>OX596202.1:14526984-14583843 GCA_951394215.1 Glyphodes perspectalis | reverse complement strand
GAAGAAGAACCAGGGAAACTATACTACATATAATATTTGTTCGAAAATAATCGAAAATCGAATCATCGATCAGATTTGTCTAGACTGTATTTTAGTTCTTTGTTAAAACATTAAAGATAAAGATATTTATTCACAGAGACAAAGTAATTACAGATGTTGTAAAAATAGGTGCATGGTTCGTCTTATCTCACCAGCTCAGCTGGCATGTGAATTTGTGTCAACTTTGATTTTGATTTTGATCCTAATGATACAGTTTAATAATTCGTTTTTTTTACATTGTTATATGTCCATTTTAACTTAGAATATAATTAAATGTATAATTTTCTTTACAGTACAATGTTAATTTTATGAGTGAATAAAACAATGTCACAATTAAAACTTATACGTCAAATAGTCATTTACAGAATAGAAGCATATGTCAACTAGTAAATTGTGTAATTTCCTATTAAACAAGTTACCCTTAAACTCTTTAAGATCGTCTGGTAGTTTATTATATACAGCAGTGGCCATGACGTAAGAGTTGCGACTGTATAGAGCGGTTTTTGCGCCTGGATGCGCTAGTTTATTTTTGTGCCTCCTACCGCTAAATCTGTACACATCTTCAAACTTGGTAAACAGATGCGGATATGATTTTACAAATTTACATAATTCAAAAATGTACAAAGAGGGTAACTTTAACAGTCTATATTCCTTAAATATTGGAGCACATGGTGTCCAAGGAGGCTTGTTGAATATAGAACGTATACATTTTTTTTGTGCGACAAATATATTGTTTACTTTTACACCATTACCTTACCTTACTTTAACTGATCTAATTTGTTCCAGATGGTCGACTTGGTGGAGACGGAGAGCGAGTCGGAGGGCGAGTCGGACGACGGCGTCGACAAGCCGTTCACGCTGCCCGAGTCGCCGCCGCCCGCCGCCGCCTCGCCGCCAATCGTGCCCGTCGCGCCCGTCACAGGTGAGAACTATGAAAATTTCGTATTTATAATATTACTAAGAATTAGATGTTTTAAATGCGATTTGGCACCAGTGCCATTTTGTCCCTTGCCCTAACTCGTTCCCCCTGCAGCGAGCGTCAGCGGCGCGGAGGCGGAGTCGGCTGCGTCGGCTACGTCGGCTACGTCGGCTACGTCGGCTACGTCGGCCATGTCGGCTATGGAGGCCATGGACGCTGTGGAGGCGGCGCGGCGCATCAAGGAGCAGTTCCGCAGCAGCATGGCGCGCGTCATGGTGCACCACCTGAACCCGTACCGGCACAGCCTGGCGCCCGCCGGACGCATCACCTGCACCGCCGACTTCAAGCACCTCGCCCGGAAGGTACGCGCCTCTCTCTTTAAGTGCGAACGCTTATCGCCCCTTATGCAGCCGTTTAACACGGAGGTGTCACGTCTGTTAAAGATTTCGTGATCACCTTCCATAATGGCGTAGACGGTACATTCCATGGGTTTAGTGGGTATATATACCTACAATCATCTCCCGGGTCTGGGAATCCAACTTAGCCCCTCGATATGTAGCGCATTTCCCTTGTCAATAAAACGATGGTTATCTAACATGTACCCAAGTGCATAGGTAAAGTAGGAAGGGTCTAAGATTCACAAGACCCATACCGTTTGATAAAGGTTTCCTAAAAACACACTAGCTAGAGTATTTACTCCAGTAACCGTTTGATATGGCGTAGTAAATTCCATGACACTGTCTACTTATTGTGAAAATATTGTTTGTCGTTAGTCAAGAAATTTTTAATACTCATACAACTTTTAAATAGCAAAATAAAGCCCCTAACTTGGTCTCTACAGTTGACGCACTTCGTGATGCTGAAGGAGTTGAAGCACTGCCGCACAGTGGAGGAGCTAGTGGTGACCGACTCGGTCCGCTCGAAGGCGAAGATGTTTGTCAAGAAGTACATGGCTAAGTTCGGACCGGTGTACAAGCGGCCGCCCGAGGAGGCCGATTAACAGGAGATGGTGCGGTTCCGCCTGTCGCTGCTGCACGCGAGGCCGCACGAGGTGACCGCCTACTGGAGGAGCCAACAGGAGACTCCCGTAGATCAAGCCCCTGTGGATAGTTCTAACAATTATCGAGATAGCACTAAAATACAGAACCACTTTAATGCCCCTAGAATGCAAGAGAGTAATTTTATGATGTCAGATAACTTTAATAAACTACAGCAAAACATCTTTAACACAAGTCAAGTTAGTACCGACAGGACAGATGTTGTTACAAAAAAACTAGAAATATACAAAATACAAGTTGCCCCAGTCAGCTGTAATAAGCAAGATAGCTTGAAAGATGAAGAAACTATGAACAGACAAGAACGCTTAAAAAGAGACAATGCTTTGAAGAAACAAGACTGTTTCGAAAAGAAAGACTCAACCAATAACCAAGACACTGTAGAAATACATAATAGTTCAAAAAGTTCAAAAACACCATTTGCTTTTAAAAAGTATGATATCTGCAAAAGGTCAGATAATATGAAAAACAATGATAGATCCAAGAAACAAAATATCATCAAAACCAATGATAATGATCATTGCGTAAAGAGAAATACTATAAAAACACAAGATCTCTTCAAAGACCAAGATACTGCGAAAAAACAAGAAGGCTTTAAAAAACAACATATTGTAAAAAAAGAAGATGACTCTAAAAGGCAAAATAGATCCAATAAACCAGATAAGGTGAAAAAACATGATAGCTCCAAAAAGCAAGAAAATATGAAAAAAAAGGCCAGTTCCAAAGATAAAAGTACTGTGAAAAGACAAGATAGTTCCAAAAAGCAAGATGTTACGAAAAATCACGACATTTCAAAAAAATATCATAGTTCCAGAAGACCATCATGTAGTTCTTAAAATTAAAAAAACAATTAAAAACTGCGACTAATGTGAAAAACTTCAAAGATCAAAGAAGTGTGTAAATCATGGTAGTGGTGAGTGCATGAATTGTTTATTATAAAAGCAATCAAAAATATTAAAATAATAGTGAGAAGAACTTTGACATAATTATCATTAGAATATCCCATGTGCATAAGGTTTACATACATTTAAGCTACCTATTTACAGAGATCAATAGTTACATAAAATGGTTCTGACCTTGCAGCATGTCAGTATTAATTGCTTCGGATGTTTCTAATTGTATTTTTTTCACTTACTTAAACTGTCTTGCTGCTTCTGCAAATTAAAGAAAGCGCAGGACGCCAAGATATTTCAGGTATCGCATTACTTACATGAAATATACACGCCCCCGTCTCTTGTTGCCTTGCCAACCTACATCGGCTACCTCCGGCGACTCGCCTTGGCGTTGTGTGTAGAACACTTTAAGGTTAATAATTATGAACACCTATTTGTGTTCCTAATTTCTTGTAAGGTAAAAAAGTTTGTTCGTTTTTATATTAATCGAGGTTTTCTAACGCTCCAAGCGTTGCGGTAATAAAATAGGTAATGAATGTTTACTGTGGAAGCTGTACAAAAAAGGCTTTAATGGGAAAGTTTTTACATTTTCATTTAGTTATGAGGTGGACTAGTGAGCCGGTTTAGTGTTCTAGATTTGATTGTTATAATGTCAGGAAGTCTACATAATCATGTTCATCATAATACAAATGTTCAAAAATGTCAATTATAACCTCATAACCAAACTTTTCTATCCAATCTTCTTTTTAAAATCTTATCTCTCTCCTATAATAAAACATAATAAATTATGGTTGATCGTCCAGAGAATACCTGAATTATATAGACATGAATTCTATTGTTAGTCAGAATAAGTTATATTTGACAGTTGGACATAAATGTATTTTATTTATTAGATTACTCTTCGATCGTACTATATTAATTTAATTACATTTTTACATGATGTATTATTGATAACCTTTATGGCTTCCTCTAATTCTGACCCTTTGCTCTACTTGTATCGACTAGCTTAGGGTAGCTATCTAATGCGTAATCATAATAAATAGAACTTGGATGAACTAATTATGGTTAAGTCTCACTTTAGTGTCTTATATTTTTTCAAGTGTGATCTGAAATTGACCCAGCGTTGGCTGATTCAGGCCGATACTTTTAAGGATGCGAATCAATACTAAATTATTATTAAATTCGATTGTAAATATAGGTGTAGTAAGGTGTAATATTTAGTTTTATACTCAAGAATTAAGTCCCCTTTTATTTTATGTAGTAGAAAATGATTTAATATTTTCATGAATGTAGTTGTAGTATTGTGAATGAATGGATTACGTGTATATTTTATATTGAGGAGGTAAAGTTTAATATTTATAGCAAATGATCTCTGGCTTGACTAGGGTGGTCGAGGAAATCTGCATATTGTGGGAAATAAACTCGAATATGTATTTTATTACAGATGATTTAAAGTACACAGTATTATGTATTAGAGAAAACATATTGATTGATAATGGTCTGAAAATTTGTACAATGTACAGACTCAAACCAAAGTTGCATTCAATAAATAGGTAACTTGTAATATTGTCATGTTATAAATAATGCATTGTAACATTGTACTATATCTAGTGATTGTATCATTATTGTGCCGACAACTGCAATAACGTTTTTAAATAGAATTCCACATACTTTACCCTAGATAACGTTGCGAACTGATGTTGTAAGAGCGATAGTTATAACATCGATGTTACTAGCAATAATATTATAGTGTACGTTTTATATTTTGTACAAAATCATCGATCCTTACGAGTATAATCATGCAGCGCCGTGATAGCAACTCATTATTCACATAGTGTATTGAACACGATTTACTAAACCAAACGAAAATGCACTGAAGAAATGTAATTACTACGGTTCATTTGCGAGGAGTGGTTTCAGACAGAAACCTTTTACTATGTGATTTAAGAAATTGCATGTAAATATTGTAAATAGCGCAGATATTGTACGTTCTGGTTGATAGTGAATATTTTATTTTTATCCGTAGTGTGGCCTTCGCCGGGACGTTAGAATCCGAGTCGTAATGATTTCTGATTGATTGTAAGCTCACAAAGATGACGCCGTTGGAACAAATAAAATGTTATTTCTTTTAATACTTGTTTTATTTTATACAAATTTTATCACATTTATGAGTAGTAAACTAAGACTAGAACCACACGATTGCTACAAACATTCACTTTTAAATAAGTCTACTTTTGTCACGCTACTGTTATTACTTTGTAGAAAGCAAATTTCAATCTGTAGGTATACAGCTCTAGTAATCCTATTCTTAAAGATAAACTAAGTTTTCCGTTACTGTTAGTTTAGCCTCTACGTAGGATTCGAGAACTACCCTAGTTCTACAGAACAGAAGTACCCTAGTTGCTAAGTATCTCTACGCCAGCCAAGGTATCATTATGAACCATCGGGATCTTCCCTCAAAGTAATGACCATGCCATTAGCTCTGTTGTTGTCTCCAAAACTCTTCCCTATTTTCCAAAAATCGAATAGCCTCTTCAGCCTGTTTAGTGACAACGTCGTTCTTCTTGTCGGCGATGGCCAGATCAGGGTTCTTTAGCAAATTCTCGAGGTACAGTTTATCCGACATCAGCTGGCCCAGGACGGGCCGCTGAGACTTCGAAGACTTGGAGGAGGAGCGCTTGGCGGCCGCCCTCTTGACCGGCTTTACGTCACCTATGGTATTCTCGATGGCTTCCTGGAATGATTAGATAAAATAATCAGTATTGGAATATAATACTAGTATTGCCATATATTGGTAAGTACCTAAAGCTGCAGATAATATCGTAGAAATAGATCGTTTACAACCGCGTTAGTCAACGCATATGAGAGACTAAAAGTCCGCTGAACAATAGATTAACAGTCCGAAACGTACAAAAGTACGGGCGAGTCCCCGAAAATAATAGAACGAACGTCCCAAGGAACATCAACGCACACGTTGAAGACAACGAACATTTGTTCGTTCACTTCCAGCAGACAAATAAATCGCACACCGTGTGCGTTGAGTTCTTGGCGCACTTTTTTTCTATGATTGGGGGATTTTTGTCCTCGGCGGACAAAAGTCCTTGAATTATTTTGCCACAGACTATCCATAGTACCTATGTAAAAAATATTATAAAAACTTTGTATAAATTCTGAAGAACCTCAGTAGTGGTAGGTACTCGCTTGCCTTGGCGAGACATCTAGCCTCCTCCCCTACGCTCTTGCGCAGCAATATCATTGCTAGCGGCTAGACTCATGGACTAGCAGCATGGGTACAATCTCTGCACGTAAAGGGGCGTGTTAACTTTCCATGTTGTTCAGGAGACCCAAGACTTTTGGTATTTATGATACAAACAAGTAGATATGCGTTATGGTAAGTTATTTATACCAGACCTGCGCCTTTTGCACGCCAAGGCGGAACTCGCTGAGGTCGGGGCGCGCGCGCAGCCCGCGGTGGTAGTGCACGAGGCTCATCTCGAACTCGCCGCAGTAGTACAGCGCCTCGGCCTTCTGCAGAAGCGCCTTGGCGTGCTTGGGGTCAAGCTTGAGCGCCGTCTCCGCGTCCGTCAGCGCCAGCTTGGGCTCGCCCAACAGCAGGTAGCAGCGGCTGCGCGCCACGTACGCCGCCTTCTCTTCTGGAGCTAGCTCGATCGCCTGGAACGAAGGACACATTTATGTCGTGAAATTTTAGGTGGCGCTGGTGCTAAGTTAAAATAGATCATACGTTATTGTTGAATGTTTCATTACTTAGGTAGGTACATAGATATAGTAAAACATAATAAGTCTGACATATTTGCTTAAAAAATCGCTTAAAAAGCTTTTTAAATATCGTATTAATTTGAGTTTGAGTTGGTACTTCACAAATATGACATGCCGCCTGCGCAGCCTATTGGAGTTGCGCAGAAGAACGCTTGTCCAACTGAAATATACAGGCGTGATCTCTATGTAATGTAATATTCGTAAATGTAAGCAAACAATTTATGTCGTTTTACATACACCATTTTTAAATTTGACTATGAAAGTAAATTATTAGTAATTTCTTGTCTTAATTAATTAACGGGTTCATTGAATCACTATTAGACTACGAAAATACTGTGTACCGTTCTTGCATCCTCTTCTACGATTAATACAATTTTTAAGTGTACATATACCATTTTACCTTATCGACAAAAGAGACTGCAGTTCGATACCGTTCCCTCATCATTTCGGCGCGAGCTAGTGCCAGCAAAGTACCGGCGTCCGCTTCAATGGGAAGCTGCAGAGCGCTGCTTCTCTCAGCCTTATCCTTCATATTCAACGATAACTTAATGTCTTTGGAGCCCATCACCACCGCCGCCGCGCGGTCCTTGTCCGTGTACAGTTCCTCTTCACGTCGTCTTCGTTCCCGTTTTGGCTTCCGTTCCCGCCTCTTGCGAGGTTTAACGGCCTCCTTCCTCTCTTTGCTGGATATCTTTTCTTCCTCCACTTCATGGTCGTGGGTTTTATCAGCCGACTGCGGAGCGCGCTTGCTGATTGACGCCTTCTGAACTGGGATTTCCTCGTCATCATCACCGACGCCAACTCGAACGAAGCTCTGCAAGAACTGCGCGTCCTGGGTGAGCCCGAGGATGGAGCGGGCCTGGGCTTTGGCGTTTTCGCTGTCCATCGCTGATGCGGTCAGCGTTACGTAAAGCGCCGGAGAGGCGTCGGTATTGACGCCCGAGCCGTGGTCGCCATGGAGACTCGGAGTGTTTTCGCACCCACTTACCATTTAGTTTCGCACTAGTGTTTCCATAAGCTTGATGAGGAGACTACGCACTTCAGTTAAAACTAACGAATGCTAATTTCATAGGTAAACATTTATATTCCGGTGAAAGTTAAACAAAAGTTGAATTAGATGTACCATAAAATATAAATAAAATGTTTTATGGAACTATATGGCTATAAATTTCCTTGAAACGGAATGGGCATAGAAGCATTATTTAATTTCTACATAGAATAGAATAACATTATTTATTTGCTCAAATATGGTTACAAGATCATATAAATTAACTCATGCATAAAATATTGATAAGCAAATGATGATACGAGGTAATGTACAAGTCGTCATAGTTTGCATGCAGTAAGTAATACATTTTCTTAACTTGAAGTATAATTAATATTAATTATGTTAGACTCATTTTCCTATATTCACATGTCATATATTGTATCGTCATCGTGTCATTGAGTCGTTAGACTCGTCAGATTGTTTTTCGAGCATAACGTTATCGTACGGAGAGAACTATAGAAAATAAATCTTCAGATCCAGTTATAAAATCCGTGGTGTAGCAACATGTTGTCTTAAATTTAGAGACGACAACCATGCCTACCTCTTATTACCTACATAGGTATAAACGAAGCTATGTATTACTCATGTTGGTCTGGGATTTCAAAATAACGTGCCGACCGTGTTCCTTGCTTAACGTTAAAAGGCATCGAATGACGAATAACTAACTTTTTCACAGATTTTCATCTAAACCTAAATAATCCAATCCAATTTTATTCTTGGCTTAAAATGGTTGTAGGGATTTTCCACTCTTTTTCTTTCTGGTATTTTAGGTGTAATTGTATTCATGAAAGTTATTGGTGATATGAGTACCTTATCGAGCGCAACCAACGCCCGCTCGTAGTAGCCGTTCTTGAAGTGCGCGATGGACTCGTCGCGGTGCTTCTTGGCCTCCACGGGGTTGCTCACCGGCAGCTCCGGCTCCTTGTTGCGCCCCATCCTCTACCTTCTAGAACTAATTAAAAGGCAGGTTAGGTATCTCGAAGGTAGCGATTTCGATAATCTGTTAGGTATAACTTGTTAATGTGGATATATTTAATTGTTTTTTTCGAAATAAATAAGTATCCGCATTTTTCGATTTAAATAAGTATATATCGTTTACTCTGTTTTCGATATTGAAAAAGGTGCTTTGATTATAATTTTCTTGAAATATGATTGTAAAAGTCATAAAATAGTTTAAATCATTTTCTAAATGCACGTTTACCTATGGTGAAAAATATTTTATTCATAGCTGCATAGATATACCATCATAACTTATCTATTTATTAATCTCTTGTTAACTAAGTACGTACCTACTTATACCTATGGAGTTGAACGAACCACATTCAAATGGTTGATGGTATCATTACCATAAATAATTTGTTTCAGACTTTCATAAGACCCTAGAAAACCATTTACAATATTATGTTTGTTTCCAAACAAGCTAAAGTAGGATACCGTATTGAGTTGGGCCAAGCCTGCTTCGCAAATGTTTCCCCAATAACTCGCTTCGAAAGCGAATGGTTCGGTAAATATTTACTATCGTAATTTCGTTACTGGATGTCAGCATGATGAATGTCCTAGTGGGGCGGGGGGAGGTTATAAATCTGGCTATATTTGCCCCATTTCGTACTTATCTGATGGGTTTAACGATGGTTCACATTCAGGGACGTAGCTAGGGTCAAGGCCCGAGGGCGGATATGGCCCCCACTAAAATGGCGGGGTTCCAAACTTCTTAATAACAATTTTATTTTTGGTTTTGTATAACTTCTTCACAATCAAAATTATATATAACATCATAATTAATTTGTTAAGGAGAAGACTGAAAATGTGTAAGTAGACATATTTTGAGGTAAAATAAAAAAAGATATATATATTATCTAAGTACCTAATCTACAATATCAATTTTGTACAAACTTTTTAGATGGCTTATGTTAGATATGATTAGGTATGTTGTAAACTTGGCAGATTTCTCAATAATTGGTTGAACTTGTTCGTGACCATTGGCAGTTTTTTGCATTACCCACACCTATTTCAGATGGTATAGAGCTAGGGACATATTATCTAACTTCATAACGAAGTGTTCTCAAGCAGTGCTATTATCTAGTATCATATTATATATATCAGTATATTATTAATTACAATATTGTAAATTTTTGCATTTAAAAGAGTAACTATCGAGAACTTCTCTGTCGAGAAGAAACCGGCAAGAAACCGGTGGTGATATTACTTTCCGAACCGGTGGTGTTATTTTCTTTTCTCAATCTACACATTGACTATTTACAAGTGCTTCTTTGAAGCCTATATAAATATAGAGATTTTGAATTTATTAAACAAAAAGACAGCGATCAACCTTGAAAGTTTCAAGGTCCATTCATAATTCACTTGAAACTCTCAAGTTGAAAGTATAAGTATATGCGGGCCCCTGTCAGGGCTCATCGGCGTGGTATAAGATACTTACGTCCCTTTTACAAATTGGTATCCATTTTCGTGAGAAAGTGTAATTTGTCCAGCTTATCACTTGATCTGCCGTATGGGTACGGTGCATCAATTTCCTTTTTAATTTCCTAATCTGAGCTCAATAGCATTTTGTAAGGTATCTTTAAAGTTAGAAGTTTAGTTAAGTGATTCCAAAAGGGGTTTTATTATGTGGGTAGGTATATTGGAATGGTAATTGACTTGCTGAGAGTGCGTTTATTAGAATACAAAATTTGTAACAAAAGTAAAAACCGACTTCAAAAAGCCCCGCAAAAAATGTTTATGAAAAAAACACAAGTAAGAACCTGCTTTAATACCTATATAATTGTCCAAACACTAAAAAGTATAAAATAAATTCTTCCGACTGCTTCGATGAAAGTATAACTTAATCTTTAACACGTATTTAAATATTTACAATAATCAGTTAGTTTTGGAGTCGGTGCCAGCCCGCGTAATTATATACGGTCGTCATACTCGTCATCAATTCGGAATTTCGCAATTTGTTGTTTCTTGGTGAAGGGTGGTAAAATAGGTTTTGAAGATACAGAATCAATACCTAGAAGGTTATTAGATATTCATATTTTACATAACTAATTTGTATGAAATTGTTATTAAGTAGTAAGGTAATTTGTTATAAAGTGTACTTTCTTTTAGTTTGGCTGGCACCGACTCCAAAACTAACTGATTATTGTAAATATTTAAATACGTGTTAAAGATTAATACTTTCATCGAAGCAGTCGGAAGAATTTATTTTATACTTTTTAGTGTTTGGACAATTATATAGGTATTAAAGCAGGTTCTTACTTGTGTTTTTTTCATAAACATTTTTTGCGGGGCGTCTTGAAGTCAGTTTTTATTTTTGTTAAAATTTAACTTATTTGTTACTTTTTAGTGTAATTTATTAATAGGTAGATAGACCATCAAAACGAGCTGCTTTAATGAGAATGTGCCGGTCTAATGAGACTAAAGACGAAAAGGTATAACGAGCCCTTAATATATTTGAAGAATTACTTAAAACTACTAATCTTCAACTAAGCAACATAAGATGATGAGTACCAGACGCAAATACTGGAATCGTTTTAGAAAAATAAATGAAACACTTAACATACCGTTAAAATTTAAGGGTGGCCCTCGTTTTCATGGAATCCAAGACTAAGACTTGGTGAAATTGAGACTATCTCGAGAATAACACTCGATATGACCCTATAATATTGAAAGAATTATTCACGAACTCCTAATCGTTAAGGAGTTATACCTTCCATCATCAGCTCAGCAATATAAGATTATGAGTAACAGACGTAAATACTTGAATAGTTTTAGGAAATAACAAAAATGGATTGTACGCGCCTATAATACTTAAGGGTTTCCCTCGATTTGCCTAAGATTCCTTCATCAGATCCAGATTTGGTACCAATAGAACCAACTCCAGGATATACCCTTTTGAATAAAAAAAGAACTCTAAAAATCGTCTTACTATTTTCGAAGATATCAATATTTCAAGAATCATAAACTAAATTCCTAATCGTTAAGGAGTTCTACCTTCCATCATCACCTCACCAAGATAAGATGATAAGTACCATGCGTAAATACTTGAAAAATATTAGAAAATGTCAAAAACACATTGTATGTGCCTATAACATTTGAGGGTTTCCCTCGATATTCCTGGGATCCCTTCATCACATCCTGACTTGGTGGCAATGGGACCATCTAGGGAGTAAACCCTTTCGATTAAAAAAAAAACTTTGGAAATCGGTTAACAATTCTCAGATATATCGAGTAAAATACAAATAAAAAAAAAAAAAAAATTCTGTGAACCTCCTCCTTTTTTTTGAAGTCGGTTAAAAATGCGGAAATTTGGATTATGAATTTGCGATATGGGTATGATCTGCTAAATATTTGGTTTCAAGTGAATAATCACTGTATAATACTTGTCTACTAATAAAGACACAAGTATAATTTCCAAAAGAAAAATAAACATTGGCTTTTCTATTGCACTATTCGTGAACATTTGGAATAATGGTTTAAAATTTAAAATATTTAAGTAATTCGCCGTCGCCGATGTCTACAAGTATTTAGGTTTCAATTTTAATTTATTAAAATTATGTTTCAATAAAATAATGCTAGAAGAACCAATATACCTATGTAGTATTTACCAACTATATTTTTTAATATCGTTAGGAAGCACGTTGCCTCCGCAACATGAATAATAGGTGGTTATAAGATAAGTTCAGTCAGAGATGTAAAATAGCAGAGATCTAATAAATTTAAAATTATATTCCGATCCATATTTATGTTTTTTTTTTTAGTGGAAGATATTTTCATGAATTTGATTTTTTTTGTAGATAATATTACCTACACTTCTGGTAATATCTTGTCTTGTTAACCCCGCCATTTTCTATAAAATGCTAGCTGGACAGCTAGCATTTTATAGAAAATGGCGTTTTTTTCTGTCATTAGCATGTGTTAGTGTTATGGGTTAGTATCGTATTATGGCCTTAAATTACTTAATATTTATCGCTATAAATATGTCTACAATTCATTTTTGATATATGTCTAACACTACAGAACTACACGTCAAGAAAGGCTAGAATTCTTGGCATGTGGTTTAAGAATTAAATGCTCAAGACTTGTACTGAAGAATAATTAGGTTGCCTATAGATTTTTTCATAACGAGCTCGTGGTTCAAGACTGGCACTGCTCGGCAGTAAAGCTGCAAAGGCAATAAACAATTCCGCGCTGGCAAGGGCAGCTGTCGTAACTTCGGCATCGGTTACTGCTCATTATCGTGAAATTATTCATGCCGGCTTCGGCACGACAGCCCGCATCGTAATGCAGGAACCAGTGCACAAAACAAATCGTTATTAATTAGCTAATCGTGAGCTATAGGTATGTTGGTTGCAGATGTGCAGTTTTTTTTTGTAGATATCGTCATATATACATTTTAATGGACTTTATTGGTTTAATAATACTACATAATAATATATAATAGACGTAATTAGACGTTATATACCATTTTAAATAGGTACACGGTACTCCAAATTTTACCAAACTGCAGCGAAATTTTTGTTCTCCATAATAAAATTTTGACCTAATTCGGTACCAGCGTACCCTACGACTGTAGGTATGTGTCATGCGTAGGAGGCCATATTTTGTTGCTGGGGCAACGTAGGACAGATTTTACTAAGGAGGGAATGCAATTACTCTACCATCTCACCGCCCTTCAAGCTCGTCATCTGCTTTCTTATCAGGTAGGTATTTCAATGCATTAAAATCCAAAGTAGGAACTTAAAGGTAAGCCAAGCAAGAAGTTGCTTTAAACGGCAAAGATTTACTGCACTGCAGAGACACTAGAAGCTGCGTGAGTACCTGACATGTAAACTGATTGATGATTGATGTTCACGGCTTATGTTATGCAGACATAAAAAATATTACGACGATTGAATATATCCGATATGAGGTAGATGAGGTTTTTGCGATTGACAGAGTTGCTGTTAGGGTTGCCTCTAAAAAGTAAGATGGATTATTTGTGAATGGAAATTATTGTAATATAGCTGTAACTAAACTCCAATTTAGATGTAAGTATGTCTGAATTGAGTTTATTCCATTCCAAAAATCCAGAAAGGCAGAAATTAGAAGGCTGGCCCCCGTGTAGAAAACGGCTCTAGCACGACGATGCATGATGGCTATATGTGGTGTACCTAAATGCGACTTTGTTTTATGATTAAATAGTCGTTTCAACTAGATCCGCCAAGTTTTGTTAATGGTAATTAAATCACACATACGAAACTGGATGAATTGTGAGAATTATTTACAGTAAACATGTAAGCATCAATTACTTCCGACCATTGGAACTGAATAATTGAAAATCTTAATAAAATTACTGAGATGGTTTCAGAAGATAGATGTATTGAGCATTGACAACCCTCTCCGGGGCGACACGCGAGCGCCCAATGTCGTGACTCCACGACCACAAATATAATGAAATTAGCGATTATATTGTGGTGATTTTTTTTCTTTGTTTGAGTTAGGGCAATTATGGGAGCAATGACAAATCAGATAGTCACGCTATATTGTTATGACTTGGATGTGCCACTATATGTAAATACTTACATACATATCGATAAGAGTTTTAAAACCATTTGTAAACTCAAGTTTTATATTTTACCCCGAAGTAACATCTTATTCACATTCATATAAAAAAGGCAAATTACATAGTTCTGCTACTGTAGATGGCGAAATCAATGTCCTCGAGAAATGCGCATTACAACTTTCTGTAACAGGTCAAAATTCATAAGGGGTGTCGCAAGTAAAAGCTAGTAATTTCATAAATTGATTTGGTTCGGTTCTGACACCAGCCAAGGTGAGTGTAGTTAGAATTCTATTTTAAAGTTTCAAGTGTCAAAGACACTAAAATGGTATTTTCATTCGAGTTCTTTAGTAAATACACTTAGATTTAGGTATTTTGCTTATCCTTAGAAAATGGGTTAGCATCTAAGTAAGTAAGTACTTGATTTGCACAATAGGTTTGGTGATTGGTGATTTTGGTGATATAAGATATAAGGTAATAATGATAGTTAATGAGCACTGTATAAGTGTTTTATACACAGATACACGGGCTATTATCTACCTAACTATGTCGGATATATTGGATAAATAAATACAAAAAAACAACATCGGTATCTAATTATTATCTATTTTAAATCTTATGTTATCCACACATAGATCATCACTGATAATTTTTGATAGATCTGATTCAATTCATAATGAATCTAATTTAACTCGAATCAATTAAGATGTGATTCAATTCAAAGTGAATCCAATTTAAACCTGCTAGTTACGAGGCATCTAGTTCAAATTAAATTAAATTAAACTGGATGACTTTCAATTTAATACAATCTTTCTACCCCGGAAACTAGATCGGGGTGTACATATTATACATATATTGTACATTAACTCTTTGGCAACCGTATAGCGACATGTAAGTAGGTATGTTACAAAATAACATTATACAGAGTACATAGGTACATGTAATTGTCACTTCGATATTATTAGTAGGTACTTACACGGTTCTGCTTTATTTAATACTACTAAATATAATATAAATATAGCTGGGTAGCAAAGTTAGGGGGGTTTATGAAATACATCAAACTATATTAGAATTAAAATATATAGAGGAAAGATTTGAGTGTTTGTTTGCATTGAATAGGCTCCAAATAACTGGACGGATTTGGAAATACTTTTACTAATCAGCGAGTACCATATATGCTATATTTTATCCCAGTATTTCCACGGGAACTGAAAATATGCAGGTGAAACCGCGGGGCGCTGCTTTATAAATAAAACTACACTGAGGCGCAGATTTTATGCGTTAATGTTGCTCACTATTTTATTATTTCTCCCTATCTAATTATTTTTTGAGTCTATAATATCTAATTATTTCATAATAGGACTACATACTGACAACAAATATTGTAATTTTAAAATGAATGCCTAGAAAATTTAGCAAATAGAGAAGTGGATACTTTGACTTACCGTTATTAACTGGTTTTTTGTAAATATTACAGTAAGAGTAAGATGTGTTCGCACTTTAAATATTTGTCACTTTATATTTTACTTAATCGCTTTTGCCAGCATTTTACCACGAGGACTACTCCAATATTATATTATTTAAATATGTTATATGAAAAATATTACGCAATACGTTATTAATTAATATGCAAATTAATTTGTAAATATAAATCGTTTGATATAATTTGAGCCACGCAATAAATATTTTCAAGCACGGATGCGCCGCGGGCGAGTTGAATTTCAGACTGAATAACTGTTGATCGGGGTTTTGCCTTACCTAATGAAAGGCCTTTACACACCACGACTGCTCATGAAGTTACGTGAATTACTACCTGCTAACGTATCTAACTAACATTATAAAGAAAAAATACTCCCTTGTTTATGATGAATACACACAAAATCACATACAGCTATTATAAAATTACAGGTAAGTATAATCACTATTTAAAGTTAATGCTCTAGAAACCATAGGCGCATAAAATTTATCCCAATTAAATTGAATGATCCCACACGACATGATACCGTGTCTAACAACTGTAATCGCTAGATATCACCTAGAGGTTAATATACATAAACAGGAATGTAATACATAGTACCTACATTAATAAGCAGATACACACTTAATGATAACTACTCGAATGTTGAAGTTGAAAATGTAATAGACGATATAAATTAAGTTCTTTAAAAACAGGCTCTAATACCGTGTGATATCTTCGATTGTAAAGAGGATCCGAGCAGCAAGTTACGACGGCACAACTTTATCGGCTTTTATTGGAGACTTGTAGGTACCTACTTAGTCATTTGCATGATGCAAGATCTTCCTATCAATTTATTCAACACAAATTTAAATGTTAGCATGTATACATCTTGTAAGTAGTTAACCAGATATGTAGGTACGGATTTCAATGGAGACAATAATTTGTTTTTTTTTCTAAACCAGACTTAAAGTCATTTATTTTGGTAATCCATATTTTCATAATTTTAAAAATTAAAGATGTCATATTATTTTTTTTTATCTTTGGTCACTTTTCTAGATATTACCTATCTAATAATATTTTTAAGCTGACTTTTTGATTTTATACGCAGTGTTTTTAAACATAAAATCATCATTAGCTCTTTTAACATGGCGATTGGCGGGCATTAAGTTTTTGCAAAATTTCGAGCAAAAGTTTTATTTATCTTTTACATTACCTACCTACGCGGGAGCTATTTGCCGCTGACATGTTTCTTTCTGCACACAAAATGAAAAAGGTCACGCAAGCTCAATGAGCGTAGTATGTAAATAATCTGTTATTATTACATCCTTGCATTCCTGCTACAGCAATAAAACCGAACAAAGAAAGTTGTTAGCCATCCAATCAACTTACGAAAATTATTGTTTCTGGAAACGAAGGGACAAAATATGTGTATACGGCAGCAAACAATTTGGAATGTAAACGGAAGCACTTATCACTTCATATAATATATAAAATTCTCGTGTCACGGTGTTTGTTCCCAAACCCCTCCAAAACAGCTGAACCGAGTTTGATAAAATTGTGTGCTTATCGGGTAGGTCTGAGAATCGGCCAACATCTATTTTTCATACCCCTAAATGTTAAGGGTGGTCCACCCCAAAGCTATAACTTGAGAACGGCTTTACCGATTTCGCTAATCTTCTTTTTTAGATGTGTTTGTTATTGTCAAGTGAAGGTTCATAAGAAAGAAAAAAAAAGTTGCGCGGTAAATGAAAAAAATGCGTATTGAAAATCCGAGAACGGGGCGTTACGAAGTGCGCCGGGTCAGTTAGTAGGTATACTTTATAGCTCTTTTACGTTTTTTAGCACATACATAACATCACACCCGTAATCGCCCCTATGATTGGTAAATACTGAACGTTTTAATTGAGTTGAAAGATTTTTCGGTGTTGCAAATCTAATTTATTTTAGTATATTTTATGTAGGTAGGTATGATATAATTTCTATACTGTCTGCTGATTAATTAAATACATTGCAAATAGTCTACTTGTCAATTACCTACTTTCATTAAGACTAGGTTTCGCAACTGATTTCGATATTGACGAAGTGAGTCTTCTGCCCATTTTTATATAACAGTAAGTAGATTAAGGTATGTCGATGCCACAGGGTTGGTAATCGCGTTACCGCTGCCGCATTGTCTCCTTCATCATGCACGCAATGTACAAATAACAATAATTAATGCATTAGCGGGAACTGGGGGACGACTAATGTCGCAGATCGATCGTGGTTGACAAAGAAACGCGACGAATTGAGGCAACGTAGTGTACGTACCTGCTGATAAACGTTCTATGCAATTGCGCATAGATAAGACAATTATTAATAATTCTTCTTTCTATTAAATATATTTTATTTAGGTCTTCGTTAGAACGACACTAATGCTTTTACAGGTGACTAGATTCTGACAGTGCCTTTGTCTGCTTGTACTAACTAACTAGTTAGTTAAAATCGTTTTTTTTTTGGCTCTGCACGATTTGTGCATTGGCCACAGACAGTTGGTAGTGATGGGGGACAAAAGGTAAGGAAACGGTGGGAAGGAATAATTAAATTTGATACTAGGATCAGGTAAGTAGGTAATTATAAAATATGTGTTATAATTTTATATTGTTCAGAGTTATATAAGTAAATAGAATATCATATATATCAATATTATTTAAAGATAAAAGAATATTTATAGACGTCGGGAAAGGGATACGGAGTGGATATAAGGGATGTTAGGAAAATCCGGATAAGTACAATTTTTTTGTATTGATTTTGAAAGTGGAAGTTTATGTGCTTTAATGGATCATAAATTTATTCCTTGCTAATTATTATTAGTAGTTTAGAGGAAATTATTAAATAAGGAATACAATTTTTAACAGTCATTTATTTTCGTTCCTATACACCAATTTTTTTAAGCTGAAATTTCAGTTAAATATATTTTATATTAAAATATAAATTCTAATTTTTTACTATACAAAAATATTGCCTATTTTTTTATTTCCATTTGAGCTGATCGAATACAAGATAAGATAATAAGCAATAAAATTTGGTAAATTTATTGGCATATACTACTACTGTACAAATTACACAATATTTACTAATAGAGACGTATTTCATATGACGTCGTACATTTCAAAAGATATGCTTAAATCTAAAGAAGGTTTATTTCCTCAAAAAATAACACAAAATAGATTGGAAAATATAAATCAGTCTTAATCACTGTAAAAAAATAGAACACCGAAAACTCTACTAAACTATGATCTAGCGCGGCGGGCCGCAAGTATGTGACCAGATAACCCGACATTAATTACCTGAAGTGGCAACTACCTGATTAAGTAGTGTCGGTCGACCTGATTATGGCGTCGCAAAATCTGTCAAATCCGCCATCTTGGTAATATGACGCGTAAGACGATGACATTCGCAAAATTGCCTAATTCATGGAATATCCCAGCTAGCACTAACCAGTACTATGTACAATAGCGTATCGTGGGATTCTGCCGGGACTCTCAATTCCTTGGCACGACTCTCATCGTGACGCTGGTAAACAGTGCCGCCCAGTGCGAACTTTACAATAATATTTTAATTAACATCGTCCTCACTGCCGCTCCTCATTTCCCATGGTATGCCTACCCCCTCATGTATCACCAAAGCAACGCCACTATACGTTTACACAGCAATTATAATACGCGGCATTGAACACGTTAAACGCCGCTCGCAGCTCGCTCAGTTGTCGGGCAGCACGATGGTGGGCAGCGGCGTGCGCGCGCGACTCACCGCCCGCCGTGCGCCGCCCGCGCTCTGTAGATAATGTTAAAGTGTTTTATTTGTATAATAAATAACATAGGAATACGCGTTTGAGATTATCTACTATTTTTAGAAAATGAAGTTAAATTAAGAATTTATCTTAGTTTTTTAAAGGCTTATAGTGTTTTATTTATGACATATTTAAGCACCAAACGAGATTAATGCAATGTTTTGAATAGAACTGCAACCCGCTGACACAAAATTTCCACCTACACAATAATATAAATATAATATTCTTGACACAAAAATGAACTCACTTTTACATTTCTGGAGATACAACAGATTAGCGCAAAAGAGGACTAGGTGAATGACATTGAAAGAAACGTGAACACATACCTTATTTTCCGACACAGCCGAGAGCCTCCTCCTAGACAGAACGCTGGCGGAGCGATGCCTCCTCGCGTCGATGGCGGAGCTGCTGTCGTTGCTGGAGGCGCTGGAGAGGCGGCGCGGGCGCGCGCGGCGCGGCGCGTGCGCGGGGCGGGGCGCGCGCGGGGGCGGCGGCGCGTGCGCGTGCTCGTGCGCGTGCGTGTGCTCGTGCGCGTGCGCGTGCGCGTGCGCGTGCGCCTGGCGCGCCGCGTTCTCGCGGATGATCTGGTCGGCGCGCAGTCGCAGCACCCGCGCCGCCTCCTTGTGGTGTTTGAGGGCGGCGTCTAAGTCGTTCCGGGACAGGGCGAAGAGGTTCGAGTAGCCTCGGGATCTGAATTCAAAAGTTACTTTATGTCTTAATTTCAATGATTTGAAACATTCTTACTTTAGTATTTATAACCGAAGAAATTTTACGTACTTACAAGGAATATTTATCAACACACGAGTGTCCGACTAGGTGCTAAGTAATTATTCCACCATGTTGGGCGCCAACTTTTATATTTTTCACTTATACAATTTCTTTACAGAATTTTTACATATAGACTCATAAATCATCATTTAAGCGCCCAAAGTAGAATTATCTTATGATTTGTGTATACCTGACAGTAGCGGTTCGTCGCCGTAGACCCTCAATTCCTAGCAAGCTGATTTCGCCGAACACCGAGCCTTCTCTTAAAGTTGCTAGTACTTCATTTTCATCTTGTGACATCACCTGGATGAACAATAATTATTAATCAATCCGTGGTATATGTTAAGGCTAATAACATTTTGCATTTTGAATAATGCAAATCCGTATAGTATACAAACCCAGTTCATTAAGATTTCTGTCATCAAACTTTATCCTACACAACTCACGTAGCACTCCCCAGACTTGATGATGTACATCTGGTGTCCGACGTCTCCGCGGCGGACCACCACGTCGCCTGGCAGGAACGACACCGGACGCAGCTGCAACACAAGGTCGCGAAGCAGCGAGTCCGAGCAGTCGCGGAACAGCTGCACCTAACACAGATGATAAAAGACTTGTATTGTTATCTAGAGTAAATGGCCTTAAGAAAAGTTGGACTGCCTTAGTTACGATGATGAATTAGTTAGTCTCGAAATCTTCGCCATGTAAAAATAAATCGTCTGTTTAACGTGTAACATTTGGATCGACGAAATTCCAAACGGAATATGTTTGGATACATTTGTAAAGAACGCTGTATTAGAGTTATTTCAATTTAAAATTAACTAACTAAACTTCACGCCACTTCCCTAGACTAAGTAATTAATTTTTCAATTTTACCTTGTTTGATTTAACGTGGCTCACAAATGTGGATTCTTTAATGTGAATCTGAGAAACATCATGACGAAAACAGATAATGATTTGAGTTTACCTTACTAAGCGTTGACATATGCACAGCCAGAGCCACATCCCGTTTCATGTTGAATGGTAATGAATTCAGAATTTTTGATTCATCTGAAATGAAACCATTAGTTACTCAATTTCAGCATAAGTAGACCAAAGTATGTGTCCGTCTGGCATCAATTTCTCTATGTAAGTTGAATTTATGATTAGTTCAGCTTGTACCACGTTGGACGTCCAAATGAAAAAATAGGTGACATTAATTTTATTTGTATCTCGATTAAGCATATTGTATGTATTCTAAATTTTACAAATGATTATGTCGAAAAGAATAGTGCTGCTATAAAATTAAAAATTGTTTGCTGGACGAGTGCACTCAATGAGCTTAATATTTTTGTCACTCAAAATTTGTACTTTCATTTCGGATGTGAATGTCTTCCAGATAGCTAGTAAAGTGCAGTCAGCAGATGTACAAAGCGTGCGTACCGAAGCAGCGCTGCTGGCTCCAGGTGTAGCTGAACCAGCACGTGACGCGCCGCTGCAGCGCCGCCGGCAGGTTGAGGCGCCGCAGGTAGCGCGAGCAGCCGTCCACCGTCTTGCGGTACTCCGCCTGCCGCCACACGACCGTTACTGACTACTGACTTTATCGGAAGTAGTTACACAGAAAGGAGCCAATCAACATGAAGTGGCGAGATTGCATCCTTTTAAATCCATGCATACATACAATCACGCCCATAATCCCCGAAGAAGTAGGCAGTCAAAGGGACAGGCCTTTAACCACATTTAGCCAAAAAAAAAACTGGGCTGAGTCAGATGAAAAATTGTGAAAAAGTAGTGACAAATCCTCCTTACTATACAAAGTTCTTATGAAAAAACCATATCAAATCATAATGTTAAAATCAAACAGTCTCTCACTCTGGCTCTTGTGGCAGTCGCGATGATATCTCTTATCTGCCCGATGAGCAGCGCGAACACGAAGACGCCCATGAGCCAGGCGGCCGTCATGAACAGGTACTCCTCCGTGTTCTCCGGCTTGGGGTTCTTGCCGATGGACGTGGCCGTCTTCGTCGCGAAGTAGAAGCAGCGGATGTATGCGTTGCCTTCGTTGTTGTATACCCACTCGTTGGACGCGAGCCCTGAAGATTGTAATAACCACAGGATACTATTTTGATGCTTTCGTTTATAGTAGACGAGTCATTTGAGACAGCTGGATTTTAAGTGAGAAGGGGAGTTTGGAGGTCCACATTTATGGAGAGGGCAATGTTTCGTGTTTTGAGTTATTTGACTTATTGGAACGTATGTATTAGATGTATGTATACTATAGATTTAAATTATGTTAATTTTATTGTATTGTTAAAAATTAATGATGCCAAATAGAATGGAGTTCGTAGAGGAATAGAATCGGGTGAAAACTAATAACTTTCCGAGATTTGCCAATATAATTACCTATGTAGTCACTCATGGCGTAATACGCGCATGCGTTTAGATGGATCAAGTAGAAAATGTAGAACAGAGTCTTGCCGATTCTGACCTGGAAAGAGACAAAAATAGTGTTAAATGAGTACATATAGGTAGATACATGTTCTTAAAATTTTGAAGAATATATGACATATTTTGAACTTACCACATACGGAGAGGAGAGGACACGATCCATGGCTTGGTGGAACTCCCAGAACGTTTGCAGCTTAAGGAGTCTTGGAAAACGCAAGATTACCATATGACTGCCGAAAAAGATATACAGCAAGTCCAAAGGAGTGAGGGATATTACATCGAACTGAAACAAGATATGTACATAGGTACATACACATACATAACATCACGCCCATAATCTCCGAAGGGGTAGCAGAATCAAAGGGGCAGCGGGCCCCTTTAACCACATTCAGCCAAAAATAAAACTGGGCTGGGTTAGATGGATAATTGATTGAATTCAATACCCATTTTTTTATTTATTACGCAACTTTTTTTTTTCTTTCGTAAGAACCTTCACTTGACAATAACAAACACAACTAAAAAAGAATTAGCAAAATCGGTACAGCCGTTCTCAAGTTATAGCTTTGGGGTGGACCACCCTTAACATTTAGGGGTATGGAAAATAGATAGTAGCCGATTCTCAGACCCACTGAATACTAATATAAAATTTGGTAAAAATCGGTAAAGCCGTTTTGGAGGAGTATGGTAACTACAGTGTGACATGGAAATTTTATATATTAGAAGATAATCTTTTGTAACTTCACTTTTCGCTTTCGATAGAATAAAAATAGAGGACTGAGCCTTTTGTTTTGCAGTTAATATGCACTTACTTTGTACTGCAGTTTCTTTCTATAATTCTTCCTCGTCTCCGTAAGGTTGTCGACCCAGAAGCCCTCATGCAGAAACATAAGTCTTGGCTTCACCAGCCCCACGTCGATCAGGTATATGAGGTCGCAGAAGTAGTCGGCCGCCATCCACATCGGTGTGTTCTCAGGCGTCTGGTACGGGAACGTGGCGCGCAGGGCGATGCACCACGCATTGTAGCTGTAGCAGAATGTCACCAGCAGTAGCCAGCTGATGTAACCGCGACCTTAGAGAAAATTATGTCGAATTTAAATTATTGAGTTTAGGTCTGGTATCAATTTGTAGTTAATGGAAATTCGTGAAATAACTACTATTACTAAGGATTTTAAGTCCAGTTAACCAAATTTGACTATAAAACTAGTATTTATTTATTTTTTGGCATAAATAAAGTACCTACATACGTAATAAGTAAGACCTGTAATATTTGCCACGCGCCATTATACCTATGTTCAGTCAATATTTTGGCAAAAGACAAGTAACTAAATGCGGTCTCGCTCTATTGACTTAGTTATATGTATAAGCGTTTGAAGTAAATTGTCTTTAATAGGGCTGCCGTCTAAATTGGCGCCCAACGGGTTGCCGTATCGATCTAATTATAAGAAGCAATAAACGTCCTAATGACTCACCCTGCGGGTCGATGGGTACGAACGGATCACAGAAGGGCAGCCGGAAAAAACACCGGCATTTCTTGTCTCTCGATGGGGAAGATGGCACTGGGCTTTGGGGCGTTTCCACTACTGGCGGCGGAGTTTCTTTAGTTGGCGACCTGGAGGTAGTTGTTGATGTTTTAGTCAGTAGTTGATGTTTTAGATAGCATAAGACCAATACTTAAGCAATCGACAATGTTCTATATAAAGATCATGACATCAGTTTGATTATTTTAATGAATGAGAGCTATCTTTCCGTTTAGATAAGGCTTCATCTAATTCTTGTAACTAAATATAGCTGAAACTGACAATAAAATGTTTCTGCCATGAGATTGGTTCGATTTGGTGACAAACAAGAAAATAGAACAAACGATTTATCTCCAAGGTACTCATAGTACCTATGTATTAGGATCTTTGCCCCTTGGGGATTACAGGCGTAATGTTAAGTATGTGTGTATGTCTAATCAATGCAATGATTCGCTTTTTACCTGCAAATAACTGCTTAGGTAGTATATTACCATTTATTTGAGTTGTCCTTTGATTTCGGGTCGTTTAGATCTTTGAGTTCGGTAGGAGCTTCTGTGATATCGTTCATAGAATTGTACTCGGGTGGTGAGTTGGATGTAAACAGGCTAACTTTCTGCACCTGCAGCATGCATATTCTGAAAATAATGTGGATTTAAGTAACCAATGCTTCCCATAATGTGAACATAGTAAAGTATCTTGAGATGTTCTTACCCCTTTACTTTGTTTTGGTTAGTGTCATCTTTAACTTGCGATTTGTTTTCAACGTTTGAATTAGTTTGTGTCAACCTGAAAATGAATATATAGGTGAAATAGAATTGAATACCGTCTAAACTTGTAGTTTGGAAAATGTACAGTACGATTGCTCATGCCAGTGCGTGGTTAGACACGCCTAATAATGTGCCTATTATCTTTGGTGATTATTTAACCACATAAGCATCAAAGTAGCTCGTACGTTTTCATAAGTAGTGAATGTTGAGAATTGATACGATAACCAAACAGTTTTTAGCTTGTACAAGTTAATTAAAACAAAAGTATGTTACGTTAATAACTTACTTGTTATGTGCTGGTGTGGCCTGAGGCGTGCACCACGAGCCATATGGGGCCTTACCCACCGGAGTGTCGGTAGCTGCCTTCGGACCCGACGTGGAAGGGTGAACTGTGTGCTGAAACAACAGAACTTATGTAATTTTTTTGCCGGGGTGTTTTTTGTGATATATTCACACACCCTCACTGGTGTGTGGATCTCCCAGGTGCATTTGCATCGGAGATCCACTCTCCTGCCAAATATGGTGTAAAATGACCGGAGCCCACTAAAATACCTCAATCTATCTACATCGCTCAAGTGGACGTGTTTTCCCGTCCAACGGCGACGGAGGAACGTACAATCCGGAAGGGTGTGCCTACACCTACCACCTTCTGGTTTTGATCACGAAGAGCGTGGCTTTTGAAAATTGATGGGAGGTTAACCGTGATCCAATTAGCTTCTATCAGAGTTGTTAAATTCTGTATAGCGGACTCCGTCTGAGAACGAGACAGTGACATCACGTTAGGAAGAAGAAGAACGGGCTAATGTGAACCGTTTTCAGACAGGGTCCTCCTTGATAAAATTTATGCAGCTGGAGGTATCTACTAATACGTGTGCTTATGTATTGTTGTGTGTATCACTATTCTTGTTTATAGCGTCAAAGATATGAAACATAAGGCGTGGACATGTTTACGATTCAATAAAACGGCACATAAATTCTCATCATCATCGTCGTCAAAATCTCGTTCAGAAAATTGGTATGAAATATTAATAGAGCATTATTTTGCCATACCTACACATTTTATGAAAGCGTATGTAAACAAATAGTCTAATATACTATATTTATTTGTGTGATTTATATACTTAGTCAGTATACAAATAAACTTCTACTAAGATACTTCAAATTCATTAAGTAGTGTAGAAAATTAATTCAATGCGAAAGTAACACATGTCAGGTAATATTAACAATAATTTCTGAGAGTATGATCAGATGTTTTGACTGTTTTGATGTAGGTAACTTAGATATTTTGCTCTTCTAATGTTAAAAATAAAGCATGAAGGAAAGTATAAGGTGGGCTATACACTGGTTCATTGGATTCACTGCATTTATAAATTGTATCGGTCACAAATCGCAATAGGAAAGCACTTAAAAGTGTTTTGGTATTCAAATCACAGAGGATCGGGAGGATAATAGCAGCGGCGGAACGGCCTTGCCTCGGCCGTCGAGGTATCACAATGGATCGATTAATAGACCAACTGTATAGCACTCAAGTGCTTAGGTACACTGATCAATTATTCGGTGTAATATTGAAAATAATTAAAAATAATGTAGTGAGTTATTGCTCAAATTGGGAGCTACTGTCGTAATAACTTGCTCAGCAGATAGATATGTTCTACTGATAACTACACTCTTTGGCATAATATGTACAAAAAATCTCAAAAAAAAACTAAAACCCCTTAGGCTTACATATCTCTAAAACTTCAAAAAACTTAGAACATTTATGGTGTTCCTCTAACTACTGACCTTCGTTGTACAGGTTGCATTGGACATGTGAAATAAAAAAATAAATAAAAAAAAAATACTTTTTTTGCTTTTTTTATATTGATACATTACTTCAGCAACCATTAACAAACTTTGTAAATTCTCATAGAACAAAAATGGTACAAAATTGAATTAATCATATTCATTTTATAATAATCATTTCAGTAAAAATGGAAAAGTTAAGCAATTGTAGTTTGCTAGGCTTTGCTTGGATACTTAATGAAATAGTTACTTAGGTGATTAATTTATTATTGTGTGTTCATACGACTAATTGAATTGAAACGCGTTCGTGCGATGCCATAGATACGCGATGTTGATTACCTAAAGTGAGTAGGATGTACTAATTAAAGACAGGGTGCGGCAAATTAGCTGCTCTATCTATCAATGTCAGTAGCATGCCGGAGCTCTGTAATGTTTACCAAGCAAAACAAGTTACATGTAGGTTTTATTACCTACTTACATGATTTTGCAGGTCTGTTGTGACAGGTTAACGTGAAGTAGAAGGTCGTCTGGGGCGATTCCGTTGTCTTAACTAAAAAGTCCTGTTTAAGATAGAACTTCCTATTTTCGTGATTTTTTTTACAAATCGGTACATTTTAGTTTGTTATTATGATAAGCGTTATAAGAATTTTAGATTTATATTGTCTATTTAATAAAAATACGAATAGTAGATAGTAATTCAAAATAGTTGATTTCAATAATTTCATAGATATTATTAATTGAAACATGTGGTCAAACTTATATGTAGATACTATTGTCATAAATGTTCTGAATCGCCTTTCACACTTTTAACAGGCTTTTTAATTCGCTTTTAATTGTTTTTGGCCCTAGGATAAAGTGAAACTCGTGTGCCAAGAGTTATTTACCTTAATTATATTAAACTCAAACTACTTAGAGCAGATGCATAATTATAGTGTTCAAATGTCGCCTCCCGTTATATCTCATGATATTATCCTTAAAAAATTAAGGGGTCTCGATGGCAGGGTTGGTGCTGGACCTGATTATCCCGCCTATATTTATACAAAAGTGTGCGGAATGCTTAGTGAAACCTCTGTTTGTGATCTACAGTAAATCTCTTGCCGTTGGAATATTTCCTGCTATCTGGAAAACAGCGAAAATTGTGCCTATTTTTAAATCAGGCGATGTAAATCAAATTGATAACTACAGGCCCATTTCAATCTTGTCTTGTTTCGCGAAGGTACTGGAGGCTCTGATTTGTCCGTGTATACAGCGTCACGTCAGGTTGTTTCTAAATGAATCTCAACATGGATTTACTCAACATCGATCTACGTCCACAAACCTAGTAGATTTTTCTCTTTTCGAGGCACTTGATGCTAATAAACAGGTGGATGTTGTGTACACGGACTTCAGTAAAGCTTTTGATCGCGTATCTCATAAAATATTACTGCAGAAACTCGCAGCTTGTGGCTTCGGTGATCTTTTGGTGAGGTGGTTAAGCTCATACCTAATGGATCGGTCATTTTTCACAGTTGTAAATGGCTTCCAATCACAACTAAAACAAGTTACCTCTGGTGTGCCACAGGGATCTCACCTTGGACCAATCTTATTCAATATCTTTGTTAACGACTTACTTGGTGGCTTACTGTTTTCGGAAACTTTCATGTACGCGGATGACCTTAAATTTTGCAGAGTAATTGAATCGACTGAATCGAAGAAACGCAGTAATTCCATTTGAATATCACATAAACAACTTTGTTATACAGGAAAAAGGTGAAATGCGTGATCTGGGTGTAGTTTTCGATAGTAAATTAACATTCATCCCGCATATTGAAGGCATAATAAGCCGGGCTTCGAGAATGTTGGGATTTGTACTCCGTACCGTTAGGGGATTTCGAATTTATAAAACAAAAATTTTTCTTTTCAATAGTCTTGTCCGAAGTATCTTGGAATACTGTAGTGTAGTTTGGAGGCCGCACTACGCCACACACTCTTTGCGTTTAGAATATGTACAAAAACGTTTTGTGTGGCACCTTATGTACTCCTGCGATATACCTAAGAAAAAACTGCCCTCATATAATAAACGCCTAATACATTTTAAAATGGCTTCATTGTGCAACCGTAGGAAAGTGTTGGAATTAGGCTTCGCCTCAAAAATTTTCATTCATAAGATAGATTGCCCTCCACTATTAAAGAAATTTAAATTCCGTGTACCAGTAAGACATCCCCGCAACGCTATAACACCCCTTAGAGCTCCATTACGGAAAACTGTCTTTGGTTCCAACTCCCCGATTGCTAGGTTGTGCAAGCTGCTTAATGAATGTAGTAATATTGTGGATATTCACCACGACTCACCTACCAAGCTCTGCAGAACAGTTAAAGACTCATGGAAAGATCCATGAGTAGGTACATAACATAAGTAATATTGTTTTTCTATAATTTTTTTTCCAGTTTAACCTGAATGTTTTCTTTTTTTAGTGCATGCTGTGTTTGCCTATAATAGTTTATGGCAATAGGCTAATAAGATATGTATGTCTTGTATATTATATTTTAGGTATGATTGTACATAAACGTTGGTAAACCTAATAAATAAATAAATAAATATATTAATAACCTTATATACAAGAACCTGTCAAAAATATTGTATTGCCCACCTCGACCAAAAGCTGCGTACGCCCATGAACGAATTAATAGCATATTAAGGATTAAGAGGATACTTAGGTAATTAGTTCTTTAAAAGAAAGCGACCAGAGCACGCAAACTTGTAATTCTCTCATTGTCCTTTGCCCTTGAACAAAAAAGGATTAGTCAGAACGGGGCCTATTAAAGTAGATGATACTTTACACCACCAATCATCTGACAGCACTTCTTATGATCTATCTAGATTAGATAGATATGTAGTCTCTACTCTGCTCAAACCATGATTCAGGCTTTTGCAAGTCTGGTAATTACATTGAAGCGACTGCTGATCTGACCTTTGTAGCTTAGCCTGACCTTATAGGGGAACCGGCCAATTTTGTATCATGGTTACATACCTACAGTTATTTGTATAGGCAGGTTTTATCACGATGTTTTCCCTCACCGCCAAGCTAGTGGTATAAACACGTACATAGATTTGAAAAATCCAGAGGTACGTGTCTGGGTTTGAACCCGCATCCCTCGGTTGAGATGCGCGTTCTTACCATTGAGGCACCACCACTCCCTATATTACTCGTTATGGTACCCAGTTTATTTCCTTAATTTTTCCATCTAACCCCCATGGCTGAATGTAGGTATATGGGCGTGATGTTATGTATGCATGATATTTCCGTAAAAAGTAATAATACATACATACATAACATCACGCCCATAATCCCTGAAGGGGTAGGCAGAGTCAAAGGGGCAGCATGCCCCTTCAACCACATTCAGCCAAAAGTAAAGCCGGGCGGGGTTAGATGGAAAATTGCAAAAAAGAAGCGACAAGCGGCCAACTTGTCGCCCACACAATCACACACCCAAAACCCGATACACCATTAGTCAAGTCACCATTAGTTAGGCAAGAACCACAGTTGGCACATTCTTTTTAAGTCCCAGACCAACATGGGACAGTGGGCTGGGTTGGATGAAAAGCTGTGAAAAATTAGTGACAAGGGGCTAGCTCGTCGCCTACTCAGTCACATACCCAAAAGGCCGTAAACCATTAGTCGCCTTTTACGACATGCTAGGCAAGAACCACAGTTGGCACATTCTTTTTTTTTGTCCCAGATTAACATGGCCCAAGTCCCAGACTAATATGGGAGTAATAATAGGTATTATTTTAATTTAATTATGTAAGTTATGTCTTGTTACGATTTATTATGTATGTTATCATATGCATAAGTGTGAAGTAGATTTTCAGGCCTTAAAGTTATCATAATAATATTATAAAGAGGAAAGATTTGATTGTTTGTTTGTTTTTATTTAATAGGCTCCGAAACTACTGGACCGATTTAAAAAAATCTTTCACCAGTAGAAAGCTACTTTAACTTTGAGTAACATAGGCTATATTTTATCCCTGTATTCCCACTGGAACGGGAGCTAACGCGGATGAAACTGCGGGGCGCTGCTAGTATTGTGATATATTAGAAATCACGTCAATGACTTATTAAAAGCAATGTTCATATCTAGCGCAAATGTTCTTACCTATGATGAAAATGGTCATTAAACCTATTACATTGTAATTGCATTGCGAATTTAAATATGTGTCTATGTATCAGTTATACATATAATGAAACCTTGGAAATCATCTCCTAATTAAATCACTAATTAAGAGCCTTTCGCAATCCTTTTTGTAAAGCAACAATGAGCGTACTTAATTAGGCAAATTATGAAAACTTTGTTGCAGTTTGTGTATGCAACCTTGATAAACTACTTACTTTAGGTATATTATCGGGGACAATGTTTTTAATGAATATAATAGGAATACATGCTGATCCTAAGAACTGCAGGTTAATAGCCTAGAATTTATTTCAACAACAAAATAAATCGAAATAAATATCAGATGAAACTTCATCTGATATCTTCCACACTCTGTAACAATGTGTAGGTAACTGTGGTCCAATATTAGAAGAAATAATTTAATATATACCTTCTGGTAGGGTTCCTCAACCATATGCTAAAAACAGTATAATATATTTTTTCCTTTGTTAATACTTTTGTAGCGTCAGCAAGACTGCGCTCATAGTCCAAGAAAATAGGGCTTTAAATACGAATTTGAGGTAAATACTTGAATTTTTGATATAAGTTACTTTGAAAGATTTAAAAACGAACTGTGTAAGTTTTTTGTAAAATCACCCCCGAGAACATTTGAAAAAAAAATAAAAAGTATTTGTTTTTGAAATTTTGGGAAAACGGTAAGTAGTAGAAAAAAAAGGTTCAAATAAAAGTTGTAGAGCATCAGATTTTATAAAGAAATGCCCTGTTTATGTTTTCGCTAACATTAAAATTATCCGAGATAGGGCGGTTAGAAGCTTGGGGATGATAGTAATAGTCCGGTCAGTTTTCCATTTTGATTTGAAAGGATAGGACCAACGAGAAAATTTGTGTGTGTACTAGATATTTAACAATCCAGAAATTCAGGTCTCTGTCACATCAGGTTAGTTAAAAAAAAAGCGCGGATGATCGAAAAAGGCCAATAACTCATGAGTAGTGCAAAATATTGAAAAATGCTAAAGGTAAAAGTTATAGATAATTGAATTTCCTACAAAAATGGTATCTGCATATTTTTTCATAAGTGCGATACTTTTCGCAAAAAACACGCCTAAGTGTAAAATTATTTAAAAATGTTTTTTATCTTTCAAGTTTTTCTCAATAAATAATAATGCGTATAGCTACATTATTAAGTCTATTTTTCAATAATAAGCAGCACTTTATAAAATATTTTTTCCTTACTAAGATGCAATTTTTTTTTCTCATCTAGACGGGTTTTTAATGCAGAATTAAATCCTTTGGCTTATGCGAAATCCCTCTACTTAGTACCTGTAATTTATTAACTTTCATTGAATAAAGAGAAATGATCAGTAGTGACTGCCTGACCGAGTCAGGATTACTTGCCAAAACCGAAACCGAAACCGAACATTAGGCAGCTCTCTTAGTTTTGGCTTAGGTCGACATAGCATGTTGAAATGAAGTGTATCTTTACTTTTATGTCTCCTAACCCGGTGTCTATCTGTAATAGTGAGATTAGAAAAAAAAATTGGTTTCGTTTTTTTCTTTTGTTCAAATAAATTTGAATGACAAATACAGCGCGTTAAAGTTACCTGTGACGTCACTTGTTCCGTAAATGCGCTGCGCTCTAGATTTTTGAAGCGCTGTATCTTTGTAATTTTCCAAGTATTCGATAAAGCAAAAAATACGTATTCAATATTTTGATAATTTTACTTACGAAACAAAACAAATATTTGAGTCAAGTAAACAGGAGGAATCATCAAAAGCAAAGAAAGCCAAAAAACCCTTCACAGTTTAACATTTTATCAAGAACAAAAGCCTAGAAATCCAACTCACTGAACAAGATCTTAAGCTAAACAAACTCATCGACCAAGCGGATATACCAATATACCAATACTGAGGAACCTCTTAATAACAGTAATTAATAAAATTATAATAGAGTAATGCCAGCTTATACAGTTGCTTCTTGGAACATCAATAGCCTGGTCGTTTATGTTATTATGTTGAAATTTTACTCCCATAGCATACATTGATGTACTGCTTGTCTCTGAAGCACAACTAATATTCAATCACATAAGTGCTTTATTGAAGCCTATGTAAATAAAGATAAGTTCAACAGCATTACAATCAAGGACTATCACATTTACTCAATCTTCCATCCAGACGGGCCTGCTCATGCAGGAACTGCTGTGATTGGGAAAAGAAATATAAACCATAAAATACTACCAAAATACAAAACAGTACAGATGTACTGTTTTATATTTTGGTAAAACAGTACAGACGAGACTCCCATGCAAAGAATGTTGCATTTAAGTCTGAATTCTTTGCATGGGAGTCACGTCTGACTATTCCAAGAGGACGAGAGCTGAAGAAAAGCCTTGACAAGAACAACGTCTACGTATTCAGCACAGGTCACACAAAATATTCGACAAGCTCTATAGTGCATTCCGTAGTGACCGGTTTTATTTTTTATTTTTTTTAATCCGTCATGGATCTTCCACGGCTCGGGGGAACTGCGGAAGTATGTCAGACTCCTACTGACTAAAACACCCGGGGTGTTTCGCCGCATCGCTTCTGGAGAGGAGCCCTGGGAACGCTATGCCTACCAACAAACCCCTCCCACCTGCGGTCGCTCTTGCGAGGACGACTTTAACATTGCTCTATCGAGCTATACTTCGATTAGACGCCCCGGAAGACAAGGGGCGTCTACGTCTGGCTAGGATGCCGGTGATGGACCCCCCGATTCATCACTAGCTAGCGCAGGCTAAGGCGGCATGCGTGCCGTGAAATGCGCACGACGCCGACCGGGCCTATTGCGGCGCATGGGCTGGGAGTTCGGGTCTCGCTCCCGCTCCCTTTCTGTCGTCTCCTTTTGCGCCATGACGGTGTCGCAAAATGTCACCATCGCGCGCCACGCCTCCCCACTGCCCACCATAGCTCGTGTGATTGTCAGCAGTGTAAGGTCTCCACCTATAACCGCAGACAGGTGACTGCGCGGGATTGACCATGCTGGACACAGCTCCCGGGTGTGCTGGGCTGAGCCTATAGCTCCAGTATGATAGTTATGGCAAACTGCCGTCGGTTCGCGTCCTGCCACCTGGCACAAATATACCAAAACAGCCATGGCCAGTTAGTGTCTGTGCCAGGTTGAATGTCATTTCGCCATGTTTGCAGCTGACCCAGTCTCGGAGGACTTATTACATCAACTAGTTCCCGGCTAGGTCCCGGGTTATCAAGTCTTTCCGACCATATGACGAGCAATGCTTCTTGCGCTTCATCCCGCCATGCTTGGACGTAGCGGGGGTGAGGACGAGGATTCTCACCCGATTCGATGGCTCGGTCTGGGTGTTAATATCCAATATTTAAGTATATTTTAGTATTACCACTGTTGTTTTTGACATCTGTATCAGAAGTGCTTAAGCTACTTACCTCGGAGTCAGATCAATGTATGTGATGTCGTGGGATATTTATTTATCAAACATATTGGCCCACAGATCCCAAGAAACTACCAGAGGTCCTAGACTTTCTGGTTTTTAATGGATTCTCAGAGCGATATTCAAATATTGAAAGCTGTTATGATAGCAGTTTAGATCATACACAAATCATTACCACTATAAGTTCTTCCTACCCCACTAGGGAAGTGACGTTAAGTTTAGTTTAGTTAAGTTCAAAACCATAGAGTTTTTATGAAGGGATTATTAATGTTAAAGAAGCGAGTGAGGTGTGTTAGGACCGTGCCATATGGCATTCGGTTCGCTCTACCTACCCCTCTAGGGCATTTTCCTAGCGGGGTAGGCAGAGCGAACTTACTTCACGCCATTGCATGAAGTAAGGTATTGACGTGTAAAACAAAGGGGGGTTATTATATCTCCACAAAATATCCACATTATACGCCACACAATACGCCATAAGCATGCTAAATAGCTAGTCTAGAGAGTTAACTGTCGGGAAAGAGATATTCTTGAGTATAATCCACATCCAATTGAAGTCATCGAGGTCACATATTAAAGCCTGGATATCATTAGGGACTAGGGGACTTGTGAAACTTGGTGCCACTGCATCATCAGATGTCTTGATAAAAGCTTTGACCAAACATTAGAAATAATACTGACGGGACTAAACTAGACTAGAACTCAATGGTAAGAACACGCACCTCTTAACCGATGAGTGCGGGTTCAAACCCGGGCATGTACCTCGGTATTTTTCAACTCTATGTACGTATTTATTACCACTAGCTCGATGGTAAGTGGTAGCGCTTCAAAAATCTGGAGTGTCTGGAGTGAGCGCGTCACGGGGACCTTTAACGCGCTGTATTTGTCATTCTTATTTTTCTGAACAAAAGAAAAACACGTAACCAATATTTTTTTCTAATCTCACTATTACAGATAGACATTGATTTTCATATGTTGTATGTTTTAGCTGACCATATTCATCTTGCACCATGACAAATGTTACCTGCAGATGTACTGTTTTATATTTTGGTAGTACTTTATGGTTTATATTTCTTTTCCCAATCACAGCAGTTCCTGCATGAGCAGTCCCGTCTGAATGGAAGATTGAGTAAATGTGATAATAATAATAAATAAATAATAAATTCTTCAGACTAACACACCAATTCCCTAGCTCCAAACTAAGCTTATGCTTGTGCTATGGATACTAGGTGAACGGATAGACATACTTAAATACGTTTATAAACATCCATGACTCGAGTACAAATGTCCATGTTCATCACACAAAACATTTGCCCCCAGCGGGATTCGAACCCGCGACCCTTGGTTTTGTGGCCAGGGTCTCTGACCACTCGACCAACGGGCCAGTCAATAGTGGTGATAGTCCTTGATTGTAATGCTGTTGAACTTATCTTTATTTACATAGGCTTCAATAAAGCACTTATGTGATTGAATATTAGTTGTGCTTCAGAGACAAGCAGTACATCAATGTATGCTATGGGAGTAAAATTTCAACATAATAACATAAACGACCAGGCTATTGATGTTCCAAGAAGCAACTGTATAAGCTGGCATTACTCTATTATAATTTTATTAATTACTGTTATTAAGAGGTTCCTCAGTATTGGTATATTGGTATATCCGCTTGGTCGATGAGTTTGTCTAGCTTAAGATCTTGTTCAGTGAGTTGGATTTCTAGGCTTTTGTTCTTGATAAAATGTTAAACTGTGAAGGGTTTTTTGGCTTTCTTTGCTTTTGATGATTCCTCCTGTTTACTTGACTCAAATATTTGTTTTGTTTCGTAAGTAAAATTATCAAAATATTGAATACGTATTTTTTGCTTTATCGAATACTTGGAAAATTACAAAGATACAGCGCTTCAAAAATCTAGAGCGCAGCGCATTTACGGAACAAGTGACGTCACAGGTAACTTTAACGCGCTGTATTTGTCATTCAAATTTATTTGAACAAAAGAAAAAAACGAAACCAATTTTTTTTTTCTAATCTCACTATTACAGATAGACACCGGGTTAGGAGACATAAAAGTAAAGATACACTTCATTTCAACATGCTATGTCGACCTAAGCCAAAACTAAGAGAGCTGCCTAATGTTCGGTTTCGGTTTCGGTTTTGGCAAGTAATCCTGACTCGGTCAGGCAGTCACTACTGATCATATCTCTTTATTCAATGAAAGTTAATAAATTACAGGTACTAAGTAGAGGGATTTCGCATAAGCCAAAGGATTTAATTCTGCATTAAAAACCCGTCTAGATGAGAAAAAAAAATTGCATCTTAGTAAGGAAAAAATATTTTATAAAGTGCTGCTTATTATTGAAAAATAGACTTAATAATGTAGCTATACGCATTATTATTTATTGAGAAAAACTTGAAAGATAAAAAACATTTTTAAATAATTTTACACTTAGGCGTGTTTTTTGCGAAAAGTATCGCACTTATGAAAAAATATGCAGATACCATTTTTGTAGGAAATTCAATTATCTATAACTTTTACCTTTAGCATTTTTCAATATTTTGCACTACTCATGAGTTATTGGCCTTTTTCGATCATCCGCGCTTTTTTTTTAACTAACCTGATGTGACAGAGACCTGAATTTCTGGATTGTTAAATATCTAGTACACACACAAATTTTCTCGTTGGTCCTATCCTTTCAAATCAAAATGGAAAACTGACCGGACTATTACTATCATCCCCAAGCTTCTAACCGCCCTATCTCGGATAATTTTAATGTTAGCGAAAACATAAACAGGGCATTTCTTTATAAAATCTGATGCTCTACAACTTTTATTTGAACCTTTTTTTTCTACTACTTACCGTTTTCCCAAAATTTCAAAAACAAATACTTTTTATTTTTTTTTCAAATGTTCTCGGGGGTGATTTTACAAAAAACTTACACAGTTCGTTTTTAAATCTTTCAAAGTAACTTATATCAAAAATTCAAGTATTTACCTCAAATTCGTATTTAAAGGCCTATTTTCTTGGACTATCAGTAAGTCACAGCTGACTGACATTACATTAGTATATAAGCACATTTAGTGAAATGTACGCTTTTGATATTTACTCAACCTACTAACTCTTTCACTTCTCATCTCCCTGCTCAGGAGCCAAAGTGGTGACCCCGACGTGATTCTCCGTGATTGCACATTTCAATCGGCCTTCCACAAGCGGATCTCACCGATTGAAATTTTAAGAGGCATATAGTCACGGGAATCCTTTATTTTTCCCAGTCCCAGACCAATATGGGGCAATGGGCTGGGTTAAATGTAAGATTGTGAAAAAATATGAAAGTATCGTAACTTGTAACAAAAATATTTTTTAAAGGTTTTTGTCTCTGCCTCTTTTGACTAACCTCTGAAATGATGGTAGGGATACTGACATACCTTTTACTATCCGATAGCCAGTGTAGGATAAGGAGGAAACTACTGAGGAAAAACTAGACTAATTATATATTAGAAAAAGAATTAGGAACCCTAATTAATATTCTGTATAAACCATATTCTTGTTATTTACCATATGAACAAATTTGTAAGTAATAGAGACACATATCACCACTCTACGAGGTTAATTAATGCCCACTTCACCCAGACGAAACCATCATAAAACAATCAATCAACAGCGTATATTTCACGAAATGTATGGCTTTTAAACTAATGTAATGTGCCTCAGCTGTGACCTACTGAGCGAAGTGTTTGCTGACGCTACACTTTTGTTCCCTAAAAAAAGTAAGTAGCTAGGTATATAAAATACTTATTTTTATGTCAGCTGGTATCCGCAGCCGTAAAGTCTGTTTAAAAAGTAAACGTACGTATACAAACTTCATTTCGGTTTCAGAAATTGTGCAAGCTCCTAAAAATAGTTTTAAAACGTAAAAAAAATAAAATATTGTTTTCTTTTGTAAATTTCTCCAAAATTAAAACTTCTTTTCTCGTATAAAAAGTTGGGAACCCTACATACTGATAACTACAATGCGTTTCTTTGAAATAAATTAATTATGGGAAAAACATTAGTGCATGTAGTAGATAAGTACCTACGTACCACATCAACTTGAATTTCCATTTGCATTTCGGTGTAATCCTTAAACAGATCTATCAAAACATCATCACACACACACACACTTCAAATAATAACAGAACCAAGTTCTAACAAAAACGCTGCTCGTTTAATGGCGGGAAATGTGACAGACCGGTCGAGGAAAAATTCACAACTTTCCGTGTGCCAGTACGCGTGGTCACCGCGGAGGTTTTTAATCCACTGTTCATTGTTTTCAAGTGCGGGGTGGACGAGGCGCACTCGGTCGGCTGTTGCCGAGAGGCAATTAAAAGTACATTTCATTGGAACGTTGCCCTAATTTATCGGTTAGACCTGGTTTAGGTTTAAACAATGAAATTTATAAATCTATGTAAATACACTGATAGCAGACCATCTATATGGTAGAAGATCCGAACCTTATTGTCGATCTTCACCGAGCTGATAATAGAATGAAACATATTTTATAATAAATTTAGTAAGTATATTATAAAATATATTAAAAAGGGTTGGGTAAAAAATCCTGGACTGACTATTTTTAATTATTAAAAAAAAATATATTTTTAATTAAATGTTGCAACATCAAGATATTTTTAACATTTTTCTAATAGACAAAATTTATTATAAAATATGTTTCATTCTAATAACAGCTCGATGAAGGTCGACTTAGGTTCGGATCTTAGACCAATAGGGATGGTAAATATTTACTTGACTTACAAGCATATTTTTTCCGTTTTCTTTTATGTTTTTAAAACAATATGTAACGAAGTGCAACAAAATCAAACTGCGTCACTTACCCCGGCCTACGCACCTGTACCTAAGTAATCTTAATTTTTACCAACCAGCCTGAGTACCTATAGATAATAACTTGTGCAAACCAATATTCTTTAAGTATATACTTTATTCGTTCTGTTAATACTACAAGTGGGTTACTATACTATTGATTTAATGTAATAAAATAGGTAATAATATCAAAATAGTTTAAAAATAGAAACCTATTCTTGATTGGTGATACGCTTAAATTTCACATCATACCTATATCAATCTCAGACCTAAGTTTACATAGGTATACTTAGATGCGTAATTTATGTGCCTAGGTACTCACCCGTCTCAGGATTTTCAGGCTATTCCACACCATGTTTACTGCTTAAAGGAAGCAATGACGTTCAAACATTGCAATTATGCAACGAATTTACATTGTTCTTTTGTTGTATATTGCAATAAATAAACCGGAAAGAACCTACGATTCTGAGATCAGTGTTAGGCCATATGGCTCGACTGTCAATAGATCAAGATATTAAGACGCAATTAAATTAGCGAGGCTCGTGTTCAGCGTGATCTGCCTCTCCATGCGTAACCTTCTTAATTCGGTCGCATTGTAAAAATATTGGGCGGGAAGTAAATATTTGTTTTGATGACATCAAATAAACCCATGAAAGCTCAGCGATTAAAGCGCTTTTAAGGCGGAAAGGACTTGACATATTTTCTATCCACAATTACAATTTTATTTTCAATATACCTATGTGTTTAACTTATTAGGTAAGTAGGTACATTATCATTTAATTTGCAAAAGAAAAAAAAGAAAAAGTTTAAGTACCTACACATAATAAAAGTGTATTTCTTTTAGGTATATCTATATATTCTATTCAACAATAATTATTTGATAATGTTACGTCTGCTATAACCAATTGAAATACTGTATTTTATAATAAACCGAAATGTTTGTCGTAGTTAGAAAAGAAACTAATTATTTTTTTAGTACATACATACAGACTTCAGATCACACTTTCTACGAATACATAATAAACTCAACGCATTGTGCCTAATGCACGCTTAAGACATCTTTGTGAAGCAACTTTGATTATTCAGTGATGAAAGCGCTGAAAGGTAAAATTGTTTTCATGTTCAAATTGATCGAAATCTGCGCGCGCATTTTCTCGTTTGCGATTGCGTGGAGTGTGCGAAAAGAAAGAATGAATAGAAAGAGATGGCAAGCGGCACAAATGTCAAGATACTCGATCGAATGCCGATTGCCGAGACGATTTTGTTACGTTAACGAGAAAAAAGATTGATACGATATTGGAGTTAATAGAAACTTAACATTAAAACCGAGTGCTAAATATTCGTGAGATTATTAATGTTCGTTCAGGAAATGGCTTGGCGAAATAGGGAGTGGATACAGATTATTCACAACAATGGATTCTGGTTTGTAAATTATTTCATCGTTTGTTGGCATAGAACATTTTATCACAATTAGTTAAAGTAGTAATTGAGAACATAGTATAAACTACACATTCTTAAATTACATTCTGCCAAATTGTAGTAATAATAAAGATAGGTTTAGGTTGACAAATAGATTATATAGTCATTGCACCCAATAACAGAAATAAAAAAACATAAATAAACTTTATCAAACTTTTATAATTTATCAAAATCATAAAATTTTGTTTTTTAACAATAAACCACCATGCTTTATATTTGAGTTTATTTAAACTACCTGATATTATTTAATTTTTAAATTGGTACATAAATATTATTTATAAAGTTTATAAGGAGAAATAAAATCTAAAAACATTTTTATTTGTTACAGTGTTATAGATACTTATACCAAATTAAATTAGTTACATATAATTTTGTTATTGTTCTGGTATAAGTAATTATATCATCAAGAAGTTTGTAAAATTTTAATTTTATCCTAAATCTTTTTTTACTCATATTTTTTTAATGACTTTAGATTTAAAGATTAGGAGACAAGTGACCTTTGGGCAGTTGAAGGCCCTGATAGACTTCCTGAGAGAGCATCAGGAGTTGGCTAAGGGGCTGACCAGAGGCCGTAGAGGCAAGCTGCACACACTCAAACTGTGGAACCTGTGCGCTAAGAAACTTAATGTCTTCAAAGATGGTGCTGTGAAGGATGGCAAAGCTTGGTCTAAGGTGATTTTTTGAGTTTAAATTAAATGGAATTTCTTATCTTACTATGAAACCTATTGTAGATAAATAAGCATTATGATCACATCTTTTGACTTAAAAGTTTTGATAAAACTTTTTTTTATTTACCTATACAGGGCGTCCCACAGCTATGCCACATGGAGGGAAAGTACCTTGAATATTGTACATACATAACATTTTACTGAAAAAATAAATTATTTTAATTTAAAAAACAATTTCAACTGCGTTCATAGATTTTTAAATAATTACATGGATGAACCGGGAATCGAACCCACTACACGAGAAAAAAAATTACCCTGTAGCTATAACATACCGATCGAAAGGCTGCATCATAAGGATTATTTTTTGCTAAATAACATACTTATTGTCAGAAATAAAAGACGACCATAAATTTTAACATTTGAAAAAATAATCCTTATGATAAAGCCTTTCGATCGGTATGATAAATGTACAGGATATTTTTTTTCTCGTGTAGCGGGTTCGATTCCCGGTTCAGCCATGTAATTATTTAAAAAACTATGAATGCAGTTTGTATTTTTAATTAAAATAATGTCTTCTTTCAGTAAAATGTTCCATCTACAATATTCAAGGTACTTTCCCTTCATGTGGCATAGCCGTGGGACGCCCTGTATAGTATTTCACCCTTTGTCCTTGGCTTGATTTGCCACTTAGTTTAAATACAGAAAAAATAAGGTGAAATACAAAAGTCGCGATAGCGACCTCTCTTTCACCTGTTCTAGCTGTCCTAGATTAATGTAGGCAGGTAAAATATGTTTATTTTAGATACTAGAATTTAAATATTTAGCCTGACATTCAAACTAGAAACTCCTTTCCTTTTCGGAATATGAAAAAAAATATTTTTAATTTTTATATCGTAGAGGGAACAGTGCGTTACGACATTTATTACATTCAAATTAACTAGTTTGAGTATTTGTTCAATATTGAGATGTACCTACTTAGTTACTCAATTCCAGTACTGGTGCGACTGGAAGTACCGAGTACGCAGAAGGGCTCTGGAGCTGAAGGCGGCTAAAGATGCCAACAGGGCCCCACCGGACGGCGTCACGCCGCTCTCCGTTATGGAGGAGAACATCCTGAGCATCATCGGGGAGGCGGCTGTCGACAACATCGTGATCAAGATTGACCCTCTAGGCGATGAGGTAGGACTATCATTGACTAACGACTCATTCGTTAGTCAATGATTACTATTAGTAAGTAGACTTCTAGAGCTTCCGTAGTATTTTAAGAATCTCTTAAGTACTGATGTGACTGGAAGTACCAGACGCGTAGATGGGTACTGGATTCAAATACCGCTCAAGGAGTGCAAGTACCGTATCGAATACGGCGTCGGGGCAAAAAATTGTTTGTAGAATGCTTATACGTATAAAATTATGTTATTAGTTATATTTTGTTTTAGGGAACTGAAGAAGAAGACATAGACAATACTGAAGAAAATTCTTCAATGAATCAGTGCTATGGTGAGATTAGATTAGATTATCAAATTCCGCTGTCTTGTAGTATGTTGGTTAATGAATTTAATATACTTAGATTAAAAATAATTACCTTTTTGTTCTATGCGATACCCATGATTGGTGTTGCCACTCGATAGGCCAATATCCCTTGTCTATTGATAGCCTATCGATATTTCAACTATCGATAGGCTATCGATAGACAATCGATTCTGAAAACTATCGGTGAACAACAAGACTATCGATAGTATCGATACTATCGATAGTTCATTGGTTGGCAGCGATCGAAACTATCGATACAATCGGTATTATTGCTATTTACCGATAGTATTGCAGTAACAGAGTCATCGATACTATCGATACTATCGATTGTCCTATCGATCGTATAGATGATTTGGCCGTAGAAGTATGGATTGAAAAACTATAGATTTTACACTACCTATGATGATGACAAGAAAGACTACTACTATTTTTTTATCGCCACTCATTTTTCTTTTTCATTTCGTTACCCCTTATGTGCAAATAATAATAACCGATTATTTTTTAGCGTCGCAGTCACAGTCGGTGAGAAAAACAAGAAGTAGGAAACAAAGGCACTCGTCGAGAGAGTTGTCCGATATGGATGAGCACGGCGCGCAGAGCTCGTTTGAGGACCACAAGCCGGTAGCCGGGGTTCGACACCCGCGCGAGTCAGGTATTATTAAGTGTATACTCATGGGCGTGCACAGGGGGGGGGGGGGGGGGGGTCTAGTTCATAATATCGACGGGTTAATGTATTGACAGTACCCCAAGTCGATGGTACGCTACATCGACAGCACAACAAATCGATAGTACGCTATATCAACGGTACACTAAATTGACGGTACGTTACATCAACAGTTCACCAAATCAATTGAACGCTGCATAGACAGTATACCATATCGATAATACGTTGTATCGATATTAGACCATATCGATGGTACGCTGCATCAACTACCCGACCCGAGCCAGATTTAAATAAAAACACAAGATTTTAAATAGTTTTGTTAAATTTTATATAAACAGTTCTATAAGAATTCTACCTATCCAGAACAAGCTGACATGCTATCAACAAGGAGCCAATAGTGACAGTGATAAGACCACGAGACTCCCTCGTGCCATCTGGCGGTTTTTGTATTTTTAAAAACCCTTGTTGCTACATTTAACCTTCTAGAATGCGTATTTTACCAATTACTCAAGATACTTATGTCATTTTTCTTTCTTCGTTGAATTGCATTTTTTTCTGGTTTATTTAATTTAATTACCTAGTATATTCACAATCTTGTATTCTAGCGCCACCTAGTCAAATCATATTAAATTAAATCAGTGTATTAGCTTCATGTAACTGCAACGCAAACTAGATGTCGCTGTCATAATTTTCTATAAAAATAGGTAGCATAATTTGTACGTAGTATATTATTACTCTGTGGCTTAATGAAGTGCATTTTAATTAGACTTATTGTATTAAATTAAATTACATTATAGAAATATTTATAACACCTTCGCATTAAGTTTATTGCTGGAATATTCATGTATATGAAGAATGACCCAAAAATAAATGCTATCGAAAAAGAGAACGAAAATATAACAATAGTTATTGTATGTTTGTTCCAGACGACGAAGCAGCCGAGTTCTTGCGGCTAGAAAAAGAAAAAATTGAGAACGCGAGAAAGTTGCATGAGACGGTTCTCACGCTCACCTCGGAGATAACTAGGCTTACTGACGTTATGAGCCATATTAGGGACGTTATAGTTAACAATAGATTAAATTTATAAAACTTTCTTCTCGTTTTATTGATTTAAAAAAATAAAATAAAATCTAAAAATATGTTCTCTCCGGCGGGGAATCGAACCCCGGTCTCCCGCGTGACAGGCGGGGATACTGACCACTATACTACCGAAGACTTGTTGAGACGAACGAAATTATTATAGTTTAAATGTGTAGTTATATTAAGTAATGTTGTATTGTTTGTGTGCAGTTTCTGCCATGGAAAGTGTGAACGCCAAAATTAATTATTCAGTTAACTACTTTACATATTAAACCCTGTGATTAAACCTTACTAGAAAACATTTCGGGATGGTTAATTTCCAAAAGGCGCGGGTGTAGCTTTCAAAAATTGTTGAGCACCGCAATCTGAAAATCCGACAAGCACAAGTCGGACTATTAACTAACTCAGATATCTGGCATTGCATAGGTATGCAAAGTATACATTTTAAAAGTAACTCCGTAGTAGGTACTACGGAGATACTTTTAAAATGTATGGTTCTCCAGCTAGGAACATATTTAATACACGTCCTAGCGAACTGCTCGTGTATACTTAGGGTTGGTTAATATAAAGAGGAACATTAGCAAAATGTGATAAAAGTTCTTATACTTTGTGACCAATTGGCCCGACTCGACTGGTCCGTTGGTCGAGTGGTTAGAGACCCTGGCCACGAAACTAGGTGTCGCAGGTTCGAATCCCGCTAAGGGCAAAAATATGCAACATAGAAATTTCCACATTTATAATATTACTAGCTACCTAGGGGTATCAATCGCGGTTATGGACAAGATGGGTATACATACCCACAACCTCGATTTGGCCTTTCTCGTCTGAAGGGTTTTAAAAAATCCGCTAGAGGCAGCACTGGCACGAAATATGATCAAATGTACGTAATGGCAGCAACTTTATTTATTGTATTTTAATATCAATAAATATAATAAAAGCAAAAACCAATTATCTTGCCTATTAAACATTGCGCATTCGCTATTGCACTGCTGGAAATCGATACCAAGCGATAAGTATGGTATGAAGGAACTGTAAAATTCACATTGGCGAGATTTTTTATCACGACAGTGATAAAGAAGGTCATTATTAATAGAAATTAATATAAATCTGTTATCAGGATCATAGCATAATAACTGTTTATTTTATGAAGTTCTTATGAACGAGAGGTGCTGCCCCTAGCGGATATTATAAAAACCTTTAGAGGACAAAGGCTAAATTGAGATTGTGGGTATGCCCATCGTGTCCAGTGGATCCGCGATTGATACCCCTGGGTAGCTAGTAATAATAAACATGTGAAAATTTGTAAGTTGCTTATTTGTTACACAGTTCTAAATTAACGGCGAAACAGAATTCGCTGAAATATGACACATTTTTATAAAATACATAGGCATTGACTAAGCTTAATTGGTCACAAAGCATAGAAACTTTTATCAGTAAGTATTATGTATCTGACAAGGATACAACATGTGTACCAGCCATACATCGAATTTGTCACAAGACAATCGCCCGCTGGGATCACACAGTTCAACTGATAACTTGAACTTAACCAACTAATAGCAAATCTTAACGCAGTGCCGTTAGTGGCTCCCGTGCGATCAAACAACGAGCCACTCCCATGTGGAATTGTAAAAAAAACTTACTAAAAAAAATATATACTTATTAGTTAATTCAGGGCGTTAAATTGTTATTATGGCGGAAAGTGTAACAATCTTTTGTTGGTGTTTGCTTTTCCTGGTTGTCAGGTATGTTTTTATTACGTTTATTTTATATGTATAGACTGGTAATCGCATTTTACTTATATTTAGCGTACCTACGTACTTACACAAAAACGTATAATTGAATTTATTTATGATTGCGTTGTACACAAGATTAAATAAATAGTTGTAATTTTTTTAGTGTCTGAATAAAAGAAAAGTCATAAATGAATACCTACGTTTTTAAAATTAGATAAGTATTCGGTTTAAAATGATTCAGTTAAATCGTTGAATTAGTTACCGCACTCGTAGTAAGTTCGTACATAGGTACCTACGTGTTTAAAGAAGGATTGATATGTGTAAAATGTAAACAGTTTTTGCTAACTATTGCTTAGTTAAAACCATTGCTTAAAAAGGACATTTCGTGTAGGTAATACGTATATACAGTGCTACGTATATACACATATGACTAATACCTAATTATCTATAGTAAGTAAACGAGTTTCGAAGTCGTGTTGTGACGACGGCTATTCGGAAACTAAATCACAGATAGGAACAATCCGCTGTCAATCTATGTTCGAAGTGTTAATTAAAATTTCGTAAAATATTATATCGTATTATTGCATAAAGGCTGAGGATTTACGGGATTGGTTTGTACGACACATATGTAGTGATTTCGCAAAACCACGAAATGTATCTCACGTTTTTAAGAAACAAAGTTAGCTTAGCAGAATGGTTAAATATATTAAAGCTTATGTAGGTACTGTTTGGTATTTTTTTTATATACATACACATTTTACATACATTTATATACATTACATATACATTGATCTGCTTCCGAGTTAATGCTAAAGCACTTGAGTTACGATTATACAACAGTGGTATCACAAATACCCAAATACAGAACAAACTCACGTATTCATCAGATGAATGTTTATCCTGGTTAGGGATTAAACACACAACTCTTGACTTAAGGGACAGGGTCACTATTACCGAATACGCATCGAGCCAGTTTTGTATCTTGTATCTATAAAAATAAATAAATAATCTGAAAATGTTGTTTTGCATTACTTTATCAAACATTATAAAAATACCTGTTTTCCTATATTACTTATTTATCATGAGGTTACAGAATGAATGAAGCAAACCTTTTTCAGTACACATGGGAGAATCGCTGCGTCGGAAGTAGCCAACCTATTCAAACAAAATGCTGAGCAGACTCTGCCAGGAAGTAAACCCACCGTTAAAGTGTACATAAATATTACCGAATTAAACGATCTCCAAGCTTTGGTAAAAGCTATATCCCAGATAGAGGAACAACCTTTAACGCGGAAACATTGCCCACATCGCACTATAGACGTGAGCGATAACGAGATTGGACAAGATGACAATGAACCCTGTGATCCAGTGAACAAAGTCGATAATGGAACTGCGTTGATATTGACACCCTTTATTGAAGAAGGACGCGTATTAGAAGGACGAAAAGCTTCTGTAGTCGACCCGGAACTGTTCCTGGGGGTGAAGAGTTACTCAGGTTTCTTCACAGTAAACAAAACTTATGATTCGAATATATTCTTTTGGTACTTCCCTGTGGATAAGAAGCCGGTGAATGAGACACCGTGGATCGTGTGGCTTCAGGGCGGACCTGGCGCCTCTAGCATGACGGGCTTGTTTGATGAGATAGGGCCTTTCAAGGTTAACGATAAGGGCGAACTAGAGCGTAAGTACGATTCAGGCTTTAAAGATTTCTCACAGTGTACCTAAAAGAGCAGTGATAGCTCAATAGTTAAGAACAGTGACTCACATGCAATTCTGAATCCATGTAGGTACCTACATTATCTACGTACATACTTACTTCGATACAGAATTAAAACTAAGCCTTTTAAATTTGAATAAATAAATATTTAGGGGGTCATGTGCCAAGGGCGTGCTCGTCGCGACTCCTGCCAGTCCGATTTCGGATTGCAACCTTGGACCGATCTAATTCCGCAGAGCGGGGTAGGGCGTTCCCCCGATGCGACGCGCACCGACGAGCCCTCGTCGGTGCGAAAAGTGGCGAGTGCGGCGAAGGGGGCCGCCACCCTTCACGCCACGCCGGACACTGCGGAACGAGGAGAACAGAGTGCCGTATAGGCACGTGGAATGTAAGAGGTGGAATGAAAGATAAGATGTATGAGATGATTGACGTAATGAATGAGAGACGCCTGGATGTTCTGTGCTTGACAGAGACTAAGCGGAAGGGCAGCGATGCAGATGAGCTTCCCGGTGGTATGATGGCTCTGTGGTCTGGTGTGGAACAGAATTGTCATGCCAGCGGTGGAGTTGGAGTGGTGCTTTCCTCTCGTTTAGTCTCTGGTGTGAAAGACTATGGATTAGTTGGCCCGAGACTCCTCTGGGTTCGTATTAAACTGGGTATTACGCGAGTCTTTCTGGTTGCAGGCTATGCGCCAGTAAGCTCAGCCAGTCCCCAAGAACTAGAGGAGTTCTGGGAGTCTGTTAGAGAAATTCTGGACCTGACTGAAGGAAATGAGAGGATAATTATGTGTGGAGATTTGAATGGTTGGGTTGGCACCAAGCGATCTGACTATGAAGCAGTCCTTGGCCCATATGGAGACAAGAGAGTGAATGATGCTGGTAAGCAAATCTTGGAAGTATGTTTGGAACGGAACCTCCTTGTGGCAAACACTATTTTCCGTCATAAGGATATTCACACGTATACTTGGAGACGGAATGACCAAAAAAGTGTGATTGATTTGATTTTAGTCGATAGCCGCCTCCGCAATAGTATATTGGATACAAGAGCCTACAGAGGCCCTACTCTTGAAACAGACCACTACCTGGTAGTATGCCGGTTTGCTGGGCTTTTCAAGAAGTGGAGGCACTGGCGAGTGCGTACTCCATGCGGAGGCACTGAAAGGATAAGGAATGAAGAACTGGAAGATGAAAGTGTAAGGAGTGTGTATGTAGGCTTAGTCAATGAAAGACTTGCGAATGCGAGTCTTTCTGGCTTAGATGTTGATGATTGCTGGAACATTTTGAAAGAGAGCATGGTGGACAGTGCAAAAGAGGCATGTGGATGCGCAAGGAGACGTAGAACAATGAAAGGTGACGCATGGTGGGATGAGGAGGTCAAAGCCTCCGTAGCGAGAAAGAAGAAGGCCTGGCTTGATTATGTCTCATCTTTGCAAATGGATGAAAGTATGCTTGAGATGAAGAAAGAAATATACCGTTATTGCAAGAGTGAAACCAAAGCTTTAGTGAAAGAGAAGCGTGAAAGAGTAGCTATGAATGAAGAAAGGAGACTGACGAATAGTTTCGAGGCTAATTCCAAGCTCTTTTGGAGGGAGGTTAAGAGGTCTCGGGGATATTCGTCGGCATCCGGAATGAGTAAGATTAAATCTAAAGCTGGTGACATTCTTGCAAACCCGAACGAGGTGTTAGAACGGTGGAGTGAATATTTTGGAGAAATGTATGAGTATGTCTCTGATGTTGGCACTGAGAGTGAGGCTATGTCTGATTCTGTGGTGCCAGCGTCTGATGAAGACATCACTATGAATGAGATTGAATGGTCGATACGAAGTCTGAAAAGTGGAAAGGCCGCGGGAATAGACAAGGTATCTGCGGAGATGATCAAGCTAGGTGGCGCTAGCGTCCAGGACGCTTTCTGGTTCTTGTGCAATCTATGCTGGAGAAACGGAAAGGTCCCAATGGACTGGAGACGGGCAGTTATCGTGCCTCTGTACAAGGGTGCTGGGTCACGTATGGACTGTGCCAGCCATAGAGCCATCAGTTTGATCAGCTTAGCAGCAAAGGTGTATGGCAAGATTATTGAGAGGAGAATGAGGGTGAAATCTGATGGAATGTTGTGGGAGGCACAGGGAGGTTTCCGGAATGGTAGAGGATGCACGGATCAAGTTTTCTCTCTTCGCAACATCGTGGAGAAGCATCTGGCCAAAAGTCAGAGGGTTTTTTGCGGTTTTGTGGATATGGAGAAGGCCTTTGACAGGGTTGTACGAAAGGACCTTTGGGACATATTGCCGAGATATGGGATTGATGGAGCATTGCTTCGTGCTGCGCAGTCCACCTATGTGGGATGTACGGCATGCGTGCAAGTGGAGGGCAGCCTGTCACCCTGGTTTGACGTCAATATTGGTGTCAGACAAGGATGCGTGCTGTCTGCTCTGCTGTTTATCCTATATCTCGACCATTGTCTCCAGAGGATTAGATCTATGAATGTTGGAGTGCGTATGGGTGACCTGGTTGTGAACTGCCTGCTTTACGCGGACGATGCCGTACTTCTAGCAGAGTCGGCATCGGATCTGCAGCAACTAGTCACAACATTGAAAGATGATTGCAAGGAGAGAGGCTTACATTTGAATGCGAAGAAAACAAAGATTATGGTGTTTGAAAGAGATGAAACCAGAACGGATACAAGGATAACGGTTGACGATGTAGTGCTGGAACAGGTGAATGAAATTGTATATCTAGGATCTGCATTTAGTAGAGATGGAAGGTACTCCGCTGATATAGAAAGAAGAGTGAATGCAGGGAATAGGGTGAATGGAGCGTTAGGAAAACTTTTAGGCAGCAAAATCTTAAGCCAGAAGGCCCAGCTCGCCATACACAATGCGGTGCTGATTCCTACGCTAACATATGGAAGCGAGAGTTGGGTATGGCAGAAAGAGCATGAAAGTAGAATAAACGCGGTCGAGATGCGTGCGCTGCGGAAAATCTGCGGTGTATCGCTCACAGACTGCGTTCGGAATGATGATGTAAGAAAGAGAGTTGGTCTGAAGGACAGCGTCGGAGTCAAGGTAAGAAGAGGCATGCTCCGGTGGTTCGGACATGTGGAAAGAATGGATGACGAAAGATTGACTAAACAGATATACAATGCGAATGTGGAAGGATGTAGGAGCCGCGGAAGGCCCAGGCTCACCTACCACGACCAGATTGGTCGTGTATTAAAAGAAGGTGATGTTAGGAGTCATAAAAATCGTAGAGCTTGTATGAAAAGGATTATGAATGTTGAAGAGGCGAGTGAGGTGTGTAAGGATCGTGCCATATGGCGTTCGGTTCTCTCTGCCTACCCCGCTAGGGAAGTGGCGTGAAGTTTAGTTAGTTAGTTAGTTAAATAAATATCCGACGACATCACATACATTGGATCTGATCTCACGGATATCAGAATCAACAGTGGTATTACAAATATAACTTAAATATTGGACACCCAGACACGAAACAAACACAAGTTCACACGAATGTTTGTCCTGGGTGGGGATAGAACTCTTGGCGCATGGGGCAGACCGAATGAGCTATCGAGCCAGTCGATGGCGCATTCGGTCACATTTAAGTGCGTAATTCATACCACGGGCTTCATTCACTGGATTCATGATCCGATTACTGAGATAGGAGGATAAAAAGCTGTCATGTAATAAATCACACTCGTTTATTCAAGATCATAATTCAAGAAAGCCGCATCCCCCAGCTAGATATAACATTAAGGAGTAAACTCACGGACTAGTAAAAAAAGGACTCCGCGCCACTAACTAAACGTTGAAGCTCCTCAGGTGCTGCAACTTGACATGCAACTTACGTCACACATTGTTATAATAAGTGCTCCCACTGACAGATATCCGATATCTGGTATCCATAAATATCTCACACACACATGCATAAGGCTTCACGTTGTAGTATGACAGCGTGGAGTCCTTCTTATTTTACTAGTCTGTGAGTAAACTTAACCGATTTTTACCTAACATGTAGTAATGGAGTAATTATTGACTATTCGTATAATAGGAAATCCTTACTCGTGGCTACAGAATCAGTCCCTGGTGTTCATCGATAACCCAGTCGGTTCAGGCTACAGCTTCACAAACTCCAAGGATGGATATGTCACGGATATGGCAACGGTGTGTATTTTGAAAATGTTTAGTCTTTAATAGTTTTTAATTCGATATGGATATGAGTATTTCGGTATTTCAGAGCGGGAGGTAAACATTTTGAATTATCTTTCAAACATTACATTTACATAACATACATTATTGGTTATAAAAATATTAAAAAGTCTTACTAGGTAAATCGTACACCTAATTCAGCCTATTTAGGGGCGAATCATCAAGTTCTTACAGATCAGGAAGAAATTGATATCTTAGATATTTCGATATCATCTAAAGCAGCTATACTCTATGTGTGTTCCGCGGAACCCTGGGGTTCCGTGAAGCCTTTCTGGGGGTTCCACGAAAATTGGTACTGATCATAAATATCATAACTCCTGGGGGAAAATCCGTTAAAAGTCGATTATAACAAACCCCCCCCCCCCCGCACTGCCGCCCGCGCTCATCTAGGGTCCCGTCAACTACTCCGCTTCCTGAAAGGGTTCCATAGCATAAAAAGTTTGAGAAGCACTGATCTAAAGGATTGACCAAGCTTGTTAACACTTGATCTTATTGTTATGATAATAGCTATTACGAAAACACACTGAGCCTGAGTAGACAACTTTCCTATGTAAAAAAAAATCTGTCGAATTGAGAAACTCCTCCTTTTTTTGAAGTCGGTTAAAAAGTAAATGATATTTCAGTTAGATTATAAAAAAAATATATTGACCATATAATTTTTTACCTAATAGATACTCAAAAATCTAGGTACTAACATACAACGCATCAAAGATCTAATAGGGCGCTTTGACGCCTTTAGGACCTAACATTTTAAGTGTTTAGTGACGTCACAGGGGATTTTAACGCGTTGTATCTACGTCAGTTTTGGTTTCTTTGACAAAAGGAAAAATAGTTACAATATTTATTGTAATTTCACTATAAACAAAAAAAATGGTGAGGTAAGTGTCTAATTGGGTATTGAAGTAAACACATCTAAAGTAAATCCCTTAAATTTTCAGTACTCGGCTCATCTATACAGTGCGCTGAGGCAACTGCTGCAGATATTCCCCGAGCTCCGAACAGCCCCGCTTATCCTGGCAGGGGAGTCGTACGCCGGCAAGTATGTGCCCGCACTGGGCATGGAGATACATCATAAGAGGAATTCGCCGGGTGGTGATATCAATTTCAAGGTTTGTTGAAACAGCGTAAAATGGGGTATATCTTCGAAGATAGTTTATTACCACATAATCACGCTCGATCATATGGCCCAATTTTTAATTGTATTTACCATAGTTAGCCCATACGACACTACCACTTTTACTATAATTAAGTGCTTGCATTCGAATGAAGTAAAGTCTAGCTCCTCCTATTTGCAATTACGTGTTTAAGATTGCTAACAGGTTACGCCATAGAACGCGGCCTATCTGACCTATTAACAAATTTGGCATAGCCTTAATAAAAATATTTACACTGTATCAGTAACTAGGTAGTATTATTAAAATATTTTGATGTTTTTTTAGTCTTGAAAATAAATCATTTTGTCATCAACCCAGTGGCCTTGCGGTTGGCCACAGTCAAATATCTGGTCTGGCAGACATACAATGCAACGTAATGTACTTGTGTTATTCTAAATTCACCAGGGTATGATGGTTGGTAACGGGTACATGGAGCCAAGTATGTTGCCGTTGGTCCCAAAAACGTTTTACAACTTTGGCCTGCTGACCCAGGAGCAGATGGATATCCTAGAACCACTGAACAACGCCCTAAAGCAAGATGTCGAGGCCAACAGAAGCTATCAGGCAAAAGCGGTAATATTTTTGCATATTTTAAAGCTGGTATAGCTTTAGATTTGTAGTTTTATATATTGTTCAGTTTTTAGGTGCCTGATATTCACAGTTTCCGCACGAAACGCAGCAGCTTGTAAACTGGCAATTTATACCTATAATACATAGTTAAACGACAAAATGTAGTCTGCTTTTCTCCGCTACTTCTCTCCTCATTTCCTCTAGGGAATAAACTATACATAGGTATCTATGATTTTATATGTTAATCAAGATTATACGCCACCACACCTGTACACACTGTAAGATATAATAAAAAAAAACAGAATGAAGCTTTCGAGCAAGCTAGCTTAGTAACATGGCCTTTACCATCGTTTTATTTACCTCAACATTGAAATGATTTATATTATATAAATATCACTCGTCTTTATCTAACGTAATTTTTCTAGCTGCCCCATTTATACCGTTTTGGAAACAGATCAACGTTTAATTCCCATTTATGTATAAATGAGGTGTGTAAGGATCGTGCCATATGGCGTTCGGTTCTCTCTGCCTACCCCGCTAGGGAAGTGTAAATGTTTTGACAAATAACACGAAAATTCCCATCCGTTTCCAAATGAAGGCCAACATGTGGAGACAAATGGGAATGGACAAAATTTATCTGAATTGCAGAAATGGACTCAGCTGATAAACGTGCTGCTCTTGATAACACACCAGCAACACGCTTATAACTTCCTGCGCGACGACATGGCGCTGGGCAGGTACTAGTAGTACATGGTATCGATACTGCATGTACTCAAGGGTACTTTAAAAAATATATTGTACTCGTAATAGATATAGGAGCGGTGGTAGCTCAATGGTAAGGACCAGAGCCTGGAATCGTTATTTTTTTAGAACGTTATTAACCGTTTTATGTCGTTTCGTTTTCGTATTACGTTCGGAACGGGTACGAAATGAGAACGTTATTCAAAAAATAAACCGGTTTCCAAGCCCTGGTAAGGACACTCGCCCCCTCTCTACCGAGGGGTGCGGGTCCAAACCCGGGCAAGTAAGGGAAAACATCGTGATGAAACCTGCACATTCCAACAGGGATTTGTAACCATGATCCAATAATTGCCTGATTCCCCTATCTTAGGGTTACGAAGGTCAGATCGGCAGTCACTTCATCGTAATTAACATACTCGCCAATTCTGGATCATGGTCTAAGCGGTTCCCGGCTGAGCATGGGACAAGACACTAGTAGTATAAATACGTACATAGATTTGAAAATCCAGAGGTACGTGCACAGGTTTGAGCGTCTTTAGGTCAAGTCATCTAATTGTCGCTGGTCAGACCAAAAATGTCATAACAGATATCGACAGGAAAAGTACTCAATACCACAAAGTCCATACTTTTCGTATTCCTAGGTACGAGGCGTTTCTGCAGCGGACGCCGGTGAAGCGCGCCCTGCACGTAGGAGATATCGCAAATGCCTACGTCAACATCACCGTCAACTTGCAGCTCGCCGGCGACTTCCTCACCAGCACACGGCCGTTGTTCGAGACGCTGCTCAACCACTATGACGTCATGCTGTTTTGGTATATATTACTAGGATTATACAGGGTTATATGCAGAAGAGAGAGACTGTTTGTGACCCTATCACGTAGAAGCCCCACATAGAAAAAAAAAAGGTTTTGGTAAAGATAAAATATATATACTTTAGGATAGAAGGGGTGATACCTTTATGGTCTAAGCGTAACTATAAATGGTTTGTTTTAATAATTATTACCTGAAGTGGCTTTTTACTACGAGCTGACTGATCTATTTGATATGTTATTATTGTAAAAATAACTTACCAACTGCATTAATTGCACAGCAAGCGCTAAATGGCGACTAAAAGTGTTTTCTGTTTTAATTGTATAGACAACAAGCTAACCACTTGTCACAACCTACTTTTCCCAGTTTTCCACCTAACTCACTATATTTTGTTACTGGCTTTAAGTGGTTAAATGGGCTTGCTGCTGCATGTACTCTGCCTGCCCCTTGGGGCATTAAAGGCGTTATATGTATGACAGTCAAAACATTTCAAACTGATAACGTCTTCTCATAGATACGAGTGTATAAGTGACCCTTATTTACTTTAGTTATCTTCACCGTACTCTAGCAGCTGTTCCATGTGATGTAAGCAGATGGACATGCCTGTAAAAGAAACAAATAAAGTGATGTTCTCTTTGCAGCGGTCAGCTAGACCAGATGCTGTCGTGCACACCGGCCGCTGAGCACTACCGCAGGTGGCAATGGAACCAGTCGGACCTGTTCCGGAACGCAACCAGGCTTCCCTACTTATACCGCCGCGAACTAGCTGGGTAAAATGCGTTTTATCAAGTATTTATAACAATTACTTACTAGGTTTAGTTAATCAGCCGAAAAACAAATTATAAGGGGTATAGGTCCGGTGGCTAGTACAGTGTTGTTACAAGTTTTTTATATGTCTGATGCAAGCTCCTTTTACAGCTTCTAAGCATGACCCAAAAGAGCGTGACGTTGTTCTGGGCTTTCCTACGCTCGACCATTATGTATGTATAGGCATCGCTGGCACTGTACTGGTCAAAAATAATATGTAGAGGGAGTATATGGAGGGAATCTTTTAACAGTAATCTTACCCTTCCCTCCTGACAACATATTATACTGATGTTTAGGTAAACATGGAGGGAGGATGCTTACGTAAGCATTCGTAGGAATTGTCATTCATGTTTTTCCTGACGTAATCCCCATTCAGTCTTCGGCTCCCCTACCCCATTATTCTACTATTAATATAAGGTAATACTACTATTCTAGGTACCATAAGAGCGGCG
>OX596202.1:14143217-14526784 GCA_951394215.1 Glyphodes perspectalis | reverse complement strand
GGCGGCGGGCGCGCTGCAGCTGGCGGCGGCGCGGTGGGCGCGCGCGCAACCTCTGCCCGCGCCGATCTTTTACAGCGAGAGCGCTGTGCGCCAATTCGTGCGCAACGCCACGCTAGGCCTACTGCGCATCTGATACTTCAAACATTAAAACACTGATACTTACTCAATAACCCTTTTTTTATAATGAATACCTCACCGAATTATATTGCGTAGCAATAGATGATTTGGTTTATTTTTTTTGCAATTTAATTATTTAACTTTCAACGCGTGTCTAATTCCAACTGATGATCGAAAAAATATCCTTTGAGCGCATCGGCGAAGCCGTCAATTTGTCCTATATGTATACCTTTGATAAAAATGTTTGAATAAATCCTATATGGAGGTAAATATATTAGTAGTAGTATACTATGTAGATATCCCACAATCCGCTGTCTGCTTTCATAACCACTACAGTCTAGATCGATTTAGACCAATCTACTGGACTGAGTGGCCGATGGACAATACGCTCCTGGTTTTGGACACCTGAATTCTACTAGAATATTTTTATATACTGGACCACTTTGAATGAGTACCTGGAAGACTCAGTCTTTAAACGTAGTTTCTGCATTAACTACCTTCTGCTATATGGCTAATCCGGCACTGAGTGATATAGGCACCTGTCTTTTATAGGCAGCATTTAAGTGCCGATCTCCTACGTCGCTCGAAGCTCGAATGTAGAGGTGACACGGCGCTCTCGCCTGCTATAAGCATAGGTATCTATTAAGGATTGCAATCCAGTGGCATTTTTGGTCCAAGGACCAAGCTCTAGTAGGGATTGAAATCGAACGGTATTGAACCAGCACAGCTAAAATTGTTCTAGGCCCAGCTGGATTCCTAAATCCAGCATTGCAATCCCTAGTATCTATATCTCTTTCCGCATTACTTTGTAGCGATGTTCTGCGAGAGGTGGTACTAGTTCGAGCCAGTCCATGCATGCCTACCATACTGCTTGGCTACAGCGTGGCTCAACAACATAATTTATATAAGGTATATTATATCTTAAATTGAATGGAGAGAGGAAGTTGAGCCTTGTTCAAAAGGCTAACAATTCTGCTTCATGGATTCCTATTTAAATTAAATGTACCGGCATATGTAACTGTATCATAAAATTATTATCCCACTAATATGATGATGTTCACATTAGGTATGTTAATGTTTGGATGCTAAATAATCGATTATGCCTTAAAGTATAGTATATCATAGGTTTTGTCCCATTCTAGTAATCCAAATGTATTAGTAGTGTGTTTGTGTCACAAGTGGATTACCTAACTAATTGTTAATTTAAATCTATAAAATAAAAAAAGGTAAGAGAGTATATCACGGATTTTGTAGGTGGCGCGTATTAGTCCTGGACGTTTGAAAGAATCTATGATCCAATTTTTATTTGAAAATAACCGCATTTTAAAGAACAGTGTTAGTGACAACATACGAAATAAATTGGTGTACGGTTTTTTTAATATCTTAAAGTTACAATACATTAATTAATTCATTACGACAGGAGGGCTACGAAATGTACATAGCTTAGCGTATTTAAAGCACATGTGGGTTTAGTGACGTAATAATTGAGTCATTCAATGCAAGCTGCATCGTACGCAGCGCAGCTAGCCGCCAATGGGAACATTCGTACTTGTACGTATTCATTCAGTTGGCGCTCCGCGGCTTCTCTGGCGGTACGTGTTCTTTTTATATCGCGCTACAAAGCATAATATTAAGTAAACAATAACTTCTCAATCAATGTCATCGAGCTTAATGTAAAATTTGCAATAGTGTAGTCAGGTTCATACAGCTTTGCCTAGACCGGTCTATTTATAGTTTGTTTTTATCAAGAACTCGATGTTGTATCCTGCTCCAACGCATTCGGATGTGCTGATGTCACTATCTTGCTCTCTCTCCTGTGAGGCGCATTTTTGAGTGTTGCACAGTGTTTACGTCTGATACAGGAGGGTAAAACCCGTCATATGTCTGGTGAATAATGAACGGATTTGTTTTGTGTACAGTTTTGCTATTTGGGTAAGTTCCTTTGTTATTTTTTACAACTTTAAGCTTCATACATTCTTCATAAATTTCATAAAACATTTTCTTCTGAACAAATAGTTGACCATATTGCAAACTTTTCCTCGTCCAGATTTCAAAGCAGCATTCATTGTTTACCTATTATTATTTTGCACATGTCACTATTTTTATATATAATAGGTATCATACATTTTATTTGTATATACATTTTATCTGTATATAAATAGACAGTGAAATGATTATTATATACAAGATTTATATAAATTGTTTAAATAAGTGCATAAATTAAAGATAACCTAAAGGCCATAAGATGAGCATGAAATATAGGTACGTTACAGTTATAACTATAACAATTAAGATAACGAGTTGCACTTATATATACCTACAATACTAAAACTAGATCGTGTGTCCGATATGTAGGTGCATAACACTTAATATACTTATTAAGCAGGTAACTAGGTATTTATCCCTGTATACTACGGACATAAGTTCTCCATGTTTTAATTTGATTGAGTCTCCTACCTACCGGTCTATTTATTGGATAATTGTGCATATACACCTACCTATATTTACACGACGGTAGATCCAGCCAAAGCTTTGAACGTTGGTTTTTATGTAGTTTTCATATTGTTCATAATGTATCTAGCTGATTCGAAATAGGTAGGTACCTGACTAACTACTGGAATTGAATTTATGAAATTTTTTTTTTTAATTCGGCGACTTTTTAAATTATTCGTAAACGAAAATAGCGGCTTCAGCCTAAAGTAGCAAGAGAAATCCTGCTACGACGAAGACTAACAAAAAGTTCTAGAACTTTTAAATATCAGCTTGATTCCCTCGTTTCATGGACATATTCAAGGACTTTTAAAACAAACATTTGTCAAAACTTTTCGTTATGAATACTTACCTACTTACTTATTTTTTGTTATGCATACTCAGAATACAGATTTCAACACAGAACTTATTCTTAAATCGTAATGTAAGTTGTACAATTATATAATTAACCTTAGCAATACACCTTTTAGGTTCCTCACACCAGTCATATCGACGCCGGCATTACTCCTAACGCCGTACATTCTGAAGAACCAAACTGTACTAGCCAGGAACCTTTCAAGAGTCGACCCGGAACTATTCTTGAATGTGACCAGTTACTCCGGCTTTCTCACCGTAGATGAGAAGCACAACTCCAATCTATTCTTTTGGTACTTCCCTGTGAAGGACCAAGAAGTGAACGCAGATACACCATGGATCACTTGGCTGCAGGGTGGGCCTGGCGCCACCAGCTTGGCTGGACTGTTTTCCGAATTCGGCCCGTTTATGTACGACAGTCGGGGCTTAAAAGGTTAGACTATATCTGTTTATTCATAAAAAGAATTACGTAACACTGAACGCTACGACGGAAATATAGTCTTGGCAAATAAATAACATGTCGCAGTTTCAACACCGAGAAGATAATGAGAATTTTCTCCTGGGTTTTTAACCACGACAATCAACTAAACGAGGTCAATTAAAAAAGGCATTATAAACTACATATGACCTAATTGGTTCACACAGCCGGGATCATGTAATAAATATTTTCATTATAACAATTGGGTACGGACTATGGACATGCGCATACTTGTGGTTCATACTATACCACATAATGTTAAACCTAAGGATTTCCATTCATGATTACAGCGACGTCACACAAAATCGCATCGATCGCAGATATCCGTCAGATAGTGTACAACCGTGTCGCCTAAAAAATGTATCAACAAAACAACGCAAATGTTTTGCACTTAATATAGGCCTGTTTTAGGATGTCGTTCTTAAATTAGCTGGATATTGCCGTCTTTACCCTATTAGAGGGCCTGGGCCTTGGGCATATTAGGAAATTAATTGTTCTATTTACCAATATAATAATTTATGTGCTCAGGTACAACGTTGCACTAGGGGGCCCTCTCTATCGCGGGGCCCTGGGCACGTGCCCAGTGTGTCCAGTGTGCCCAGCGTGCCCAGTGGAAAAGGGAGGCGTATTATCGCATAATGAGTACAATTCCTTAATGTCAACATAGTGCATCATTTATCTTTTTTCATCAACATGACCCAGTATTCTAGGATTGGGCGATCTAGTAAATGTATTGAATTGACTGCCTATCTGACCTTCGTAGTATCCGTTAGATAGGGAAACAAGATCGAATCATTGGAACACATACATAATTATTGGAATATAGTTTTTTATTTATGTAGATATAAAGTAGCATTGTTATTGTATACATGGCGATTTAAAAGAGTAACTACCGAGTTTCTTGCCGGTTCTTCTCGGTAGAATCAACGTTCCGAACCTGGCGGTAGAATATTTATTTTGTATTATTATGACTATTCATAAGTGCTTTTGTGGAGCCTACATGAATAAAGATATTTCTATTTCTATTTCTATTTCTATCACATCATTATCATTGGAGCGGTGGTAGCTCAATGGTAAGGACATGCGCTTCTTAACCGAGGAGTGCAGGTTCAAACCCGGGCACGTACCTCTGGATTTTTCAAGTCTATGTACGTATTTATACCACTAGCTCGAGGTTGAGGGAAAACATCGTGATGAAATCTGCAAATTCAAACAAATTTGGATTTGTAACCATGATCCAAAAATGGTCTGGTTTCCCTATCTTAGGGTTACGAAGGTCAGATCGGCAGTCGCTTCAATTTAATTACCAGACTCGCTGAATCCTAGATCATGATCTACGCGGACCCCGTCTAAGCACGGGACATAAAGCTAGGAAGATGATGAGTTTTTTATCACATCATTTCCCCTCACTGCGAGCAAGTTGTCTGATTCCGTACAAAAAGTTGGAAGAATTCAAAAGGCACAAGTTATCATCACTTATAACCAAATGTGTGCCCCAGTGAATGTCGTTTTATTTTACACAACATTTTTTACAACCACTTTCTTTTGTATATTGGGTATAGATACTATACCCCAATATACAAACAATTTTACGTTTAGTAAAATGAGCAAAGTAATCGAAACGTGCGAAATAAAGTATTTTCGCGTACCTACTTTAATTTCCTTTTAAAGTATAGAGTACAATTACCCTAACTAACGTACACTACTTTATAATAAAGTACGGTTGGCAACCCTAATCCTAACTATTGAGTTACCACCGGTCGGTATCGTCAACATTGCAAAAACATTTTTTGTAAAAAAAATTGGTAAATGTGCTCTGTTATGGGCTCTGGCTATATTTCTATTTTTATGAATGACTATTCTTGAAAAAGCACTGATGTAGTCCGGTATTGTTAACAAGACTGTTTTTGTTCTACACAATCTACATGATTATAGCAGTGGCGTCAAACAATAAGCAGGTTCTACGCATTGTTTTTTATTCTGATGACCAAATAGATATACGCCATTAATATGTATTAGTAGGTAATATTATACTTAGATTACCTGGTGTGGGGCTAAAATTGACCACTGTAATAGTATTGAAAATTATTAAAACGATATGTTATATTTAATACACATACCTACATGACGCTGGCAATCGCCGAAGGGTCGGGCAGAGTTCAAGAAGCGAGAAATTCATAAAACCAAATGTCAGCCAAAATTTAAATTGAGTTAGGTTAAACGGAAGTATGAAAAAGCAGTGACAAAGTAGGTCGTCGTTTACACAATCACAAACGTAAATACACATACACGATTATTCACCTTTTACAATATGTTAGCAAGGAACACAGTTGTCACAATCTTTTTGAGTCCCAGATCAACATGGGATAATACTAATGAATAATTTATTAATACAAATAAATTGAGTTTCGGCAAATTAATCGACGAAAATTTTTGGATATGCTCGAAGAAAGCCCAGTTTTGAATTAAGTTCGAAACCGTACGTAGAATTTCTCTATCAAAAATAAATAAAATGAAATAGAATTCATAAATTTATTTTTATGCTATAAAACGAAATTTCGATAAGAAATTATGTTTGATCATTTTATTACAATAAACCAAATACGATTGATTTTTTCGACTGACTTTTGCGTTCTTTATTCTTACATAAAGCGCGGGAGTGGACATGGAATCGGAAGTATCCGCTGCTGTTCATCGATAGTCCCGTGGGAGCCGGCTTCAGTTTCACCGACAGCCCGGACGGCTTCGTGACGGACATGGATCAGGTAAGGCTCTGAGCAGTTTAACTGAAATTAATTTCATCCTTGTATTAATTGTATGGCCAAGGCCGCCTTGGGGCCCCTGAGCACACATGAATTTGGGGCCCTTATGCAAACAAGAATTTGTAGCCCTTGTTTGCAAAAGCATTGTTATTCGCAAACCATTTTTTATTCTCATAAGCTGCGAAATTTTCCACTTTTCGCTTTAATTGGTACCTAACCAATAGGCAAAGGAATATTCTTATAGCAACTTCAATGTTTGGATAACAGACAAATTGTCGGTCCTTCGGGCCCCCTTCAGGGTGGCCCTGGACACAGGCCCCGTGTGCCCATAAGGTAAAGACCGTATTGTGTATAGCGTCAATACGTGTAGATCGAATTATCTCTAATTCCACTGGGGAATGAAAGATGGACCGCTTCCCACTTAATAGCTACCGCATTCTGAAGGTATTTTAGAGTGAAAAGTTTTTTACTTTTACGTATTGCTGGCGAATGGGTCTATCTATATAGCGATAGACCCATTCGCCAACAATACGTAAAAGTACTTATTTTTCATCCAACATTATTATTTTTCTTTCAACCAACTAGCCCAACTCGATTTTTGGCTAAATGGGATTTAAGGAGCTTATCCCTACTTCTGCCTGCCCAATTCAGTAGCACTCATGTATGTAAATTCCAGTGCTCGGAGCACCTGTACAGCGCTGTCCAGCAGTTCCTGGAGCTGTTTCCAGAGCACCGCAGCGCGCCCCTGTACCTGGCGGGCGAGTCCTATGCCGGTCACTACTTGCCCGCTCTCGGACACGCGATACTACACCCGCCCACGCTGCGTAACTTGAAACTAAAGGACTCTTCTATTAATTTAAAGGTATGCGCCTAGAAATCTCACCACGTGATCAATGGTATTACTTCTAGTAACACTGTGCATCGAAGCGATTAGGGTGCTTGAGAATATATTTTTTAACTCTGTTAGTTAGATTGCATAAAAATATTGTATAGGTACGTATTTTTTCTTTTGTCCAGATATCAAAAGATAACGAAGATCAAGAGAGTTAGTATGACGCGATGTCACTATAGCTTTAGAAAACGTCATAAGCGCTCTACTCCAGAAATATGATGTGGAATCATCGCCAATTTTGCGTATTAGACGAAAATATTGCTGACTTACCTAAGCCGTAACCAGAGGTTTTGTACATTGGTTCACATAATACAATATATGAATCGTACATACACTTTCTCTAATATTTTTTTAAATTACTTTTTATTGTGTGTGATATATGTATATTGTCCCACAATTAAAGAAAATACAATATTGCATGAAATAAAAAGAAAGAAATACCTCAACGAATTCTTCTGCATCGTAATTCAAACGAAAGTTATGTAGTTAAGTATGTTCGTACACAATTAGCTTTCACCGTTCGTTGAAACTTTCCGTGAATACATTAAACGGATGTTAAATACAAAACGGTGTACTTTCCTATGAAGATTTAGTTCTGATAACAGAACTACTTAGTAGTTAGGAGAAATAAACTTGTTAGTTATTATCTGCGCTAATATTTTGGACACGGTAAACACTTTTTATATCATTTCTATATAGGCGATTCTGTATTTTCCCTGTTAGATAAAATTACTGGAGCACTTACGGTAATGTAGGAAGATACCGGAAGGCCTTCATCTGAGAGAGACTAATCTGTCTGGCATGTTAATTTCTTCTTGACTATTCCAGGGAATAATGATGGGAAATCCTGTGATAGACCGCGAAGATATCGTGAATATGACGTCCATGTACTATCAGTGGGGCCTCATAGACTCCCAAGGCGTGGAAGCGGTGAGGCCACTGCAAGAGAAGTATGCGAAAGCAGTGCTAGAGAACAACTATAAGGAAGCTCTTAATGTAAGTAAAGTTTCACCAATTCAGACCTACTTACAGTCTTAAGAACAAATGCAGTGTCTAATGCATAAGGAAACATCGAGACAGATGAAACTGCTGTATTTACAGTCCACATATACTAGATAAAGGTATCTAGGTAATATCCTATGTCATTTAATTTTGAATTTGTACCTATTAAGTAGAGTATTATAGGCCGGAAAGGCATCAACATTTCCTCCATTAGTACCTACTTAGATAATAACAATAAGCAAACAGCATTTCATAATTGGTCATTATTTATATCATCAGATGGTTTTTTAAAGTAATAAGTACTATTTTTGCAGACACACGACCTTTTATGGGATAAACTTGAGCGTCGGTCATACCAACCGCAGTCGTACAACGCTATGGAGATGGAGCTGCCTGAGATCAAACTCTTCGGAGACTTTGTGAAGCGAAAGGACGTAAAGGAGGCCATCCACGTCGGAGACATACAGTTTACCTTCTCCAACAGCACTGTCCACGTTAAATTGATTAAGGACTTCGTGGTTAACCTCAATTCTAAGGTAGAAGAACTGTTGGAGAACTACAGAATAATGATATATTGGTAAGTATATCGTGTAACTACATTGTTACTTTTTGTTTTTATTCGAGAACCAAAACTGTAGTAGATATTTGAACCACTACGTGCGACGCAAAGCAATTACCACGCAATTACGCTAACGCAGTTTTTAGCGCTGGACGTGTTTAGGATGTGTTGGCGCATAGTGCGCGCATTAGACAAGGAAATAGAAAAGTGAATATGATGGTTCTTTTAGTGAAAAATTACTACTGCGATTGCCACGACATTGCAGTAACGGCATTTTTTTTTCTGGAGTACCTACAACAAGTCTGTCCTTTCATAATTTTCATTGACTGGCCCGTTGGTCGAGTGGTCAGAGACCCTGACCACGAAACTAAGAGGTCGCGGGTTCGAATCCCGCTAGGGGCAAATGTTTCGTGTGATGAACATGGACATTTGTACTCGAGTCATGGATGTTTATAAACGTATTTAAGTATGTTTATCCGTTCGCCTAGTATCCATAGCACAAGCATAAGCTTAGTTTGGGACTAGGGAATTGGTGTGTCAGTCTGGAAAATTTATTATTATTATTATATAATATTATATTTATAAATAATTACCTTGATTCAGTAACAAACAGACATACACAGATGTAATTTCTTATCGCCGATATTAGTATGGATAACCGAACCATTCGCCTTTTCCAGCGGTCAATTGGACCTGGTAGCGCCGTGTACGTTATCTGCAGAAGGCAGGCGCAAGAGGTGGCGGTGGAGCGGTCGGAAGGAGTTCCTGGAGGCGCACAGGAAACCTTGGTGGCACGAGGCTATTGCTGGGTGAGATAGAGATATCATCCTTTTTGGCGTAACGTATTGTTCAACTGAGACCAGGGGAAACCAGCCGGTTGTTCCCGACTCCTATTGACCTCGGTGCGGTTGAGATTGAGGTGGAGATTGAGAACCCTTCTCCGCCTAAGACGGTTGTAGGTGGAGCGTACTGACTAAATGCCTAGGGTGAAGCATCTACGTCCTCCTATAAGATGTAGAAGGTATCGCTGTTTTATTGCAGTTGCTGGTAAAACTCTGCTATTCTTAGCTTACAAACACGTAGGGTACAAGCTATGCTTTCATGGAGGCTAACACCGTAACCCTGGATATTCCTTTATCTAATATCATTAGTAATCATAATAGTAATCATAATATTATTCATAAACAGTCATAACATATGTACCATTATTAGACTTAGTGTTTGACGTGCTAAGAATTTAAAAGATTATTCCTAATTATTTTTCAAGTGTGCAATAAAGTATAAGACAAGATTATTCTCTTGCAGATACGTGAAGAGCGGCGGCAACTTCACTGAAGTGTTAGTACGAGGCGCCGGGCACATCGTGCCAATGGACAAGCCTGCTGAGTCCTTCGAACTCATCGACCACTTCATCAGGCGCCAGGACTTGCCCCTCCCCGCGCACTTCAAGGAGACTGACGTCGACGCCCCTTCCTATATCGACGAGCCCTTATCCCTCGCCCTCCACACACCTGCCCCTAGCGGCCTCATCGCTAGCGTCGTCCTCAACGCTATATTCGTAGCCGTCATCTTAGCGGGAGTCGTACTCGGTATTAGGTGGAAACGCAGCCGCGATACGTATTTCTACAGTTTAGTTGATAACGCCAGTCTGAATGGAGTGCTTACGATGGATTGATGCGTGATAAACGGTGATGCGGAATTATCTCTGGATTGGACTTATGATTGTAGTCGATTGTATAGAAGAACAAATTTTGAGACATTTTGTACTTATACATTTACTTAGAACTAAACATAAAAACATATTAAAGTTATACAATTGGCGGATACCGTAATTTTTATGATACCAATCGATGTTACTTCGTATAACGATTATGAGTAGCATCATTAATCCAAGGAATCACGAAATAAAACATTTGTGTAGTCATGATTCGAATATCATCATAAAAATAGACAAGTTGGGCAGAACTTGTCTAAGCTCTTTTGCTGGGTCTATAGGTAAATACCAATACTGTCCTATGTCAAAATTGTTGGTGCTTTAAAATAATTTTTCAATAAGGTATTTTATATGCATGGCTATCGCCATGTCGAAATTCAAATTACACACACATACACTTAATACGTGTAATGTATCCAAACAAAAATTAACAAGTACAATTCTTTGTTACAATTGTTGATTGTTTATAGGAGCAATGTCAAATATAATGGAAATGCATGATGACTAACCATAGAGTATAATCAAAATAATCATGATTTATCCTTTCTAAAAATAATATAAGAAGTCTGATACATCGCACTAACAAAGCTGTTTATTTAATTGCAGGCGCAATCACCTCGCATTTCCACACTAGATACGAGTATGTGTCAATACTAAAATTTTCCTTACCCTAGTCAGTTTTTTACTATTTTATCTATTTGTCTATATGTGTGTGTATACATATAAGTATAACATAAGAATTGTACCTAATAAATGAATGTAATATTTGCCAAAATAACAATTGTACACTTTAATTAATTAAACAACAACTGTAAAAATAGTATCGAGCATTTGGACCTCGTCCGATATTAGTGTACTCGTTGTTGTGTATAGAATGTAGAATTTCTGGGAATTCTAGGGAATAGAATTCTCTGTAATAAGCTAGAGACAATGACAATGTCGAGGTCACGATACTATCACCCCGATTGTAATATCAAAATTAGTACTGAAAACTTGACGGGGTCCGTCTTAGAAGACTGAGGATAATACTGTCTTAAGTTTGTGCAGACGTAATTATCACTCGAGATTTTTTTAATACTGTTTTTATAATAACCATAATGAAGAAAGCATTGCTACGAAGGTTTCAGTCCTATTCTTGAAAGTTAGATAGCTACTGGGAACTGGGAAAATCTTTGTAGAGGCTGTTGAAAGTAGATAAGTATGCAAGAGTAAGCTAGATGAAGAATCAATGTAAAAATATTTTTTGAAATAAAAAAAATTGTTAGCAAATCTTTGTTTTCTTTTTTAGTTGACTCTCCAAAAAGATGACCAATCTAAGTAAGGACCGCTACTTGTAGCTTACTTAAAACATGAGGTGTTGATTTTTTCATATTACGCTGAAGGTGGCATACAGAAAACAAGCATTATTTATTTACAATTATTATGGTAGGCCAGGTAACTCATCAGAGTTTATAGACATTTTTATCAAACACCAAAAAGGTTTCACAGGTGCGTTTCTGAGTCTGTACTTTGGTAAAGTAGTAAGGTTAATAGGGAACGTGCACTAACTATAGGGGGCAGCACTAAATCAACAAAAGAGACACTATGCGGACAGTAAAGGAAGCTTATATTAGACCTGTCATCGTACTGTGAATAATGTAAACAAAATTATATCTTCAATTGCATTATTTTTTATATGATAAAAACGCTCGACAGGGTAGCCAAAATATGTGTAAATGTCAAAAGTTCTTAGAGGCGGACCATGTATTGAAAGTTAAAGAGTAAATAAACGAAGTAAATAAGGCTTTTAGAACTGGAAAAATTGTCGCACAAACTAAAATATCTAATGTTTACGACGGGAATATAATGGCAGAATATATTTTATTACTGTAGTTATCTATTTTTGGCCTTTTTCACATAACCGTGGCATGAGAATGCTATTCCTTGGAAAGTAATAAAAATGTTGCTCCAGATTATTTTTTTTTGCATTGGTGCATCCGGAATAATAAAAATAAGTGAGGTGGTAGCTCATTAGCAAGGACACGCGTCTCATAGACAAGGGGTGCGGTTACAGACGCGGACACGTACCTTTGGAATTTTCAAATCTATGAACGTATTTAAACCACTAGCTCGACGTTGAGGTACAAAACGTGATGAAACCTGCACATACAACTATATGCATGTGTTACCATAATCCTTATTTGTCTGGTTCCCCTATATAAAGGTTACGGTGTGTTTCAGATAGGCACTCGCTTCGATGTAATAACCAAACTCGCTAAATCCTGAATCATGGTCTAAGCACGGGATATAAAGCTAGGGAGATGGTGATTGGTGCATCCAGAAACATAACAATACATTATAACTAAGTAGAATAATAAATTTCACTATTAAAACTAATTCTGTTTACTTGATAAAAAAATCAATCTCAAGTACCTATTCATGGCGTACAAATTTCCCATTGACGGCACCAGTTGGCAGTACCATCGTCGTGCACGTCCCCTATAGGCACATATCTTAAAAAAATATATTGCAATCGACTGACTGGCGTATCATTTTTAAACAGTCGAGTTCTTGAACCTTTTTGTTGGTGCCTAAATTGTTCTCTTTCTTTTTTAACGTAAATTATTGGAAAATGTAGCTTTAATAAAAGTTAGGTAGTTTAATAAATAGATCATGAAGACAGGTAGGTAAGTCTGATGATAACTGAACTACATTATGTGTATACGTTTTTATCCATCCTTTCAGTAAGACTTACAAGAGACTAACTATATTCTAATAGTGTTTAATCGAAATCATACCTACATATATTAACTCAAGTACACCAGTCTTGCTAGAATATACCTAGCTATGACGAATTGTCACACCATTAGTTCAGTTAAATGCATTCTTCATTTTTTAATATAAAATGAATCGCTGAATGTGTTACCTTAACACAAATGTCGAGTACCGATTTCGCTAATTCTTTTTTTGTGTGTTTGTTATTATTTTAGGAGAAGGTTTATATAAAATAAAAAAGTTGCACGGAAAAAAAATATGGGTATTGAAAAGCCGAGAACGGGACGTTACGAAGTGCGCCGGGTCACCTAGTACTTAATATTATTTTCATTTCAATTAAGCAATTGTTACAAGGAATAACCATGACTGGACATTTATTTAAAAAAAACGAATCCGGATGCCGGGCAAATAGGTACCATTCGTTTTTTTAATAACATGCGGATGAAATTGCGGGCAACAACTAGGAAAGTAAAGATTGTATTATAAAATTAAGTAGGATCACTAAGAGAGCAAAACAAGATCTGTTCAATCACTTCTATTTGAACTCATCTATAAATGTGTCCACGATGAATTTGCTTACTTCTGGCTGTTCTTTCGTCACCATGTGCCCAGCGTGCCGGATCAGCACGTCTACAAAGTTGCCACCACTCTTTCTGTAGCTGCAAGTAAAATAAACTCGTAACTGGTTTGCCTTTTGTACAGTTGACAGCTTATCTGATTTCTAAGTGTCATGTACATAGATCGAACATTTAATGAAAGACTTCTTCTAATATTTGTCCTATTGGGATGGCATTTCTCGAGGTATGCGATCATATAAGCATAGGATATCTAACTTCATGATTAGGTACATCACTAGAGGTTCGTAGAAACTCTTTATTTAATATTTCTCTCTAAAATCCTAAGGCATGAGTTTGACTGTCCCCAGATCCTAAATTACATTATGATGCGCGTGTCTCGCCGGTGTACCCGCTCCCCAATTTGTCCGCCTCTCCGGAAATCCGTCTTGGGTGCTAACTCTCCATTATATAGAATGTGCAAACTTTTAAATGGCCATAGTGACCTGGTAGATGTTCATATTGATTCCGCTGCCAGACTTCGGAGAGCATTTCTCAGGCTCCGATCCTAGTTTAAGCAAGTAACGATTATTTCAACCTTATTCATTTTCAAGATCTATTTTCAAGTGACTATCTGTTCTGGTCTGTTTCTTTTGAAGTTTAAGACATTGTAGTTATTATGTATACATATGATTAATATTTAGTGTTTAATTGCACGCTGTGTTAGAAAAGAAAGAAAGAAAGAAAAATGTTTATTAGGTACTTACATGCATAATACATAACATTGTAACATAAAAAAGTAAAACCTATGTGGTACCTAAAAGGTCTCCGCTCAGCATATATCGCGGTGGCGCTAAGCGTACCACAACGCTGGTTTTCTGCGGATGCCTAGTTCACTCATAATTGGTTGTCACATTATTGGAAAAAATTAAAAGATGTAACTATTTTGTAAGATTGAATGTGTACAACGTTGGTGAATCAATAAATAAATATAATAATATGGGGACAACGGCGAGCCCCCTAATAGGTGGGTAACATTTTTTATTTGCTTTATTTTAAAATTGTTGATCTTCATAAGTTTATTATATATTCATTATGTTGGCAATAGCTGATGTGCTTTTAATGATACTTACGCTACGACATTTCCACTATCAGCGCTTCGCAGGCGGCTTCTCTTCGCGTTTTCATACTCCTTGCGCTTGGACCACTTTAAGTGAGCGTATAGAGATCTTGCCAATGCGTACGGCAAGATCAGGTCAAGCTGCCCACTGACGAAAAGGTAAGGATATATGAATTGTATTACTATATACCTAATACATATATACAGGACCAAGGCTTACCATACGTAGGGTTCGCTCTCTTTATTTATTTAAGTCTAATTATCGGATTTAAACCCACCTTATTTAAACATGCCTACCCCCATGGGAAAAAGGCGTGACATTATGTATGTATGTATGTATTATTTAAACATAAAATAGAATTAACACGGGCGGCTTGATAGAATCATTTTTATTGCTTCCTGGGGAAAACCTCATGGATACACGCCTCGTCGGAGAGCGACATGTGTCATGTGGGACTCTTACCGGCTGAAACCCCCCGAGTCTTCCATTTGTGCTGCTGAAGATGTCAAGAGCGGCAGTGATATGTGTGCACAATGCGCGCAGGTCCCAGCAAGGAAGAGGGATGCCTTCGGAAACAAGCATCCACAGACGGTTAGGCCCGTGCAGTGCGAGTGTCGGAGTCACACGCTCCGATAGCCGGAGACACAACAAAGGGCGCGAGGAGGTGAGCAAAATCACAAAATCCGAATGAATCTGCCATTAAACAGCTTACTTGTAGCTCATGACCCCATAGTGTTCTAGCAACTCTTCCAGGAACGGCATCGTCGAATTCATCACGTCAGGCAGCATGCGCTTGTACACGTGCTGATTGTTGAAGTCGAAGGGAGTGCGCCCAACGTGGATCCATTCCCGAACATCGGCCCTGGTGACGAACTCCTCCAGGGTGCGCAGAGAGCCCGTCGGGTCTCGGTCGAAGTTGTAAATGCTAACGCCGCTTGTCTTCTTTATGAACTCTATGGACTCGTTGAATTTCTGTTGAGATTTTTTATTGGGTATATATAGATCGTGGTTAGCGTTAATACGTATCATACCTACTCGTACATTAAAGTATTCGACGCAATAACTTTGTGTTTGTTTGTATTGTCCTCAAAAGTTGCTGTGTGTAAAGCATAATACGAATTTTCCTTTTATATTAAGCCATAAATGAATATTAAGTCGTTATATAAATACAGGTAGGTATATATTCATTTACACAATAAATAAATAAATAAATATCCCGCAACCCATGTTGGTCTGGGACTTGGCCCATGTTAATCTGGGACAAAAAAAAAGAATGTGCGAACTGTGGTTCTTGCCTAGCATGTCGTAAAAGGCGACTAATGGTTTACGGGCTTTTGGGTATGTGACTAAGTAGGCGACGAGCTAGCCCCTTGTCACTACTTTTTCACAGCTTTTCATCCAACTTAAAAAAAATGCCAACTGTGGTTCTTGCCTAGCATGTCGTAAAAGGCGACTAATGGTATATCGGGTTTTGGGTGTGTGATTGTGTAGGCGACAGGTTAGCCGCTTGTCACTGCATTTTCGCAATTTTCCATCTTACCTAGCCTGGCTTAATTTTTGTCTGAATGTGGTTAAAGGGGCATGTTGCCCCTTTGACTCTGCCTACCCCTTCGGGGATTATGAGCGTGATGTTATGTATGTATGTATGTATGTATCCCGCAACATCACATTCATTGATCTGACTCCGAGTTAAGTAGCGTAAGCACTTGTGTTACGGATATCAAATTCAACAGTTGTATTACAAATATATACTTAAATACTAGATATTAACACCCAGACACAGAACAAAGCACAAGCATTCATCACACGAATGTTTGTCCTGGGTGGGGATCGAACCCACAACTCTTAGCGCATAGGGCAGGGTCACTACCAAATGCGCCACCGAGCCAGTCAAAATAGATAACATAAATTATAGAGACTCGCCAGCGGACAATATTTTTAATAAGTGGAGTCTTTACATATACATACATAACATCACGCCTATAATCCCCGAAGTGGTAGGCAGAGTCAAAGGGGCAGCAGGCCCCTTTAACCACATTAAGCCTAAAATTAAACTGGGTTGGGTTAGATGGAAAATTGTAAAGTAGTGACAAGTGGCTAGCTTGTCGCTTACACAATCATGCACCCAAATCCCCATAAAGGATTAGTCGCCTTTTATGACATGCTAGGCAAGTAACACAGTTGGCACATTCTTTTCAAGTCCCAGACCAACATGAGACGACAGTCTTTAGATCTTTAAAAAAAAAACAGAAAAATGAAAGAAGCAATAAAGGGCGTCAAACTGCGACTCTTTGACACAAAGATTGCTACACAGGTGATGTTTACGTGGGGATACCTATAATTTAATTTAGGGTATCTCTACCTTCCTCAGAGACGGGGTTGAAAAATGACAGGCATCCTGCTTTTCCAAGACAGAGGTATTCAACATCGGCTATTTAGGATGAAAACTATCTTCGTTCGAAATGATACCTAGGCTAAGCAGTTGTAGTATCCTCATATATCTCACATTGGCGGCTTCGACCATCTTCCCCTGGTCTAAGCACTCCAGACATTCCCGCTGCACCTGTGTCAGCGTGGCCAGGTCCTCGCCTTCTAGCAGTCCCAGCACGGTACACAGCTGAGTGTGCCCTTCAAGCAGCTGGCTCTTTGGGTCTATTAGTCCATTTCCTATTATAACGCCCTGAGGAATTTTAAACTGAATATTAAATTCCGATTGCAATACCTACTTAATACAATATTTCGAGTTAAAAATATCCACTAAGTAGTTTACTTTGTAAAGGTTCAAATCGTAAAATAAGTATGCATTGAGCCTACTAATGACACATTGTAGTTGGCTTTAAAAGACATGTCATGTGGTGTAGTAAAAAGCTTGATGATAGTTAGGGAGTGTTTGTCCTTTATTCAGTATACTTCCATATAGGTAAGTAGCTACCTACGTCTGAAAATTATTAATTGTAAGTAAGATTACCTAACATATCATATCTATGTTACAATTTTAAGCCAGTCTTACCCATCGTAGTCACTAAACCTCCGATATTGATAGAAGACTTATCTTCTATTCTATGTGTTAGACCAGTCTTTTTTCTAACTTAAAAAAGGTTCTGTCGACATATCTTACCCTGAAGTTGATCTCATGATACGTGCTTCTGTGGATATATGAGCCAAAAGCGGGCACGTACTTCCCGGCGTAGGAGGACCCGGCGAGGAATAAGGGCGCCTTCCGCATTTCAGGAAACACACTCAGAAATTGCACGAGGAACTCTAACAACTGGTCGCCGACCTGAACAAGGACTTAGCGTTGGATTTCTGCCGGCAGTTGTGTAAGAAATGGTGCATTGAGCACATAACATATAATATTGCCATATAATTCCGAAACACATAAACTGCTAAATAAGAAGAGCAACATCGTTTTTACAAAGAAAAAAGTCACACATCTTTTGGTTTTGATGCAATTCACACGAATTAACAATTATGTAGGTAACGGATCCTCTATAAATGAACTTACATCTTCCTCATTAGTGGTGTATCCTCGCTCATCGTTAGTGTAACTGAACCCAGCCCCCACTGGATTGTCGACGAACAACAGAGAGTAGTCGCTGGCCCAGGTAAACATTTTCCGTTTTACTAAAGGAATGGAGATATAGAGAACATTGCTGTTAGTGCATGGAATCATCCAATGTAATAATGTGCTCCTAACCGATATCGGTAAATCTTAACGAGAATTAGCCAACTACGCAGGCAGGACATATGATAGTGCACAAGTGTGTACGCAAATACAGGTGTGCTCTCTGTTCCTTCACTCTCATAGTCCGGTGAGACGGCAATTCGAGATGACCGGAGAGAGGTCAGGCGCAGGACCAACGGCTTAAACGTGCTTTTCGAGTCACGGGGGTGATTAAACTGCCAACTTCCTAGTCATCATCCTCTTGCCCTTCTTCCAGTTCATCTGGGGTCGGCGCAACTGCTGACCAAACTGCCAACTTCCTGATACCGCCACAAATGTTGGCCCGACCCGGTAATTGATCCCGGGAACTCTTGGCGCATGCTACTACTAGACCAACGAGGCAGTCAACTTTTTTTTGAGTATTTTCCTAAGAGTACACTCGTGACAAAGGTCACAAACCCTGGTCACATATTGTGTCACATGAGGAGCATACCTATAAAATACCGTGGTGTGTGTATCTTGGCTTTGGTATATTAACGCAGTTTGCTGAACATAGCCACTAAGCACTACGCGCACCTTGGAGAGATGGAACCAATTTATCTTGATAATTTCAAAATAAGTAGATACTTACATTTTTCGCTCTCTATCTCCAAAGGCCCAATGCCATCAAAAACACCCAATAGAGACGAAAACCCTGGACCCCCCTGCAGCCATATGATCCAGGGAACCTTCTCCGCGGAAGGATGGGGAAAGTACCAAAAGAACATGTTGGAGTCATAATCTTCTTTTACGGTTATGAAGCCGGAATAGCTTTCGAGATCCACGAAATGGGTTGGGTCGACTTTAGCAAGGCTTCTCGCCAATGAAGTGTTTCCATTTTTTATGAACGGGGTCAGTATTACCGCTCCACCATCTATTACTCCAAGGACTGGGAAGATAATGCTGTAAAATGGATTTGTAGAATAAAACTCACTAATTAAGACGGTAATGCCAACTTCATATTACCTAATTAGGGGTAAAAGTCGTATTGCTTATGTAGGTAAGTACCTAGCTATTAAAAAGTTTGCGTTTTCATAAATGTATTATTTTATTAGGCGAAAATAATAAAAATCCAACTGTAACTGTTAATTAACATCTTGAAAAGATTTCAATTCGCATTTTTTTGTAAAAATAGTAACAATAGTGGTCAACTATGGAGATAAAGGTGTATGTTTCCATTTTCATTATTGCATTTAAATAGATATTTATATCAGACTTTATTAGAACAAAAAGAACGATAGAACTATTGATTAAGTTGTAAGAGTATATTAATTGTTTAAAAAAACTATAAAACGAACCTGGTTGAACACAAAAGAAAATAGCAGCCTACTGGCAAGCGTTCAGCGGACATGTTGAATGATTTTCAAAACTACTGACACACCGTTACTGATTTATCGATACTTTACAGTAATGCATTAATTAATGCAAAACATAACTTAATGCATTTACGTATAGCTCGGCTTGAAACAACAGTTTATAAAGGGGTGACGACATTTTGTAGGAAAAAGCAAATGGAAATTTAAAGCGGTGTAGAAAAGCACATACGACTGCAGTTTCTGGGAGTAGTCCGTATAAAAGGTCAGTGCATTATAATTTTAAGTCACTATATAACCATATAGTGACTTAAAATTATAATGTAGTGATGGTCTTCTTTCGAGCGATTAGATTTAATATATCGATATTATTATTATTACCTACAAACGCGGAAATTAGAGTTGGATGTTGTTTCACTTTCTTACTGTTTACTCTTTCACGTAAAAAGTACTGAATGGATTTTAATGAATATTTACAATAATATACAACAGCTCGTACATCAGGCTACGTTTTATCCATGTACCATGCGAGTGTAGCCGCGAGCAGGTACATGTGTCATCATCTTCCTAGCGTTATGTCCCGTGTTTAGACGGGGTCCGCTTAGACCATGATCCAGGATTTAGTGAGTCTGATAATCACATTGAAGCGACTGCCGATCTAACCTTCGTAACCTTAAGATACGGGAACCAGAAAATTCTCCCTCACCGTCGAGCTAGTGGTATAAATACGTACATAGATTTGAAAAATCCAGAGGTATGTGCCGGGTTGAACCCGCACTCTTCAGTTAAGAGGCGCGTGTCCTAACCATTGAGCTACGACCGCTCTTACATGTGTACCGCGGGTTAATTGAATGTACTATCCACCACCAGGGCCGGACCGTGAGTTTAGGGGGCCCTGGGCTAATACTACTTAGGGGCCCACCTAATTACTCAAAGTATAAGACATAGACTTGAAATTTGACTTGAGTTTGATTAATCGCAGGGTTGGCAGGGCTGCAACCCGTACGATCTGTTTAATTTAATAAAATTATGTTTTTTTCGCATTATCGTCTATTTTTGACTTTGACTTAGCCCCCTTGAATCCACGGGGCCCTGGGCTGAAGCCCAAAAAGCCATATGGTAGATTCGGCCCTGCCCACCACCGCTCTGGTGTTATGAAAAGGCAGCCAGGGTGCGATTGAGCCACATCGGCAACCCATACAACCGCGCAATACCTGCCGCCGATATGGTGTTAAATAAACAGTGTCATAAAATTTTTTACTCTTATTGATATGGCGTAAAGTTTATAAACACGGCCATTATATTAGATTTCTCTCTAATCTGGAGTAAAAAAATAGTATAGTACTCTCTGGTCTACTTAGACTACCTTCAGTAGTGGTGCAAATAATAATCGTTGATCGGCCGCTCCGTAGCTATGGTAAAGGGCAAACAGACTCTTTTACATTTGACTGGCCCGTTGGTAGAGTGGTCAGAGTCCCTGGCCACGTAACCAAGGGTCGCGGGATCGAATCCCGCTAGGGGCAAATGTTTCGTGTGATGAACATGGACATTTGTACTCGAGTCATGGATGTTTATAAACGTATTTAAGTATGTCTATCCGTTCACCTAGTATCCATAGCACACGCATAAGCGTAGTTTGGGGACTAGGGAATTGGTGTGTCAGTCTGAAGAATGTATTTATTTATAATTTTATGTAGTATGTAAGGACATGGGAAAGTAACGGCAAAACCTCTCAGGCAAATAAATAAAGTGAAAGAAGAAAGAAAGAAAGAAACATTTATTACATTTGGCTATCACAACACAACCAGGATAGTACATCAGTACAAATACATACAACAAAAAAAAAAGGAGTAACACAACTTATTACGACAAGTTAGACAGAGATAGAAGAGAAAAAAAATATAAAAGAGTTTACGATAACCAGACACGGGTTTGCGATGTCCAAAGGAAAAGGGCCTCACCCAGCATTTAAGCCATGTCCTGCATGGCAAGACGCTGGTTTTCAGTGTGCCCTGCCGAGTGATGCCCACGGACGAGTGCCCTGCTTTTTTTATACATCTACATATACATAATACAAAAACTAACTAACTAACTAAACTTTACGCCACTTCCCTAGCGGGGTAGGCAGAGAGAACCGAACGCCAGATGGCACGATCCTACATAATACAATATATTAAATTAATAAAAAATGGGATAAATACGATTATATAAACATTATATTGATACGGGTAGGTACAAGTGTTGCGTTCCTAACGTCGCACAGTGCATGTGCATGTGATTCCAATTCTCTTATTAAAACAAATTACAATACGATGCGGAAAATAACATTTTGCAACTTAAATTGATCTCGTCTCGTCTCCTGCCCCTTCATAATACAAAAACTCCAACATTGTATCTGCGGTCTTGGGAAATACCAAGCAGGGCAACGGCCCAACATCATCGGCCAGTAAACTATCTACATAATGAGATGAGTAGGTTCTGAGGTAGGCCTATTGGTACCCCCTTCCCTCACCTGCCTTTCCCCTATCTGTTATGATTACCAAGCTGGATAAGGCAATGTATATGACAGATGAAACATGTCGTTAGGGCTATAGTTTCTACCTACAACCCCTACAATTCGGGTACTTCAAAGTTGGATTGTAAAGACCTACATTACATACATACCTAATCTTTTACTTCTTTCTTTTTAATACACATCTAAAAACTTTTAGTACCTTTTCAAATACGCCATATAACATTACTTCTTTTTACGCACCGCAACCTAGGTTTACTTGGAAACCTAGGTTCGGCCTACAAGGGTGTGTCGGGCTCAGTCTGGGAAATACACTCCACTACCGACTAAACCTCACGGTGGTCATTCTTCGGGCGTGGCGCAGATTCCGGGCTCCCCACTGCGGGACTCTTCGCGAAATCTCCCAAGTAACACAGATAGCAGTATAAGGTCTTAGTAACAGCAAACCCGGGAGCGATAAGCTTAAAAAGCTGTTGATTAATGTCTGAGTAAACGTGTACTCAGCTCTTATTCAAGCAAATTGGGCACACTTTTAAATGCTTTAATTTGAATAATAGCAATATAAAATCTGAGTAGTAGCAATGTAATTGTCCACATAGCTTAATAACTTCTGAAAAACGGCAGTCGTTACTTATACACAGATGTTTTATCATGTTTATTCAGATAAATATTTGTGGCTGTGATATTCAAAAACTACTCAGCTATAAGCACATTTGTACCACACTATTTCAAACAAAATGTGTGTTTCCTTCAAGAAATTGTTGAGATCATTAATATTTATTAGGATATTAATGTGGACGGAATGAATACTTGGAATTGTTAAGTAATTTTTAAAAATACGAGTTTTAACTATTATACAAGTGAAATAATATTGCGCAAGTAATTTTGTCGTCAATAACGTATGTCCTGTAACTATTGGTTTTACGCGCCGCTTCAATATCGAAGTTTAATGATAGAAATAAGTTAATGTACAAGACAGAAATAAGGCAAAAAAAAAATTTTTGCGTAATTCCTTATTTTAGTGTTTTAAAAGTAATAATTAGTTTATGTATAATACTCGAATTTGTATCTGAATTAATAAAACACAGCATTTGATAGCAAAAACAATTTCAAAAAGATTTTTTTTTGAGGTTATAATGGCGATTCCTATAAATCTGATTATTAGCTGCTCACGGAGCTGTTTTACCGAGCTGCTGCTGAATAATAGTTTTGACTCGTCACATATTAAGCCTTTATTTGGCAAAGCGCGGTATGGCGGAATAATTTCTGAATAACAGTTGAGTATTTGTTCACATGTTTTATTAAACAGCTTATTAGGGTTCAAAACAGAACAATCAAAAACTAGAATTTCGTGGAAAAATGATTAGGTGATCGATCGAACTTTATTATTTAACTATTATATAATGCAATCATTTCACTTAAATAAAAAAAAAAAATTAAGCAAATGAATTAAAGCTATTTAGGTATACCAATCTAACGTAAAAAGGATGTAAAATATTTTTTTTATTTTGTTTTATTTAGAAAAAAAGCTGTGGTAATCATGTTTTTTTTTTTTCAACTTACGTACCTATGTCTAGTTTGAGTTAACTACTCGTATGTACTGCATACCTTATTAAAATGCTAAAAAGGGAAAAGAAACGAGGTCTCTTTTGGTTCCCCATCTATTCTAATCATAATGTAGCAATTTTTCATTGTCTGAAAACAAACGCATATTATACCTACACTAGCTGTGCCAGCGGTGTCACCCGCGTTTATGGTTAATATTATATAGTGTAACGCGGGAACCTCCTATCGCGGGGATAGTAACGCCATCTGTTAGGCAATCCGAGAACTGCCCCGCCGCCCGGCCGCGTCGTCTGACACGGCGCCCGGCGAAACTAGTAGTTGTTGTGTAAACGGCGAGTAATTAGGGATGTCGATTCTCGCCGAAAAAGATCGATTTTTAAATCGATTTGAATCGTGACCTGATGAATCGATCCACAAAAAAATCGAGGTCTAAAAAATCGATTTCCAATAAATCGATCTTTTTTCAAATTCGCTTTTACAATGTAAATATAAATAAATTAGTTAAAAAACAAGACATTTGTCTGGTTTTAAATTTTTTATGATTAACGATAATTCATTATAATAAATTTATTTGTTATAATTAACGATCTTTTATTCAGGAAATTCGATTATAACAATTATTTTTATCACCATATCAAAGATTCAGATTAAGTAGAAAACGAGGCATTTATTTCTATTTGGTCATAAAGCAATTAGATAATTTAGTTTATATTTCCCATAATTATGTCTAAACTTTTTAAAAACAACAGTGTGTCAAGTCTGCTGGGATCCAATCCACAATTATAACTCAACTTTTTTTTTTATTGAAGAGAAGTTAGGCAAAGGAGACTAAACACACAGCCATCTCGCGAGTTTTTGAGTAGTTATCCGGAGAAATCTAGTACTACGGGCACCTTCAACTAATTCTATGGTTTATACCAAAACAGAAAAAAATCGAATGTCGATTCTAAAGGGTGATGTATCGATCCAATGAATCGATCCAGTACTTCATATCGATTTAAAAAATCGATTTTTTTAGCTTGAAAAATCGATTTTTCGATTAATCGATCTCAGATCGACATCCCTACGAGTAATTAAGATGCTCGATTCAAACTTTATCCACTATTCCTGTTTGTGAGCTAATTCGTGTGTTAATGTTAATGTGTCGATGTAATATACCAGTACTACGAATAAAAACGTTCTAACAATACGCTCGTTTCATGGCGCCCTTCCGTGTGAGAAAAATCGAAAAACACGTGTTGTGAAAACGAAAATTCGTGGACTGTGTGTTACTCTGACGGTTTTGTTAACTTTTCAACATATTTTTCGAGTGGCTTACGTGCATAAAGTACCTACACAATGACTCGTTCCGGTAAAACGTCGCGTACGCCGAGCCAACAGCGTGCGCCGACTCCGACTTCTAACGACGCCGACGCCGACGCAAACGCAAGTCACCATAGCGATAATAATTATCATGGTGATCACCTAGGAAATGTGACGATGTCTATGGATAACCTATCCTCGTTGCTGCAAACAATTCAGCAATCGAACGCCGACATGTTCCAGCGATTGCTACGCGAAGTACGTTCGTCAACCCCGGTTTCGGGCGAGCCGGTCCACGTGACCGTCGCCGCCCCCGCCCCTGTTGTGACCGGCAATTTTTCGAAATGCCAAGCCACTTACAGCGGCCGCGCCGAGGAAAGTCTAGAAGGGTTTATTGACGCAGTGGAAGCCTACAAGGATTGCTGCCGAGTGACCGACGAGAATGCCATTAGAGGATTTTCAATATTGCTAACTCATTCCGCCGCTACCTGGTGGCAGGGAGTCAAAGGTTCTACAACAACCTGGACGCAGGCCCTAGATCGTCTTCGACGAGCCTTCGGGGACCGCCGCCCGCCTCACCGCTTATATCGCGACTTATTCGATAACGAACAGAATGTCGACGAGAACACCGACAAGTTTGTGGCTCGAGCTCGAGCAATACTCGCCCGACTTCCTGTCGAGGACCTCACAGAGAAGGCGCGACTAGATATGGTGTACGGCTTAATACATCATCGCATCCGGGAACGCCTACGTCGTGAAGAGTTCCAGTCTTTTGACGAGCTCCTAAGCAGAGCTCATTCTATCGAAGACGCATTAGAGGTAACAGGAGTGTCTCGCTTAAGCGCAGGGAAGCCACCTACCGGCGGCCCCACGCGCCGCTCGACTTCAAACGCGCCGCCGCCGCCCGTGTCAAACGCGCCGCCGTTTACACGCGCGCCGCCGCCTGCGCGCTTGCCGCAGCCGCCACCGGCCGCCGCGAGTACTAGCGCAGCCGCGGACCGCAACAAATACAAACGTATGTTCTGTTCTTACTGTAAAAAGCCTAATCATTCAAAGGACACTTGTAGTAAACTTAAAAATAGAGTTAATAATGATTATAGTGCTACAGTTTCTAACGAGAATAATGATAATTATATTTATTGTTACGGGTGTGGGGAGAAAGGGACAATACGGTCAAATTGTGCCAAATGTAATTCGAATTTTTCTACGATATGCGTAAGTTCAAGTTTAATGACCTTGACCCCTGCACCCCGATCAGCTGTTTGTGTCGACAAAAATAATTTGTGTAATTTTCACGTAGATTGCGATGACGCTGCTGTCAATAATAGGCATAATCAGATTTCGCTCGCTTTAAAATCTATTGTGTTACCAAATAATGGTCGTAATTTCCAAAACAGCAATATTACAACGAAATCCGATTATAACCTATCAATGTTTAAATCGGTCATTCCCGAATTGTTTTACATTCGCGAATTTAATAACCCGCAATCTAATGTCGTGTTTTTGCCTACTCAGTTTACGAATGTTTTACCTGCGGCTTTCTTTGAACTGTGTGCGACGCCGGTGGTCTTACTACCAAGGTCACAACCTTATCACAAAAGGTGCGTGAGGCTGGTAGGGCCACTGCCTAATCGTGATTTTTGCATTAAACCAGTAGGTACAGAATGTAATTGTGATGTGTATGTTAAGCAGATTGTAACTCAAAACAATCACAAAATGTGCGTTAAGCTAGTAGAGTCACAACATTGTAATATGTGCGTGGTTTCAGCAGTATCACTAACAAGAGGTAGTAATTTCGTTTCGGGTGAGTGTTCACTATCTACGCGTGACACTTTAGCAAATATTTCTGGTGACAATGCTGACTTAAGAGGGAGTGAGTTGAACAATAATTTGACTAAAAATAGTGATGTTTCGCGTGACATTAGGGTAACCTTTTTGGACGTTAACAGTAACGTTCCGGCGGTTATTACGCCAAGTCCTTGTGTTATTTCGGTCAATTCTCCTTCTTCGTTAGATTTTGATTTCGCGTCTGCAGATTTGCATACACCCTCAAATTCAGTGAAACAACAACAGCGACCTATTTTGAGTATAACTATCTTAGGCATTAAGGGCAGGGCTCTGATAGATACAGCTGCAAAACGGTCTGTAGTAGGTTGCTCGTTGTATTATTTATTACAAAAACACAATCAAAGATTTTTAGAATCTTTAATGTCCATTAAGTTAGCAGATGGATCTGTACAGAATATGAAGGTGCTCACAACAACACTGGATGTTGTTGTAAAGCATAAGACCGTGTCAATTGAGTTCGTTGTGTTGCCAGACGCGACCGGTAATGATACTTTACTAGGTATTGATTTTATAGTTAAAGCCGGCATTTCGATGGATTTTGCAACCGCCAAGTGGCATTTCTCTAAGGAACATACACAGTATCCTATAGAGTTCGAGTCGCCAAGTAAGCACGTCTCGTGTTCGTCAGCTGACGTACTCCGGAGCGACGAAGGTATCATGCTGCACTCTTCTCAACGTAATAAGCTGGCAGGTATGCTATATTCTAACGAGGACATCTTTAAGTCAGGGGGAGCTCCGACCACCTTTGCAGAACACCACATCAACACAGGTACCCACCCGCCAGTATCTTCTCCGCCCTATCGTCTTACTCCTGCTAGGAAGGAGATCATGAAGCAGGAGCTCGACAAGATGCTGAAGGAAGGTGTAATTGAAGAATGTGAGTCTGCCTGGACTGCTCCCGCCGTTCTAGTTCCTAAAAAAAGTAATGGTGTTAGATTTTGTGTCGATTATCGCAAATTAAATGCTGTGACCAAAACTGATTCGTATCCCATTCCTGTAATTGATGAGTTACTACAAGCAACGAAGCAAAACTGTTTTATGTCTACAATAGATTTAAAATCAAGCTATTGGCACGTAAGCGTCGCGCCAGTGGATCGTGACAAGACTGCTTTCGTCACGCACCTTGGGACCTATAGGTTCACGCGCATGCCTTTCGGGTTAAAGAATGCACCGGCGACCTTCCAACGGCTGATGGACCGGTTTCGTTCTGGTAATACCCTTAAAGACGTCACCTTACTTTGTTATTTAGACGACCTCTGTATAATATCCCAATCCTTCGAGAAACACATAGAGGATCTACAGAGAGTATTTGATAGGCTTCGGTTGTTTGGTCTGAGGGCCAATAGAGATAAATGCTCGTTCGCACGTGAGAGTGTTACTTACCTTGGTCACGTGGTCGCTCCAGATGGTATTAAAGCAGACCCTTTGAAGCTCGAAGCCATTATGCAGATGAAGCAGCCGACCAACGTGAAAAGTCTGAAGTCGTTTATCCAAACATGTTCCTGGTTCCGTAAGTTCATGCCAAATTTTGCTCAAATAGCGCAACCTTTGACCAAACTCACTCGTAAAGATGTAGCATGGACTTGGACCGATGAACAGCGTGATTCGTTCAACAACCTCAAGCAGAAATTGACGACTGCACCTGTACTTATTCAAGCCGATTATAGTAAGCCTTTTGTGATTCGAACAGACGCAAGTAGTTATGCTTTAGGAGCCGTACTTATGCAAGGTGAAGCTTACGATGAACGACCCATCGTGTACGCAAGCAGACTACTAACCGCAGCTGAAAAGAACTACACGACCACTGAGCGAGAAGCTTTAGCGGTGGTTTGGGCGGTTGAAAATTTCAGAGGGTATGTTGAAGGTCATACTATTATAGTCAAAAGTGATCACCAACCACTGCGTTGGCTTCTCACTCTTAAGTCTCCAACTGGACGCCTAATTCGTTGGGCAATGAAGTTACAAGCTTTTGATATACGTTATGAGTATACTCCAGGTAAGCTAAACGTTTTAGCAGACATGTTGAGTCGTCCCAGCTGCGATGAGTGTCTTGACGGTAAGTGCGAAGTTTGTTCTATGACAGTCGACTTACCTCGGTACAGTCCAACAGACCTCCGTGAAGCTCAGCTGCAGGATCCTGAAACAGAAAAGGTTATTAAAGATTTAGAAAATACTGACCTGTTAGCTGCTAATCGATGGCTCGAACGCGGATATATCATGTCGCAAGGAGTGCTCTATCGCTTGGATCCTGACTCCGACTCTGATGATCCTCAGCTTGTTGTCCCAGCGTCCATGATAAGAACAATTCTTGAAGAATTTCACGACGTCCCTACTGCAGGCCATCAAGGCATCGAAAGGACGTTAGCTCGTATCAGAAGTCGATACTATTTTACAGGTATGCGTAAATCAGTTACTGAGTACCTGAAGAACTGTGAAAACAGAAACCGGCTGGTCTATTGCAAACTCCCGTTTTGCAGCAGCGAGGTGAGGTTCTCTCCATTGACTTATTCGGTCCACTGCCGAAAGGTGACAAAGGTGAGACTTGGGTCCTTGTAGTGGAAGATGCTGCTACCCGGTGGGTAGAGCTTTACCCTCTCCTTGATGCAACTGCAGAGACTTGTGCACTGGTCCTAATTGATGAATATTTTCTCAGGTATGGTTTTCCTCGCCGCATTATTTCTGATAACGGTGTTCAATTCGTGGCTGCCGCTATGCAGCAATGTATGTTCGTGCTTGGAATCAAGCAGAATCTCTGTCCTTTGTTTCATCCACAAGCTAATCCTGTTGAACGAAAAAACAGAGATATCAAAACTCAGCTGTCGATTCTTGTCAGGAACGAGCATACATCGTGGCCTAAGTACTTACCTCAAATTAGGTTCGCGATGAATAGCGCTGTTTGTTCTTCCACTGGTTGTACTCCAGCGTACTTAATGTATGGTAGGGAGATGAGAACACCTTTCGAGAGTCAAACAGATATAAGGTCTATTTTAGACAAGGAAAATTTTGTGCCTCAATTCACACCTTTTTTGAGGAATTTTATTGATAAGATGAATCTTATCCGTGAGAGGGTAGAATGCGCTCAAGACAGAGCAAAACAGATTGCTGACGAAAAGCTTCGTCCGGCACCTAAGTACAAAATAGGGGACCTTGTATTAGTGGTAAGTTCATCCTTAAGCAACGCTAGTAAGGGTGTTACCAAGAAATTTATGCCCAAAAGGGATGGGCCATACTGTATTTCAAAGCAGGTCTCGCCGACCACGTTTGAAGTGTCACACGTGGATAGTGGTATAACTGTAGGAAAGTTTCATACGTCATTCCTGACTCCTTTTGTTACTAGACAAGGGCAAAATGCCGTACCTATTCAGTCTCGACGTCCTAAAGGACGCCCACCAAAAGTGAATACTGCTAAGGCCAAGCCACATACGGGACGTTCATGTAGCTTGGAGGGGGAGGATGTAACGCGGGAACCTCCTATCGCGGGGATAGTAACGCCATCTGTTAGGCAATCCGAGAACTGCCCCGCCGCCCGGCCGCGTCGTCTGACACGGCGCCCGGCGAAACTAGTAGTTGTTGTGTAAACGGCGAGTAATTAAGATGCTCGATTCAAACTTTATCCACTATTCCTGTTTGTGAGCTAATTCGTGTGTTAATGTTAATGTGTCGATGTAATATACCAGTACAACGAATAAAAACGTTCTAACAATACGCTCGTTTCAATAGACTATTTCCGTCATACATGATTTCTATGTAACTTTAATCATTAAGGCTGCACACGCGACGGAAGCATAAAAATGGAGTAACTTCTCCCGTTTTCCCAACATTTCCCGTCACTACTCTGCTCCTATTGATTGTAGCGTGATGAAAAGTATACTATCTGCCCAGGAGTATGAAGAATAATTGTACCAAGTTTCGTTAAAATTCGTCGAGTAGTCTTTGTTTCTAAAAGGAACATACAGACAGACAGACAGACAAAAATTTTACTGATTGCATTTTTGGCATCAGTATCGATCACTAATCACCCCCTGATAGTTATTTTGAAAATATATTTCATGTACAGAATTGACCTCTCTACAGATTTATTATAAGTATAGATAAACGGAAACCTAAAACAAAATTAAACCTAGCTAGATAGATTAATTGCCCCCGAAACCCCCTACATACTAAATTTTATGAAAATTCTTGGAGCCGTTTTCGACATTCAGATTACAATATAGATAGGTATACAATAGTTTTTTTATTTAAAGATACGTATTAATAATATCATAATGACACATAATTTGAGTATACTATACAAATTCAAAACCTCGGACACAACAAAAGGTAGATTTATACTACCGCATTGAATGTACTACAAATACAAAACGCTAGAATAAAATGATTCGGACCGCGCATATTTTTGAATTCGTTAATATTCTCATCTGATTCATCTCCACTAGATGTGTAATCATCGTCACCCACACAGTCTGTATATGAAATTGCGGGTACGGAACACTCTTCTACGTACGATCCCACTTGACTGTTAAGGTTAGCTTGACCGCTTTCTTCCACAGCTAGTTTACTAAACACTATGCTGCCTACGCCCAACTTACAACAACTAACGTTTAATAAATATCTACAAATAAAGCAATATTCAGCATTCTTCTGTGTAAATACTGTTTAACTCACTTTAAAACTGCTAGTTTCGGTATAAGAATAGAAGTATGTGTAAGAGAGTTATAAACTATGTCTACATTTCTTTTATACCAATATAAGCTTAATTAGAACCCAGAAAATACTTTTTATCAGCAGCTGAATAATTCGCAAAATAAAGAACCTTATAAGATTTCAAAATAATATTAAAGCTGTTATTCAGATACAAGCATTTTAAAACCGAATTTTAACACTATTATTCAGCATCTAGTTGCTGAGGGTACTTTATACAGAATATAGCATTTTTAACAGCAATAAGCTTAATAATGTTTGTATAATAGTATTGTACATTACGTTTATTCAGCTTGTTATCTTTTAGCTTACTGTTATGCAAATTAAAGCTATGTGAAACTCTGTAAGCTTAGAAACGTTTGTGTAATATTGAGAATAAAAGTTATTACTAAGCCTTAAGAAAGAAGCCGAAATTATACAAATTTTACTAAGCTTAAAAAATTATAATAGCCGTAATACAACGTTAGTCAGAATTTAGCTATTTCCTTAACTGTAACACAAATGTTACGTAACTATTAACTGTGTTATGAGTCGCATTAGTACTGTTATCATGCTTGTGTGTTACTTGGGCTACGTTACGCCGCAGCCGATCCATGCGGCTTCATTAGTCGCCTTCTACGACAGGCAAGGATACCACAGGAGTATTCGAAGCCCCCCTGTAGGGCGCCGCCGGGCTAGACACCATTGCCACGCCTCGCCTTCGCCTCGCCTTCTACGTCGGGCGGAAATGTCGAGCTTGCGCTGACGTTCGGCGCGACATAACGATGCCGCAGAAGGAGAGCACCGCCAACATCCCAGGAGACCTCCCTCGCCACCGTGGCAGACACCACGGATGGCAGCGAGAGGTACTGCCCAACGGCGGCGGACAGCTTCGCGCCCATCGATGCCCAACGCCACGATACATTTTAACTTTTATTGACCGATAAGCGAAATTTTACTGAGAAATCAATCCATTAAATTAGAGGCTACGTCATTTATAAAATTTATTATGAACAGTTTATGTAAACTTATTAAAAAACAAAGTCGACGAAGCACACATAAACACATCAGTAGATAGATATTAATGTTGAAATATGTTGATGAGCAATTTTATATTACTTAAGGTAAAGGTTACAACTTGTTTCGTAGATTGCCTTTGGTATAATAAAAAATATCTAAGAGTAGGTAAGTAGGCACATAAAACGAAGCGGAAAAGTTTGTTTATTCAAATGCCCTATTCTTTGATTCTTATTCTGGGGATTGGAATAATGTTTTTTTTCCTTTATGATAAAACTGATATTTATATTCAAAACAGCTAGCGATTCGTAAATCACTCGTAACTACTCTGATAATTTAAGTGCTATATTTCAATTAATCAGATATTTATACCGCTCTAACTTATTACGTTATATAATTATATATATATATATATATAATTATTCGAAACTAACGGTCGAAAACGGAATAGGCGGGGACACCCTCGGCTTTGTGATTTGATAAGTCATCAAGGATCATCCAAAAAACATCAAGGATTCCATCCAAGCGGCCGCCTCGATTGCCTAATTAATATGCACAGAAAATAACGATGTAATCTAATGTTACGCGCTCGGACAATGATCAGCGTTCCAATTAGTTGGGATTCCGGAAAACCACCTCGGTGTTAGCCCAAATAAAATTTACGATCGTGGGAAACTAAGTCACCGGCCACTGTTTAGCGATCTCCACACGTATTCGCGTATCGTATCCTATCGATGTTTACTATGGAGATCCTAAATATAGAGCAAATCACAACTGAGAGCGTGCAAGAATCTATCGCGAATGTTGGGCCGTGGGAGCGGGATTATGCTAAGCAGGTCGTTGGTACGCCGTACCTGTTTGCCGGCCACATACAGGCCGCTCCGAATCGCTTGATTGGTTTCGAATTAAAACGTTTCACGCAATGCTCAAAAGACAAGAGATGTCTGGCTTGTCGAGAAAAAATATAGAGTAGTACAGATTTCAGCTTAACCATACTTAACGCAATTATGTTGACCGAGAAGAATTCAGTTTTTTTTTCTTATCACGTCCCTGGTCATTTGATAAAAATATTTCCAAACCTAAACTTGTGAAAATAAGTTATCATTAAAACAAAGTCAGTAATAGCAGGATACAGTTACAAGACAGGATACAAGTTTATTTTACCTATGTTCCACTAAACAATGGTATTTGTTACATAATTAATAAATCTTTTGCACGTAGAATGCAAATGTGTGTCAACGTACAAATGTCAACAATCAATCATAGGTAAAATAATATGTCTTCCTATCTATAGGTAGGTAAATAAAATAGATAATATATATTGTAGGTACCTAAATAAAATAAATATTACTAATTATTCTACATAAACAAAATAAAATACAATTCGACTACAGTTTTACGAAAGCTTCTAGGACCCTGGTTAGTAATTGAAATATCCTCCGTAGCAATTAGTTATCGGCGTTTTTACGTTGCTCACCCATACACGCTTAGAAGATGGCTTTCAATCGATTGGCAATTTGGGTGTTGTTGCTGAACATAAGAAAAGTATGATACAATAAAAAAATACAAAATGAAGAGGCTGCTTCATTGAGTAACACCCTGTGATTAAGATCGAGATAAATCCAAGTTCAAGGCGCAAGTGCAGAGCAAGCCAGCGAGTATACAAGGGTCCCGTGGCGGGCACCCCGGGCCCATTCCGCGCCGGTCCACTAGCCCAGCAGGACCGCAGGAACGAAGGACCGAAGGATCGAAGGACCTCCCGACCTCTGACGTCACCGCGTGCGTAGTGTTTGTGTTTGCAAGGATGCTGCTGTGTTACGCGATCGTGCTGCTGTAAGTTATAGTAAACTTGTATTATATTAGGTGATTGAAAAATATCAGTCAGAATATTTGCAAAAAAGTTACATAGTAGCCTACCTATCTACTAGTATCCATTGATAAAAAAAATTAAAATAAAAATTCAGTCGAATTGAGAACCTCCTCCTTTTTTTTGAAGTCGGTTAAAAATATTATGTTATGCAAAAAACAGGATAGGAAAAATCATGTTTGATGTCAATAACTCTTTAACAGGTACACAAGTTTCGTTTGCCTAAATTATGAACCTGAATCTGGCGATTGTATCACGGGCAGTAAAACTAAAAGGTCAAAAGACGACGGAAAAATTTAATATTCTATGAACAAATAACTGAGAATAAAGTTACTAGTAAGCTGGGGTTTCTTGCTGACTTCAAAATCTCACCCCTTTTCTCGAACTAAAATCCTACATTTATCTAGCAAGGAACAGAGAAACCTGATGGATCAGGACCTAATTAAAACGGGGAAAGGTATCGGGGTAGTTTGTATGATTACTACATATTTTGTAGCAGATTATGATCACATAATGTCAGAAAACTGGTGGTCTTTACAAAAAATCTTGTGCACAAAATATTATATGAGAAAAGATTATAATGGTGTTTCACCATAAATGGTGTCTACTCTTTAAACATCAGTAACGTATAACCTTTTAAATATTTCCTCTATTTTTACTTCTACTTCTATCAACCACTACTATCAACAATCAACTAAGACAAACAAAACATATCCATGATCTTTTCGATAAATATTTAATTTCAGATCATATTATCTCATTTTATAGATGCGCGTCCCAGGTTCTATCTATCGAACGCACTCTCCTCCCGGACTTGCCACCCGGGGAGGCTCCGGAGCCAATCTTAAGGTTCATGGAATCCACCTACAAGGCTGGGCGGAGCAAAGCCGGCTACGAGGCCGGGGAGCCCGTGCTGCTCAGCCCGCTCATCGAACAAGGCAAGCTACAGGAGGCGCGGAAGCAAGCGTACGTTGACCCCGACTACTTGCTCCCCGATATGGACAGCTACGCCGGCTACTTGACGGTAAGTAAACAAAAACGTAATAATCACGTGTCGCTGCGTAGCTTTGCAGGAACTCGGTGGCGTGCGCCCGGGCAAACGGCGCTCGGTGTGACTTTTTTATTTTACTTCTTTTGACGTAATTTCTTAGAATGTAGAATGGATGTCAATTTACTACTTTCAGTAAACATGTTGATAATTATCGAACATCTCGGTTGGTGACACACAAGTCCCTACATCACAATTAAGACATCAGTAAATCCTCATTGAGGCGACTGTACGAGGACCAAAATCATCTTTCCTATTAATCACAAATAGGAGTAAAATAAATGAATATAAAGGTAAATGTCATTTTCTTCCAGGTTAACAAGGAATACAATGCCAACTTGTGGTTCTGGTACTTCCCTGTGACAGATAGAAAAGTAGAGGACACTCCGTGGATTATCTGGCTCCAGGGCGGTCCAGGGGCTTCGTCCCTTTACGGATTGTTTACCGAAATCGGCCCATTCTTTGTCAATGATAACCATAACTTAGAAGGTGAGAAATCGTTTTTGGACCTAGAAAATGTTTATGTAGAAAATGTTAACCGTCTTAATCAAAATTGTTTGTTCTCAGAAATACAATATTCTTGGGGTAAAAATCATTCTTTGCTGTTCATTGATAACCCTGTCGGCACCGGCTTCAGTTTCACTGACGATGACCGCGGATACGCCACCAACCAAACTACGGCAAGTGTTTCTGAACTATAATGGTTTTCTAGCTGGTTCTGATAACATACGGCCATCATAACCGGTCTTTTTAAACCGAAAAGCTTATTGAATTACATCCTTTAGCTGGTGCAAAGAAGTTTCTTTTACGGATGAGATGATGTTAGGTGACGTAACAGAAACTACACATGTTACAGTACGGGCGTATTTTTTAATGGTCAGATAAGAATTAATAGCCGACTGATAAAGTATAAAGTCACCAATTTGCGGATGGCAAACGGTATTTTACATAAGAAACAGGCAATGACATTTTACAATCATCCGGATTGTGATTTATTCGACTGTTGTCTTTTATCTGACGGTTGAAAAATCAGCCCTGGTCGATTAACCCATATCAACCCGAGTTCATTTTTGCGTTTTAGCTAAGATTTAGGTTTCTGATTTTATTGTGACGATTATTGAACTACTTCGTTCAATAATCGCCAGGATCAATTGATTAACAAGTTCCAAAGGCGTGACTTTTAACTTTCAATACAAATGTATTGACGGGCTCAATGGCGCATTCGGTAGTGATTTAGCCCCATGCGCTAAGAGTTGTGGGTTCGATCCCCACTCAGGACAAACTTTCGTATGATGAATACACTTGTGTTTGTTCAGGTGTTAATATCCAATATTTAAATATATATTTGTAATATCACTGTTGATTCTGATATCCGTAACACAAGTGCTTAAGCTACTTACCTCGGAGGCAGATCAATGCATGTGATATCGTAGAATATTTATTTGGTTATTTATTTTATTTATTTATCTATTGTGACCTTTCAGATTGGAGAAAATCTGTACGCAGCTTTACAGCAATTCTTGACAATATTCCCGGAGTTGCGGAAAGCTCCACTGACGATAGCCGGTGAATCCTACGCCGGCAAGCACATCCCTTCACTGGCCGTACAGATTCATTGGCACAGAGAAGAAAACCCGGAGATCAATCTACATGTAATATCCGTTTCACTTACTTAGCATAGTTACAAGAACAATTACTGAATTACCTACGTATTTAATTTCGTCCATATCCATCTTATATCCTCATGGATGTAGCCATAAACAACATTTCGATTTTTCAATGCTCGCAAAATTGTATAATACGATACCATGCAAACATTGAATAGTTAAGTTAATTAAATGACCTGATTATTAATTACCTACGTTCATCAAGTCGGTTTTTAGCTACTTTTTATCACGATATAAATACATAGGTAGGTACATTGCCGTATACACGGGATATTCCTAGCGATTCGTAAAGTTTAGATAAAATTAATTAATAACAGTGCCTCAGCTGGGCGGCGCTGGGCTTATACAATATTTAAAATACCGGTAACGAGGAAAATATTTCTTATTTCATACATCTGTGATTCAGGGCTTAGCAATCGGCAACGGGTTTATCGACCCGCTGACGCTGCAGAGGTACAGCTACTTCGTGCGCGAGGCGGGCCTGGTGGACGACCAGGTGGCTAACTTCATGAACCACCTCGAGTCCGCCGTCACGCAGTTCATAAACAACGGACAGATGCTCAAGGCGTACGCTGTAAGTCAGATATTGTTACAGCAAGAGTTACACTTATCATCGTTACATAGCTGAGGTATTTATTCTGCATCAATTAAGAGACACATACCATATATTTATACAATAGATAGGCACTAAAAAGGAAAAAACTTATTAGATCACGGACTAGTAGATAAAATAAACAAGGACTCCGCGCCACTAACTAGACGTTGAAGCTCAGCAGGTACTCCAACTTGAAACCCACGCAACTTATATCACCCATTGGCAAAAGCGCTCCAAATGACAGATGATTTCCGTTATCTGCTCCGAGTACCTACTGAAAACCAATGGAGACGACCTATTATTCTATACGAACAATCTGCTATACAATTATGATTAATATCGATATTGCACTCATAAACCTCTATCTATCTCATTTTAACAAGCCTACAATACTGCACGTAAAAAAAAACAACAATAATATAGGTACTTGTTTGCCTGAACTATTTTCGACAACATCATCAAGTGACATCATAGAAATGCCTAATTGAAGCCGGTTCACCATTTTGATTTCTCGTTGTAAGTTGTCAATGTCAGTGAATTTGCAGTGTTTTGTGTCAATATTGATAAGATTTGTGATTTTATCTTAATCTAACTTGTAACATTCAGAAACATCGTCATAAATAAATTCTTCAGAGGCATAGATGTAAATAATTATAGTAGAATGACACTACGCAAAGGCGCCATTTTTGTTTCTCAGTATAAATAGGACAAAATTTTTTCGTAGGTAGGTATGTCATCTTCGTTGGTCTCAGTACTCAGAGGATATCTGGTACCCCTAAGAATCTCACACACATGCCTGGGGGTGGCTTCACGATGTAGTATGACTGCGCTGAGTCTGTTGTTGTGCTGTTCTGCTCGTACGTGAGGAAGTAGAAGGAAAATTGTTAAAAAGTTGTGACAAATAGCTAGCTCGCTTATTTAATCACAAATCTAACACCCATTAGTATTGGGCGATAAATGATGTATTGGACTAATAAAACATTAATCGCCTTTTACGACATGCTAGACGAGGAACAAAGTTGTATGTAAATTCTTTTCGAGTCCCAGACCAACATAGGACAAATTAGGCATAATTACCTAACTATAATAGCTCGGTTTATAAGAACGACAAGTCGACAACCCTGCAGACCAGAACACCTCGCGTGTAAGGATAATAACATAAGCTAGGCTAATTCCAATAAACACTTTATTTAATAAGATGTACATACATATCCACCTACTATGGTAAATCTTGCTATATCTACAAAAATGGATGCAATGGTACATACTACTAATGCACGTCCTTTTGGATTTTACAGTGAAGAAGAAAATAGACTAGCACAATCAGATAAAAATTTTGCCCGGCTAAATAGTGTTGTTAGAGGATAATACAAGTGACATTGCTTTTTTGTTTCAGTACTACAATTACCTGCTACAAATATTCCTCGCGGAGTCGCATTTATCAAACTTGTACAACTATTTGCAAGACGACATCAGCTTAGACGGCGCTTACATGGACTTTATACAATCCAGTGAAATCCGTCGAGCACTACATGTTGGAAATACCAATTTCACATCCATAGGCGTGGTGTACAAGAAACTCGTCCCAGATTTTATGGGTAGCGCCAAGATGTGGTTGGAAGAGCTACTGGAAAATTATAAAGTCATGCTATATAAGTGAGTCTTTATTCACTTTTCTTTCCGTGTTTCCATTATTTATTTTTTACAGAACGCAGCCCATTTTATTCGCAGAATTTTTGTAATGCTTTATAAACGCAGCCTATTTAGGGACGTTACTTCTCAGTATGCCAAACCACAGACTAACATCAATTGAAATTTGTTCATATACGATTTTAAAATTTATATACAAAATTTCTTATTGTATGTATCGATACTATATGTTTTATTTTAAAAAAATATATAAAGTACCTAGTTTAACAAATTAAAAAAATATAACTTTTACTTATTCACTTAAGCATAATATATTATTGAATAAAATAATTTAATATTGTTTTATAAATAACCAATGTACGTATTTCAGCGGCCATTTGGACATCATCGTTGCTTATCATCCATCTGTGAACACTTACAACGCTCTATCATTTTCGGGTTCAACAGAGTTCGCTAAAGCGAAACGGAAGCCTTGGTACCATGATAAAAAGCTAGCCGGGTAAAGAACACGTTTTTATTTTATTCATTTTTATGATGCATATATTTTCTCTCGTCGATAGGTATGATGATCATTTAAATTAAATAAAGGGAGAATATTTCATACTCGGGTAAATCCCAATTCTATATTTTTTAAAGATTTTGTTATCAAAAAAAAGGTTTAAATATTTTTTTTCGGTTGTGTATAAATCCGCATGGTTCATAAACAATAAACCGTTAAAATCATTATATTTTATCAGTCTGTTAGGTCCATGAGACATATTTTTTCAAAATTTGATAACTCCATGAGCGCCAATAGCGCATAGCATTTGTTCAACATGGCAACTATATCATAAATAAATATATATAAATCCAGACCTACTTAATCAAAATTGTTATCCTTATTAAGTTTTTTTTTAAACATAGATAAATTTAAAGCTTTAGGCAAGCCATTATATCGAACGAAGTTAATCCAATCTAAATATTTTTTTTTGTAAGAATGAATGGTTTTACTATATTTGCTGAACAGGGTCGTTCTTTTTTCAATGTTGTTGCCATGATAAATAATAAAAATTACCAAATATCTCGTCTAGGAGTTAAGTGATTTATTCGAGTTTGAAGTTAAGCGACACATTTAGTGACTCCATTTACTCTGCCCACAGGTACTACAAAACTGCTGGCAATCTAACTGAGGTAATGATCAGAGGTGCAGGTCACATGGTGCCTGCAGATAAGCCGGCTGCGGCTTTAGGGCTCATTTCAGCCTTTGTTCGAGGTGTATCACTTGAAGAAGATACTGGCCCACTTGCACAAGTGGAAAAAAACGCTCTAAGGCATCGACAGTTGCCGCTTCAATAGTATTAAGTGTTATGTTCCTAACTGTCGATTCATATTTTTAGAATAATCACACTAGTAAATTGTAAGTGAGATTTTGTGCAAGCTTAGTTATGTATTTTTAAAAGATATGTAGATTAAGTAATTAAAAAGCTAACTGGGATAAAAAAAATACATTTTTGCTTTAAGATTTTGTCAAATTCCATGGCGTGGTTTATGTTTTTTAGACACTGAGAGAAAAAATACTACTATTAGCACAAATTGATTTCTGACGTCTATTACCTAAATATACGATTAACTGTAAATTATTTTGTAGTTATTTACATACCTTATATTAAATATATATAGATGTGTATTAAAATGTGTGCTAACATTGATTATCATCGTATTTTGTTTAATACCTTGGATCAAATAAAACTTACCGTACTTACTCTTACCCTACCTACCTTAATGTAGGAATTGAAATTGTTAAACTTGGTAACTAGTTTAGGGATTTTCATGCGGATTTCACAAATAAATTGGTAGGTAGGTATATTGATCTATTAATAATATGGCTTGGTATACAATTTGTAAGCCTTTTGGTCAAATCAGCTTAGCTATTAATAGTTTGTATAGTTCAAATCCGAATTATGTGATATTAAATCCTCTAAAACAATAAATGTTGGAGATGGTCCCAGTTTGAATGCCATTTCATAGTATTGTTCTATAAAAAATAAACGCTGTAAGTATATTTGATGGTGAACTCCTTTTCATCATTAATAGAGCTCGGTATTTTATGAGACTTTGATTGCGAGTAGTATTCTCGTATGCCATCAAGTTCATGGTTAATGCTGGTTGGTTTTACCTGTAATATAACATTGCATTCGATATGAATAAAAATAACAATATTTAAAAATGAAATACAAGGTACTCCAATTTTTGGTTTAAAAATTAATATGGAATTTCAATCATTTTTAAATAATTATTTGATAAGAAATTAGTTTTTTTTACTGCGATATAGCAAGTAGGCACCGATTTTTGCTTTCTTACCTTGACAAATAAAATGCGACCCTTATCCGATTCGTTATCAGTGTCATCGTTTGATCTAATGACTCTGGTATGACACAGGGTTTCCAGATCCTCGTGATTAAATAAAATATAAATAGCAAAACCATTAGTTTTGACGTGACTAAATTGTGGAGGACAGGTATTCTGCGAAAAAATCTATACTTATAATAAATCTGTAGAGGTCAATTCTGTACATGAAATATATTTTCAAAATAACTATCAGGGGGTGATTAGTGATCGATACTGATGCCAAAAATGCAATCAGTAAAATTTTTGTCTGTCTGTCTGTCCTCTGTCTGTCTGTCTGTATGTTCCTTATAGAAACAAAAACTACTCGACGGATTTTAACGAAACTTGGTACAATTATTCTTCATACTCCTGGGCAGGTTATAGTATACTTTTCATCACGCTACAATCAATAGGAGCAGAGTAGTGAAGGGAAATGTTAGGAAACGGGAGAAGTTACTCCATTTTTTAAGCTTCCGTCGCGTGTGCAGCCTTAATGGTTAAAGTTAAATAGAAATCATGTATGACGAAAATAGTCTTTATAATATTAACCATAAACGCGGGTGACACCGCTGGCACAGCTAGTATATAATAAGTTTATGAACGTAGCTCCTAGCCAGTTTGCCTTCCATATAAGTATATCATATCTTTCGTCACTTGACATCTCATCGGAAAACTAGAGCTGCATTATGATAAATCATCGATGTAGTAGCAGAAAGTCAGAGGCAATTATTTAATCTATGCACCAGTTATGTTGATAGTTCAATGATATCCCCATTTTTAATGTATCTAAATTCTTATTACGTTGTGGATCTTTGTAAACTTTCGTGTATAAGACCTTGCAATTTGTGCTTTTAAGAAATCGTATTTTGTAAGATATTTGTGTGCCAAAAAATACATCTCGAAGTTTATTTTCTCGTAGCCCGGGAGCCTCCTCAGGTTGACAAAAATTAAATTGATGATAATTGAATTGTAATTTTGATTGGGTCGATGTCAAACTTCTTACATACACAGAAATCACTTCCTAAAACAATACAAATGATTGTATATTATATTGTTAATTTATTTAATAATAGAATATTTAATTCACAAGAGTACATCATTTCCGTAAAAAATACATACAGATGCTGCTATTCAACGATCCTTATAATAAATTCTTAACAAACATTATCAGCATTTACAAAAACATGTGAAAACTTTTACTTCAAATCATATAATACCCTAACCTGATAATTCTACAATCGATAATTTGAATGTATTCAATTAAACCTGAACATCACTATCTGTAGTGCAGTGGAAGTGGTGACGTTCTGACGTTTGATTTTGTGAATGAGAAAGCCTTTTAAAGTTATTTTATTAATAAAATCCTTTTAATTCGTCGTGCGGTGTTGACAAACGATTATGAGGAATTTAATGTCCCCTAAATACAATTTATGATAGTGTTGGCTTAAAATTATTATAACTGGCGGAGATATTTGTAACATAACGTCATGTCTCTCATGTATGCGGTTTGCGCATTATTTCTATTGACACCTATTACAGCATTTTATTTGCCCGGCTTGGCTCCAGTAAACTATTGTAAAGCCGGCGAAGACACAGGAAAGTCGTGTAAGGTAAGCGGTTGTGATATGTTGTTGATTAAACCTATTTTGTATGATAAATACCTACCTAACAACCATGCTTTGACTATTTCACGATTAGTTACCCATAAATGTGATAAGGATTTGCTATGTGGCTATCATTAATTCTACTCACGATAAGTTGTAAGTGAATTCTGAACACATTTTAATTAACTAATAAAAGTCCTTCGTTTCCAAAAAGAGTCATGCTGCTTGATAAAATACTATCAAATCATGATAAAACTGGACAAGAATGATAATTTGTTGTACTTATTATTAGTGCCCTAATTTTAGATTTAATTCTCTACTAATACTGTTTTGCAACCAACACCAAGTAAATATACCATATTTTGATAGGATTTCAAAACTCGTATATTGGAAATAGGTAGTTGTAATTTTATTTTATCTAATATATCTTACATTGTACATGTGTTGGATGTCCCTTAATGCTTAAGGTTATATTCTATATGTAGAAAAAAACATAAAATAATAAACAAACAAACAAACATAACATCATGCCCATAAGCCCCGAAGGGGTAGGCAGAGTCAAAGGGGCAGCAAGCCCCTTCAACCACATTTAGCCAAAAATAAAGCCTGGCTGGGTTAGATGGAAAATTGTGAAAAAGCAGTTTCAAGCGGCTAACCTGTCGCCTACACTATCACACACCCAAAACCCGATATACCATTAGTCGCCTTTTACAACATGCTAGGCAGGAACCACAGTTGGCATATTCTTTTTAAGTCCCAGACCAACATGGGACAGTGGGCTGGGTTGGAGGAAAAGTTGTGAAAAAGGAGTGACAAGTGGCTAGCTCGTCGCCTACTCAGTCACATACCAAAGCCTGTAAACCATTAGTAGCCTTTTACAACATGCTAGGCGAGAACCACAGTTGGCACATTCTTTTTTTTGTCCCAGATCAACATGGGCAAAGTCCCAGACCAACATGGGACTGAAAAATAATAAAAGTCCTAGAAAATGTGTTTGAAAGCATTAGAAACGCATAGTTTATATTGTCTTTTGATTCTATAGAAATTAATTTCATCGTTTTGTTTTAGAATGAAATTCCTCTATATGTCAATAGACTGAATACAGAAGAATCAGTCATACCATTTGAATACCACCACTTCGATTTCTGTCTTTCTGATGAGACACAGTCGCCCGTCGAAAATCTCGGCCAAGTGGTCTTTGGTGAACGTATACGACCGAGTCCTTATAAACTGAACTTCCTGGAGAATGTCAACTGCAAGGCAGTATGCACAAAAACATACAAAGCGTCTGTACCGGAGGATGTAAAGAAATTGAATTTACTGAAAATGGGAATGGCTCTCTACTATCAGCACCATTGGATCCTGGATAACATGCCTGTGACATGGTGCTATTTGGTAAATGATGGTGGGAAAACATATTGCAGTACTGGCTTCCCCATGGGGTGCCAAGTGCGGAGAGATTCGGTAAGGATAAAATTAATATAATGTTGATATAAAATAAATGTTGATACTATTTATTTTATATTTAAGCTATAAAATTTGGGAGTTTGAATATTTCATCAATCTAATAATATTACAGAATAAGTTGTAAATGTGTCCATTGTTATCAAAAGGAAGTGTAGAAAAACATGTGCTTTTATTAAATTTGACAATGAGACATTATTTGGTGTTCTGATATTAATATTCTGTATTTCATTCTCTCATTTACCTTGTATCCATACTGTGTTAATCTGAAAATTTAAAACATGTTTAATACATGTTTTAAATTTTTCTACATGTAAACAATAGCAGCGCCCCGCGGTTTTACCCGCGTAGTTCCCGTTCACGTGGGAATATGAAGTTTAAATATAACCCATGTTACTCGCTGATAAAGTAGCATTCCATTGGTGAAAGATTTTTTCAAATCGGTCCAGTACTTTCGCAGCCTATTTAATGCAAACAAACAATCAAATCTTTACTCTTAATGTAATATTATTATAGATATATAAAAATAATTCTAAAAAACGTCATCTTAAAACAATGCCTCTGCTGCAATGAAACAATAAAACTAAACTAATGAAAAACATCATTTCATCACCACGACGAGAAAGAATTATTTTTTTTTTTTTTTTTTCTTTTTTGTTTGTAACTGCCATCAGTCGATGACGACTATTATCAGTTTAGTTGTATTTCTTGTTTGGCATTTGTGGTCTGGAGGCCATTGCCTCAACTAGCCACTTAGTTTTATCTATATTATAGCTTTTCGTTTAAGCCGTTGTTGCACTCCAGACTTGCTTAACAATTTCTTGGCCAGTGGGTTTGGGTGGGCCGCTAGTCGTTCGATGTAGCGTTTGGTGCAATTTTTTATTTCCTCTTTTACGGTGGGTATGTTGAGGTATTCATGTATTTCGTCGTTACGAGCAAACCAGGGCGCATTGACGATTGTGCGTAGGATGGCATTTTGAGCCCTTTGTAGGCACATAATGTTGCTATCACTGGCGACCCCCCATAACTGGATGCCATAGATCCATATAGGTTTGATAATAGCGTTATATAGCAGTAATTTATTCTCCAATAAGAGAATAGAATTTCGTCCCATGAGCCAGTACAGATTCTTGAATTTGAGATTTATTTCATTTCGTTTTTGCTTTATGTGAGTCTTCCAAGTCAACCGTCTGTCCATATGAAAACCGAGGTACTTGATACATTCGCAGTGTGGTAGTGTGTCGTCGTCTAGATGAACCGGGGGACAATCGCCTCTTCTTAAACTAAAGGTAATGTGATTTGACTTTTGCGCGCTGACTTTAATCCGCCATTTTGTCAGCCAATGGTAGGTTCTGTCCAACACTTGCTGTAATTGTTGACTGGCAATTGCTTGTGAGTCATGACAAGAGAGATAGGCGATGTCGTCTGCATAAGTAGCAATGGTCACATTATCTGAGGTAGGCAAGTCATAAGTGAATATGTTATAGAGAATAGGGCCAAGCACTGAACCCTGCGGTACGCCGGCATCGATGGTATAGAAGTCTGATCTGGCTTCTCCTTGTTTAACCTGGAAAATTCTTTCTGACAGGTATGAGGTCAGGATATTAAAGAGTGAGTGTGGTAGCTTTTCTTTTATCTTGCAGAGTAAGCCCTTATGCCAAACACGGTCAAATGCTTGTTGCACGTCCAGAAATGCTGCTGAGCAGTATTGTTTGCGTTCAAAACACTGACGAATTACATCATTTAGCCGATGAACTTGTTCAATTGTCGAATGTGATTTTCTAAATCCGAATTGGTGAGACGGTATAATATAACATTCATCTAAGCAAGACTTTAGACGGACCAGGAATATTCTCTCCCAGAGCTTTGACAAAACGGGGGTGAGGCTAATAGGACGGTATGACGTGGTCTCATGAGCAGGTTTTCCAGGCTTATGGATCATTATGATCTGAGAAACCTTCCATATTCTGGGGAAATAGTTTATCCTGAAGATAGCATTGAATAGACTGGCCAGAAAAGTGACAGCTTTCCTCGGCAGTTCCTTGAGTATCTTTGGTGTAATAAGATCAAATCCCGGCGCCTTTTTAGGATCTAAGGAACGAATCACACGCGTGACTTCTCTAGGGGACGTCGGTCTTATGGGCAAACACAGCTGTAGATCCCGGGTTAGAATTTCGTCTAGCTCGCTCTCATCAGCCGGGCTATCATTATTTGGCTTAAATACACGGGACAAGTGAGAAGCAAAGGCTTCCGATTTTTCACGATCCGTTCTTGCCCAGGTAGAATCAGATTTTATGGGAGGACAGTGAGCCTGTGACTTGTCTATATTTCTGGAGGCTTTCCAGAGGGAATGTTCATTGCGCCCAGTAGGTGATAGTAGTTCTAGGGTAGTTTTTAGTTTTCTATTAGAGGTTTCTCTGAGTAGTATTTTAAGTTCTCTCGTTGCTCGGTTGTACTTTGTTTTATCGCCTGGATGATGTGACTGATGCCACTGTCTTCTAAGGCGACGCTTCTCCTCTATTTTAAGTCTGATTTCCAGTGGAGTAGGAATATTTTTGTGAGATTGGGTCAGACAAGGCGTATTAATCCATGCGCACGTTTGGATTAGGTTGGTGATATATATACAAGCCTCTTCAACTTCATTACTGTTTTTCAATGAGACTTGTAAGTTAATTGTATTGTCCAAATAATTTCGAAAGCCATTCCAGTCAGTTTTATGATTGCTTAGCGTCTCCGGTATTTCTCGTTCCGCAATACTGGCACACAGGTTGAGGATTACTGGAGTGTGGTCAGATGATCCATCGAGACAGGACTCAATACTTGAATAAAGGTGACTAACACCCTTGACAATGTAGAAATCGAGGAGATCTGGCAACCTGTTGGGGTCAGAAGGCCAGTAGGTGGGATGCCCTGATGACCACGTATCTAATTTTATTTGGTCCATGGCGTTTTTAAGGGTTCGACCCCTAGTAACTGTGCAGCGTGAACCCCAATATACGTGTTTGGCGTTCCAGTCTCCACCTGCGATGAAGCGTGAACCAAGTGTCCTGAAATAGTTAAGGTACATTTCTTCGGAAATCCGATGTTTTGGTGGACAATATATAGCCGAGAGGACAATGGGTCCAGCTCTATCCTCTAGCCTTATCGAGGTAGCTTGAAGAAAGGGAGTAGAGTAAGCTTCCAAAAGTGTGTGCTTCATGTTAGATTTTATGACAAGAGCTGACCCCGCGTGAGCAGTACCGTCAGGATGGGGAGTACTATACACATGGTATCCTCTGATGAGGAATGAATTGCGCGTAGTGGTGTGAGATTCTGATATGAGGACCGCGTCCAGTCTATTGTTATGGAGTATCGATTCAAGTTCTTGGATATTTGGTGATAATCCATTGATGTTCCAGGTCGCAATTCGTAGGCCCGCGTTTAATTTGCTAGCTTGGCGATAACAGTAGTCAAAAGTCCCACGAGGGAGCTTATTTGTTGAAGTAGCATGTCAAATTTTTCACTCTGTTTCATTAGTAACACTTCTATGTCGTTACGTTTTTGGGGGTTTGTTGAAGTTTTGCAGTCTATATCAGTTGATTCTGTTGCAGGTGGATCATGAGCCCGTCCAGATACGACGCTTGAATATGTGGTTTTATTTGAATAGAATCGAGGGATTTTTTTAGCATTCGCGCTAGTAGTGTCGTTATCAGGTAGCTCTTGCTGCTTCTCACCAGCAACAGTTGGTATTCGTAGTCCACGGCGACCTTTGTTGCTCTTTCTATCTAGAATTTCCCTATATACTTGGCAGCCTTTATAGTTAGCAGGGTGATCTTGAAAGCATAGAGCACATTTTGCAGGAGTGTTTCTATCTTTTTTGGGACAGTCAGCAGTTCTATGCCCTTCAGCACATTTCACACACCGGAAAGGTCGCATACAGTGGTTCTTTGAGTGGCCATATTGCTGGCAGCGTTGACATTGTACTATCGTTGTCGATTTGCGTGGATCTTCGATTCTTATTCGTTGTTGGTAGATGTATTGGATCGATTTCACCGCTTTGTTATTGATGCCAGGTTCGATATTAGCAAAGAACGTAGATGTTGGAATTTTATTAGGACCATACTGAGCGTTTATGATTTCACCTCTCACTTTATTCCCAGTACCCTCGATAGCTTCTATAATGGCCTCGTGAGGAGTAGTGTGATGCAGGTTTTTAATTACCACTCGATAACATTTCGTGTCTTTTCTTGAGAATGTATGGCCAATGAGTCCTTTAGATCTTATGAGGTCAATTGCTTTCTTGTAACTGTCAGTGGTCTCTACCATTATTCGGAGTAAATTTTTGTTGACAATTTTGTATTTGAACTCATTTGCTTCAATCACAGAATGCAGCAATTTGGTCAGTTCATGTAAGTTATCTATTCCATATAAAATAATAGGTGGCGGCTTGCTTGGGGCTATAGGTTTTACAAGTTGGTCATCTACATGGTCAACAGGGAGACTTGAAAACCTGTTGCTATAAGGAATCGTTTCTGGCGAGGAGGGTTCATCCGAACGAATTTTTCGTTTCTTGCTTGTTGGAATCCGCTGCCATGATGGTGGCTGCTCCTGGCTAGGCTCTGTACCGTCAGCTTGCATGTTAGAAGATTGCACTATGTCTCTGGTTGCTTCCACTGCATTTGGTAGTGCGGATAGGGATGATGATCTTGGTCTGTTTTCAAAGAAGCTTCTATGGAAAACTTGTTGAGTGTAGGCCTTGCGGCTATTTTCTTGTTGTATGTTGAGGTTGCTAGGAGATTTATCTTTTTTATCCATATAATTCCCACGAGTAGGATCGATCAAACCGTCGCTTACAGGGTGACGCCCATTCCTGTAAGAAGGCACAATTACAACGACGTTGGCCGGGTCCGCCGAGGTTGGAGCTCGTCACTGAATTCCCTTCAGCGATTCATCCTATCGGCGCAGTCCACTCCTTAGGATTGGGGTAATTTTTTAAAGAGGTTTTCTTCCTCGTGACCCAGGCGGTTAAGCCAGGATCCCCGGCCTCAATAAAGGTTGCGGGTCGTGAAGGTCATTTCCTACCAACAACAAAAGCGGCTGGTTAGGCCACCAGTCAGGTTAGTTTACCGCCGCCCGATGCTCGGCGTTGTTGTTCATTTGGCACCACCCGGGAGGCACGTGTAGGGTTGTGGTTAGGTATCTCCTACGGACGCGAACAACCTTACCTTCCGAGAAAGAATTATAAAAATTATTTTATTGACAATCTTGCCCACTCGTCTGTTAGTCCCAAGTGGCAGTGGCCGTGTTCAAACTATTAGAAAAAATTTCAATATGCAATTAATAAATGACATAATCTTTTGCATAGTATGAAGATAGAGTAGAAAAGTGTGAATAAATTTTATGTTAGTATATACTGTTCTGTCTTCTTAGGATACCTGCTTGCCGATCGTCACATTGAATACAGGCCAAATGGGCGCGTATTACCTGTTTAACCATGTTGACTTGGAGATCACATACCACAGCGGTGGAGAGGAGGAGTGGGGAGTCGGGTTTGGTGACAACGGAGGTCGTATTATCTCGGCCAAGGTACTACTTTATAGCAAAATATGTATGTAGTATTTACATCCTTTTTTTTAATGAAATAATTTATTGGTTTGCAGGTTAAACCAGCCAGTATCAATCATCAAAAAAATACCAATCTTGACTGTAGTGCTCGAACACCCCTGGAGATACCTAATTCATTTTCAGGCGACGATACATTGAACGTCGTATATACATATCGTGTCACCTTCATAAAAAACAACACAATAAAATGGTCGTCTAGGTGGGACTATATTCTGGAATCAATGCCTCAAACAAACATACAGTGGTTTTCTATTTTGAACTCCCTTGTAATAGTGTTGTTCTTAAGTGGAATGGTGGCGATGATATTGTTGAGGACGTTGCACAAAGATATCGCTCGGTACAATCAGATGGAATGTGGTGAAGATGCTCAGGTGAGACTGATATAAACATGCTTATAAGTAAAAGTAATAAACATTTCATGTTGGTGTTATTAGTTAATCAACATAAAATGTGTGTGGGTATAATGGGTCTTCCAAAGAGGCCAATGATATGTGTGAGTTGTGATTTAAAATAATTTGAATAAATAAAAGTAAATTGAGGAAACACAATGTAAACAAAGCCTTCATTTTTTTGTTAAATAATAATTGATTTAGTTTTTTATGCATCAGCTATAGTGTGAGGTAGGCGTTTAATAAAACAAATTGGTTAACTTGAAATATAATCAACGTTATTAATTCAATCTGTAATCATATTTTTAATTTTATTTAGGAGGAGTTTGGTTGGAAATTAGTCCATGGTGATGTCTTCAGACCTCCTCGACGAGGAATGTTGCTTGCCGTCTTCCTGGGATCAGGTTCACAGGTACTGTAACAATTTTACATTTTTATGTTGTCATCAACTGTCCCATGTTGGTCTGGGACTTAAAAAGAAAGTGCCAATTGTTTTCCTTGCCTAGCATGTCGTAAAAGGCGACTAATGGTATATAGGTTTTTGGATATGCGATTGTGTAGGCGACAAACTAGCCACTTGTCACTGCTTTTTCACATTTTTTCATTTAACCCAGCCCAGAATTATTTTTTGAATGTGGTTAAGGGGGTTAGCTGTCCCTTTAACCCTGCCTGCTCTCTCAGGGATTGCGGGCGTGATGATGATGATGACTTGCATGTATCATATTTTTCGTATGTAACCCATATGTATAATGTCTAGGATAAGAAAATCAGACTTGAGTCATGGTTATACATTCATAGTTAGTTGAATGAGCAAGTTTCTTTCAAGGTTTTTCAACATCTCACAAGTATAGTTCTACTAGTTGATATTTTGAACCCAGATGTGTGTGATAAGATTTTCGCCTCGTATATTATGATGTGCTATTTTCTTAGACTACCATAATACTAGTGATTATTATTATACCATTTCCTAGTTAGAAACCATTAAATAAATTTTTACCATTATAAAAATAAATGGCATTTTAATTCACAGAGTAACTATGAATTGTAGTGAAACACAATATTTCAATTATTCAACAACAAAGACTGTTTGTTCATGGATTTCATTTAATTTTTTTCCACATCTTATCAGATTTTCCAGCATATGGAATGTTTGAAATAAAAAAAAAGTAGGTTTCCTAACTTTCTCCATTGTTGTGCATCTTGCATGTAATGTTGATAAATAAGGATGCTGTATACCAATTTTGTAAACAGACTTGAGATAATATTTGCAAAACAATTATGTGCTACTATGTCAGCCAAAATGCTGAAATCTGAGACAGGACTATTTTAACTATTTGATGATCTTTTTTACTTTTCTTTGTATTTTTTCAATTGAATTTCAAACTAACTTATTTATTCTAATACCGTAAAGGACAGGATAGTGAGGACCTTTCAAGAAGTTCAATCGGAACATAGCTAGTTCCATTTGTATGTTGTGGAACAGATCCATATTACTTATCCCATTTTTGTACAATTTTATACCCCCTCGAGACTAATCGAACTACATGCCAGGACTGGGGGTTTCTCTCTAGAGTTTTCACATATTATAATACGCTGTTGTCGTGCGTACAAATAATAATATTAACTTGCCGTATGTACTATAATTTGTGAGATATTGATATGGCAGGCGACCGTTATCTCGCCCCATAGCCCAGTTTTTCTTTCCACAAGAATCCATTGCAATAGCCCATATTTTTTGTTACCACCTTATTACAATAGTGTTGCACTTGCCGGGTGTTACTACTGAGTGTATTATGTTAGTATACACAGAAGTAATATCCGGCCGGTGTACTCCATCACACACTCATATTAAAATGTCTCAAGGGGCCTCTACATGTTGGGCCTGCAAGCTTTCCAAAGGACCGGGAAGCTAACACTTCCCGTGGTATCCAAATGGAGACAACAAATAATCTATACTTATAATAAATCTGTAAAGAGGTCAATTCTGTACATTAAATATATTTTCAAAATAACTATCAGGGGGTGATTAGTGATCGATACTGATGCCAAAAATGCAATCAGTAAAATTTTTGTCTGTCTGTCTGTCTGTCTGTCTGTATGTCTGTCTGTCTGTCTGTATGTCTGTCTGTCTGTCTGTCTGTATGTTCCTTATAGAAACAAAAACTACTCGACGGATTTTAACGAACCTTGGTACAATTATTCTTCATACTCCTGGACAGGTTATAGTATACTTTTCATCACGCTACAATCAATAGGAGCAGAGTAGTGAAGGGAAATGTTGGGAAAACGGGAGAAGTTACTCCATTTTTTAAGCTTCCGTCGCGTGTGCAGCCTTAATGGTTAAAGTTACATAGAAATCATGTATGACGGAAATAGTCTTTATAATATTAACCAAAAACGCGGGTGACACCGCTAGCACAGCTAGTATTAAATAATAATAATAAATATCCGACTACATCACAATGGTATTACAAATATATTTGTACTTAAATATTGGATATTAACACAGATACAGAACAAACACAAATCCTTTGACGGAGTGGTATTTTGAAGATCCCCTTCCATCTAAACTCAGTATGGGTATGTCACTATTGTACGTTCCTTATGTGACTTGATAAGACCCACCCGAACATAGAGTATGTAGATATAAATCAATCAGTTTTACTGGACACATAACCCAGATAAATTAATCTATAAAAAAATATATACCTAAGTGTTGTAAATTAATTTATGTTACGTCACACTAATCAATGAATCAACACTAGATTGTAATCTAACTATATTATTATTTTTTATAGTCAAAATAATGGGCTGTCATTGTAAACATTATTTTAAGTTCGAAGTGAGAAATAGATTCTTATGTGGCATCCTTGTTGTCTTTTTATTATTACTAATGATATTTCTCGGCGAATGATATCGGATTGCCGTCTCACCGGATTAGGCTGGTTTTAAAGTCACACGGTCTGCGCGGGTGGCAAGCGACGAAACGCGCTTGTCACCCGCGCGGGCAAGACCATGTCTGAATTGGTCACTTACCACATTCTCCGGCGTAAGCGTGACTCTGAAACCAGACCATGAGACTGAAGAAACAGAGAGTGCACCAGTGTTTGCGTATACACATGTGCACTATAATGTCTCTTGCCTAGTTGGCTAATCCGTAATCGGTTAAGAGAGATACTATGCCCATATTTTTTGGTTTATTCGGGAATAGGTGTTCGGCATGACCCTGGTGACGCTGGCGTTCGCGTGCCTGGGCTTCCTGTCTCCAGCTAACCGCGGCGCGCTGATGACGTGCGCGCTGGTGGCGTGGGTGCTGCTGGGCGCGGCGGCGGGCTACGTCAGCGCGCGCATCTACAAGAGCTTCGGCGGCCGCCGCTGGAAGAGCAACATCCTGCTCACCTCCATGGTCTGCCCGGGGTGAGTGCGAACTGACCATTTACACGGCGGGTGCCGGTGAGATTAATCTCTTCGGTCACGTATCTTTTTAGGAATATATAGTGTTTCTAGCACATAAAGGCGATTATAGGATTTCTTTCCGGTTTTTAGAAATCATTTTTTTATTTATGATATTTTGTAATAATATATGTGGCTCCTCTCGCCCTTACAACTGCACAAGGGCCAGCCCTGAGATCATGGGCAGGTCGCGTTTGAGCCTTCGCTTCCCGCATTTCCTTAAGGCTAACCAAATCGCGTCTTTCAGAGTGGTGTTCGGGCTGTTCTTCGTGATGAACCTGGTGCTGTGGGGCAAGGGGTCGTCGGCGGCGGTGCCGTTCTCGACCTTGGTGGCGCTGCTAGCGCTCTGGTTCGGCGTGTCGGTGCCGCTTACCTTCATCGGCGCCTACTTCGGCTTCCGCAAGCGGGTGAGTACCCGGGGGTTCAATTCGTAGTCTATCTTACTCATACTCATAGTCACATGTCCTAAAAATTCTTTTTTTAAAAACCCCTTTTTTTATTTGTTATTTAAAATATGTTTATCCATAATATGCAACAAATTTAACTAATTATTGTGAAATATCTTGTTTGATTCTTTCATAAAGAAGAAGCAAATTTAAGAGTGTTGTTTTAACGTCGTCAGATCCTGGACCACCCGGTGCGCACGAACCAGATCCCGCGGCAGATCCCGGAGCAGTCGCTGTACACGCAGCCGGTGCCCGGCATCGTAATGGGCGGCGTGCTGCCCTTCGGATGTATCTTCATACAACTCTTCTTCATCCTCAACTCTCTTTGGTCCAGTCAGGTAAGGCTTTGTCAGTCAACTGGCGACATTTATAGACATGTGTCTACTACCCCACAACAAATTTAAGACTTATAGTTTCGATGCGTTTAATATTGTTCCATACATTCTACAAACGCTCGTGACGATTCGAAGTCATTCTTTGCCTCATCATCTTCATATCGTTATATCCCGTGCTTAGACCATGATCCAGGATTTAGCGAGTCTGGTAATTACATTGAAGCGACTGCCGATCTGACCTTCGTAACTCTAAGATAGGGGAACCAGACAATTTTTGGATATGATTACAAATCCAAAGTTGGTTGAATTTGCAGGTTTCATCACGATGTTTTCCCTCACCGTCGAGCTAGTGGTATAAATACGTACATAGATTTGAAAAATCCAGAGGTACGTGCCCGGGATTGAACCCGCACTCCTCGGTTAAGAGGCGCGAGTCCTTACCATTAAGCTACCACCGCTCATTCGAAGTCATTCTTTGCCACTAAGTAAAAATGAAACAATTTGTTTATTCAGCTATCAGGTAAATTTTAAAATCTAAATAGCTTCTGATTTCTTTAATTTCTACAAACCGATGATTTGTTTTTGAAACAAGACTTTATGCATTGAAGCACTTATTTTACATTATTGCATTGAATTACCATATTCTATTACAAGATATGACAAATCTCCATAAAAAACGTTGAGCGGCATTTTATATTAACTTGTTTAAAAAAGGCAGAAAAACTAAATGCTAGTAGTGTGCAATTATATTCATATTCATGAGACCTTCAGTCGCTAAAATATCGTATGAATCATTCATAGCAGCGATATAATTTATGATTGGTACTATATAATCTTATCATTAAACAAAACGATTTTCAAATACCTCCGGCAAGCGATTGGCAATGATAGATAAAATGCTAAGATTTATTTTATTTTAGGATATCAATCTTGTTTCTCCCATTTAATCTGGTTTTGAACTATCTGCTGGTGGGTGCAAGCGTTTGTTTGCCCAGCCCTTCTGTTTGGTATGGGGAGTGAAGAAATAATATGAACAGACTTGGCTAGCCTCGCCCTATTACGTAGGTTATTAAGTTAAATAATAATTCAGTAAAAGTTGTAGGCATAATATGAAGTGAAAAAAAAAACCGTCGTCTGCGCGCTTAATGTTAACAGTTAAAGTTCTTACAACATTACAATAAGGTTTATTATTGAATGAAGTTGTATACTTCTTAGTTCTTGACATTTATCTTTGCCAAACCATAGTTCTTAAGCATTGCTATATTTTTTTAATTGTATAATCTACAGATGTACTACATGTTCGGTTTCCTGTTCCTCGTGTTCGTGATCCTGGTGATCACGTGTTCGGAGACGACCATACTGCTGTGCTACTTCCACTTGTGCGCCGAGGACTACCACTGGTGGTGGCGGGCCTTCCTTAGTTCTGGGTCTACTGCTGGGTAAGCATCTCCGTATTGTATACTTGTTTAATGCGGATGGGTTTGCCAAAGATCAGCATAGTTCAATATGCTGATCTTTGTCCCTTTGCCAAGGATCTCGAAACGTTTTTTTTCAAATCGCAGAAATGTTTAAAATCCAATGGGATTTGAAACACTTATGTGTAAACAGTGTTTCCCTATTGGTGATACGGGTTACGTGAAGGGCTACGCAATTGACGCAATTTATTGTGGGGTACAGTTTCTAATACATCATCATACTTGTGAACAAGTGCCATCTTCGGAGGCTGGTCTGCTCTGGTTTACCTTTTACTTAAAATAATAAATAAATAAAATAAATTCTTCAGACTGGCACACCAATTCCCTAGTTTCAAACTAAGCTTATAAGCTTGTGCTATGGATACTAGGTGAACGGATAGACATACTTAAATACGTTTATAAACATCCATGACTCGAGTACAAATATCCATGTTCATCACACGAAATATTTGCCCCTAGCGGGATTCGAACCCGCGACCCTTGGTTTCGTGGCCAGGGTCTCTGACCACTCGACCAACGGGCTAGTCAGCTACTTATAATAATACTCGGCTGAATCTTTAACGAACATTAACTGTATAACTTGGTATAAATATTAATTAATCTGTAAATTTAATTTGTTATTAAATCTGGCATTGAAAAGAGTAACTACCGAGTTTCTTGCCGGTTTCTTCTCGGTAGATGCGACATTCCGAACCGGTGGTAGATTCAAATTGTTCTATTTTGTATCTATTATTTGACGATTTACAAGTGTTTTTTTGAGGCCTATGTAAATAAAGATATTTTTAATTTTGAGTTTGAGTTTAATCTTCACTGTTTTTATTTTACTTAGTGTGTTAGGATTCCTGTCAGATTAGATTAACTAGTTATAGGTTCTCACTTCCAAAAATATTCAAACGCTATTTATAGGCGCTTTAATAATACCGGATTATTTTCCTAGGTACCTCTTCGTGTACTGCTGTCACTACTTCGTCACCAAGCTGAACATCGAAGACGCCGCCTCCACCTTCCTCTACTTCGGATACACCTTCCTCATGGTCTTCTTGTTCTTCCTCCTCACCGGCACCATCGGCTTCATGGCGTGTTTCTGGTTCGTGAGGAAGATCTACAGCGTGGTGAAGGTCGACTAGTTTTAAAGTGATAGGTTTAAGTGCGGGGACGTTGGTACAGCGGTGGTGACGTTAGCTTGGCTTGGTCGTGCGCGGAGTTTGGACCCTGCTACTAGAACTGCGCTCGCGATTGATCAACTCACCTTGCGCCGAAGGGACAGGACGCTGAACAGCACAGATATAGAACTTCGATATCCCGATGTTGTGTACGATGAGACTCAGTTGTGAATAGTGCGATCGACTGATTGGCTCGTCTCCACGGATTTTGCGTGTGGCGAACGTGCATAGAACCCCAAGTGTTGCTTAGTCTTTCTGGATAAACACGATGGCATTTAAGTCTTGATAGACGAAACTGTACATCGTAATTTAAACTTTATTTAGTTGGCATAACGGTTCAAATCAATTTAAAGTGCATCAGTGGTACTATAAAGCGTAAGGTTAATTGCCGTTTCTTTTAGAGTTTTTTGTATTTGAAGACAGTTGAGGTCAGTTAACACTAATGTGACCACGGAGCGCCCCAGGCCAGCGTTTCTAGCTGTTACTGAATTGTAAGACAATTCTAGATCCCCGTCCGGCCGGCGGCCGATATTTCGGGGAACCCAAGCGTAACTCGATATAGCGCGATCATTGCTTTTATTAGGTAATTATTTGATTTTTATAATAATAAAAAAACATAGTATTACATTGGTCTTGTATGTATTTTATTTCTTCTAAATGATCTTCTTCTTTCCTTTCAAATGTCAAACTTATTTATTTATTATTTATTAAATTGACTATTCCTAGAGGACTCGATGGATCTCAGTCCTAGAAGACTAAAAGTCCAGTGACGGGATTGCTAGAATTTTATTTCTTAGTTGCCCTATCACAGTGGACCTCTAGGAATATTCGAACATTTTAAAGTAGCTAATCAGAAGGGCGCACTAAGTCCCAAGTGATCCCGGCTGGACCGGACGTGGCGCCGGTCCGTCGCCCGGGCGAGGGCGAATTCAAGTGAGACTGCTGTACGCAATGTGATTACTTGTATAAATTTTATTTATATAAAATAAATCTATAGTCACGTGAAATATTTTTTTAGTTCAACGTTCTGTTCTCGTACTTGTTAGTCGTTAGATGTAAATAAGTTTCTAAGAAAGGAAAGTAATCAATTTTATTTTTGCTTATCACGTTTAGGCATTAAGAGCGATCTAAATTCTCCATTAATTAGAAATAGTACTTAAAATGCCATTGAAACACGACGGTAATCGACACAAATGAAATTTATGTCGGACTTTAACGAAATGATCGGACTGTACATTGTTATTAATTAATTAACTGTTCTACATACTACTATCGTAAATAAATTATTCAAGCTCGCCCGACTTTCATGTCGTGGTGAATTTTTCTTTGCGACTAATTTACGCTTTATATGTGGGACGTTAAATATAAAGAAGTGAAGAATGTTTGTGTATTACAATCTTGGTGAACTTCTGTGTTTAGAGAGCACTTGTTTGCGAAATGGTGCAATAGCAGACTGGTATATAAATATTATATATTATATGCAACAATTTATTTTACTGAAAAGCAAGCAATGCAGTGTTATGGAATTAAAATGTTCCTGGTGTAAGTATAGTTAAGTAGTTGACATCGTTAGCTCGAGTGTTGTCTTGTATAGGCAAGATTTTCATTTGTGTCTTGTTGAGCAGGTTGTCTTATAGAACATTTGTAACGTATATACTAATTTTAATTGTGTTTTTTTTACTTTACTTTTGTCTATAAGGTACTAAATACCGTCTGTATTATTGTACACCATGATGTATCACATTAATTATTTAATTTTGTTCATTAGTTTAATTGCATACTATCACTGTGTGTCCATATCATGAAACATTATTTTCTTTAACTATTATGATGTTTTTAAAGTATGTAATTATTATGCTTGATTAAAACAGTTGAATATAAACAATAAATGTATAATTTTATAATCGCTTTTTATTTTTAAAGAAATTCTTAACAATAAGCAATACTAGTATAAAAATAAATTATTATCCATCACTACTATCCGAAAGCTCAGCCTTCTCCTTAGGTATAATAATTTTTCTTTTGGTAACTTTTTTCTTCCGATCAATTTTCGTCTTTCTAAACAACTCGATAGCTTTCATTTTGTTTTGTAACAGACACTGCTTGTCAATTTCTCGTTGCGGGATAATTTCTTGGTACCTATCAGTTTTTGGAATTATAATGTCTATACCAGAAGCGGTCTCCTCGACATGAGTAAGCGCTTGAACATTGAGGCCTTCGAGTTCATTTCCAATGGTAATTCTGACTTTCTTAGAAGGTCCTGCAACACCAGATTCTGCCGCCGGCTTGGAACCACCGGCTTTATTAGTTTTTCGCTTCCTAGCAACTTTGCTAGTACTTGCCACTGTGGCACCCTTACCTTCGTTTGCAATTACTCCTTCCGCCAATTGCTCAGGCCCCATTTTTTGCACAGCAGCCTTCACTCTTTTACTCATTTGATTTTCTAAAGATTGTAACTCAACTTTTCTTTTAAAATAATCTTGCATAGTTTTCTGGCTCTTTCTTTCTTGCAATCTTTTCAGCACAGGTTTTATTATTTCATCGAGTTTGTTTTGAGACCACCCGAACTTGGCTCTAGTGTAATCTCGTAATATTGTGATGTCTATTTCACCCCAAGTAAATTTGTCTTCACTTTTCTCAACATTGGGTTCCAAATAAGCTTGGACTACCTGAAATTTAAGTAGGATTCAAATGTTTTGTGTAATTTGAAATTGATAAAGGAAGAGGATTACAAAACAGGATAGGTGTTAAAACAGAGGTTTTGCCTTTTATTATAATTTAAATGAAAGTGTCATTCGATGAAGATCATGTTCCATTCCTATAGAAACATTGGAACATACATACATTTTATTTTCCGAATATTAGCTTATTTATATTTGCGAAAGTTTTTATTAGGAGTTCGTTTGTAAAGTGTAAGGTGTTACTTTATCTGATTTAATTGTTGGCTAAAATGTTTGATTCTTGCTATTGGATACAGGAACATACATACATTATAGTCACGTCCGTAATCCCGGAAGAGTCAAAGGGGCAGGTAGCCCCCTTATCCACCTTCAGCCACAAATAAAACTGGGCTGGGCTAGATGGAAAATTGTGAAAAAGTAGTCAAAAACGGCTAGCTCGTCGCCTACACATACCTAAAACTATATACGATTAGCCGCCTTTATGCAAGTAACACAGTTGGCACATTCTTTATAAGTCCCAGACCGACATGTGACAAACATATATACATATAATAAACATTTAGCATGGGTTAGAGATATAAAAAAAATGTATCAGGTGAATAGCGATAATGAACGTTCGAAACGTAATCTTGTCCAGTCAAGTTTGGCTACTATGTGTCATATTATCAACATAAAAATATTCACATACATTCATTTATGTAATGATAATAAATAGGACAAAGATTATTTATTAAGTAGATAATATCCAGAAAACAATTAACGAAGTGTGCATACTAAAATAAACTGAATACATGTCTAACATGTTAATAATTCAATTTTGGATTTATATGAATTGCTATCTGGTTTATGTATTACTTCACTCACAAAGGACACGTCCGTTGCTAAATTTATAACACTAAATGCGAACAGATATCAGTCTAGTAATATATAAGCAGATTCCAACCATTTATCAGTTATTCCACCTACTGATAAATTATATGAAGTTCCGTACACAACAAATGAAGCTGTTTTTACACGAAGAGCTTTGCTCGCGCCGCTAACACTCTTATCAATGATAACAATGATAAAACATATTTGCAATCGATAATGTTCACATTTGGTTCATTTCTTTCCTTCTAATAATGTGATATAAAAGAAGATGGAAATAAAAAACAAGTTTGCTCTTTTAATTATAATTCTGTTCCTTACCTTTTCTTCCTAAAGTGATACAAGTAAATTCAATTTATAGAAGATCATCTAACTAAATACTTTTAAAGAAAGTTGTCTAGGAATTATGTTTACCTGATGTTTTGTGACTAAATGGTAATAACCAAAATTAATTGAGTTTGTTCTTCCCGTCCAAATGTAGGTGCATGTATTAATAGTTCATACATATGTGGTACATTTTATTAAAAATATTTTTATAAAAAATAATTATAATAGTCAGTCCAGGATGTATATAGTCAACCCATTTTTAACATATTTTGTAATATACTAAATTTATTATAAAATATGTTTCATTCTATTACCAGCTTGGTGAAGGTCGACTTAGGTTCGGATCTTCTACTATGATATAAATGTTACCTACATGTAGTGATGACAAAATATTTATTAGAACGGTTTTCTCAAGCACCTGCTTACTATATAGTTTAAATAGTGGCGTAGCTACCCAGGGGCAAGGCGGGGCAGTGCCCCGGGGCCCTAAGCTTGGGGGCCCTAAAACCTGATAAGCACACCTCTTCATTTGAGTTTGATTTGACTCTGTCTAACGTAGGAAGAAAAATATTAGTGCCCTCACTGCAGTAGGGGGGGCCTGGACCCAAAGCTGCGTACGCCCATGCGCCCTAGTTTCTTTTTTGCCCCAGGGCCCGTTGTCACCTAGCTACGCCACTGTTTAAATAGTTTCCGAGTTGTCCCATGTTGGTTTGGGACTTGGCCCATGTTGATCTGGGACAAGAAAAAAAGAATGTGCCAACAGTGGTTCTTGCCTAGCATGTCGTAAGAGGCGACTAATGGTTTTCGGGCTTTTGGGTATGTGACTGAGTAGGCGACGAGCTAGCCACTTGTCACTCCTTTTTCACAGCTTTCTATCTAACCCAGCCCACTGTCCCATGTTGGTCTGGGATTTAAAAAGAATATGGCAACTGTGGTTCTTGCCTCGCATGTCGTAAAAGGCGACTAATGGTATATCGGGTTTTGGGTGTGATAGTGTAGGCGACAGGTTAGCCGCTTGTCACTGCTTTTCACAATTTTCCATCTAACCCAGCCCAGCTTTATTTTTGGCTGAATGTGGTTGAAGGGGCATGCTGCCTCTTTGACTCTGCCCACCCCTTCGGGGAATATGGGCGTGATGTTATGTATGTATGTATGTACCAATGTTGAATGTGATATTTGTAAAAAGTACTTAAGCTATTTAGCTTGGAGTTGAGTTGTCTAATATTTATTTATTTATTATGACAGTTGAAGGAACTAGAATTTATGCACTCACCCGGACGCTAGGAAAGTCATCACTTAGGGTAACATTCCTTAGTTTCTTTTTCAGACTTGTGTTATCAGTTCTTTTGCCAGCACGCACCCAACTTTTGAACTCTTGCATCCCAGTAATTATGTGCTGGTAACGGCCTTGCTTGGACGATTCACTTAAGAACTTCTTCTTGTTGAACGGAAATGATGCCAAGATCTCCATGGCTGTGACAGGGCCGACCCCATCAACGCCTGTGGTGTAGTCGCTACCGACTAATAAGGCTAGTAATATTAACTGCTCTCTAGTCAAATCTGCAACATAAAATTGGATTTTATGAATAAATATTAAATATCGAAAATATGATCTATGTTTTCAATTTATAATATAATATAATCTTGTACATAAATCTGTTTAATTAAAAATTAAAATCATGTATGATGCAGAGGCTTGGATGTTTTATACTGTCCCAGTAAATCATCTTTCAATCTTAAAAAAAAAAACAATATTTTTAATTTTTATTTGTTGTATTAATTGTGGTATGGTTTAGTAGGTGGTGTTAAACGGTTTCAATACTCTCCTATACTTATCACTTATTAGTAAATATAAAGGCCAAAACAGGAAAAGCTTTATAAACACACTTTTAAATACTGTAACAAATTAAAAACTTACTAAACGACTTCTCGATTTTTTCAGACAAAAATTGCAGGACATGCTTTTTTTGATTAAAAAAGTTCTTGTAAACAGTTTTCCCTCCAAATAGCCAAATGTCACTGTCGTCTGTTATAGTTCCATCGGTTAACTTGACATTTTCCAGGAACGCGCATTGTGCTTCCGCCTCCATTGGGGCCACGATGTACGGTATGCCAAACAGTTGCAACAGTTCCTGCGCCTCTTTCGTCATTTGTTCCGTGATGTTGCGCCCTACGCGATCCAGTCGTCCCTTTTCTTGAATCAAATTTTCTTCTTCATTCGCTACAACTGCAGCCATTTCATTAAGTTTCTCAGTTGATATCACCTGTTTAACTAAAGGCTCTTTTTTGTTAGTGCTTTCCTCTTGTACATCTTTTTCATTAGTATTACGAAGCTCAGTTTTATCGCCGTGAACTGTATCATCAGTACTTCTTTGTGTTGGCATATCATCCTCAATACTTCTGTCTTTATTGATTTCATAAGTGTTTTCTACGCATTCTAATGACATTTTAATTGCTTTTTCTAAATCATCTTCCAATGGATCTGCATCTTTTTCAATGATCTGTTTTACAAATTTCTTGGTATCAACTGTACCACTAAAGTTGATTTGGTTTGTATCTGTTTTTGAGAATACTGTTGGGATGTCTAATTTATTGATATTGTGGTCAGATAATAAAACTTCATTAACATTAGAAATGTTCGTTTTCTTTGAAGAATTGGTTTCTATATTGGTGATTTCTTGCTTATCACCTTTATTTGTAAATACATCTGCAAAGATATCATCTTCATCACATACCTCGTCCATATTCAAATTAAGTTGTACGACAGGATTTGCTACTTGACTTTCAATTTCAGGAACATCTTCAAAATCGTCATCACTAGAATTTGATTCTTCAGATTTGTCCTTTAGTTTATTCACATCAGCAACATACTCAAGCTCATCTTCGCTAGAATCTTTTTCAACTTTAATAGAAGTTTCATGTGATGCTTCTACTTCTTTAGTTTCCACATTAGTATGGATACCCTTATCGGTATTAAAATGGTCATCTAAAATAGTGTCTTCTCCACTTGTATCTAGTGTAACAACTTCAGGAAGAGGATTTTCAACACAGAGTACTGAAGCCTGAGTTAAATCCACATCAGCTTCACAGCTCTGCATTTCATCCACATCCAAATTTTGAATTTTATCTTTATTACTACTTTTGTAAGGTGTTGAACTATCTTCATCTGATGACAGGTCTACTTTATCAACAATTATAGATTTTTCTTTATTTATATCTTCTATGATTTTAGCAACCTTTGGAACGTTTGGTTTATCTTTATGTGCAGGATACTTAGATTTTACAATTTCGTCTATTGCTTTATTAGTAAAATCACAATATTGCTTTATGTAAGCTTTTGCAGATGACATATCTGGTTGTTCACAACCATCTCTTTCTTCAGAGTCTGTATGGTGTGAATAGTCTGAGTCTGTCAATGCTGAGGTCCAGGAATCATCTGTTTTTGATGTGTAGTTACTTGTATCTTGATCTTCAACACATTCTAATGACATTTTGATTGCTTTCTCTAAATCTTCCTCCAATTCATCCTTTTTTTGTGGTTCTTCTTCCTTTACAATAGTTGCCTCTGAATCCTGACTTGTTCCAGGATTGTTTTGAGCTTCTTTTTTCTTTTTAGCTTCAAGTAAAGCTTGTTTGACATTATTTATGAGCAGAAATCTTGTATTATCATTAGATGCGATACGGCGAGTGGGCAAAGCTTCAACTTTTGTGTCTATACCTTCTTCATTTAGCAAAGATTCTAGTTCATTGAGAGACATTCCACCATCACCCATTTCCTTTTCGGTTTCTTCCAAGCATTCTTGTACTTTTCTCCTCTTCAATAACCTTTGCATCTTTGGGGAAAATAAAAATGTGATCAATTAGTGTATATCTAAGGTATGTTCACATGGGCGTAAGCAAACAGGGGGGCACCGCCACTGGTCTATTTCTTTATCAATAATATTGTATTGACCCCCTGGACCAAAAGCTGCGTAAGCCCATGTATGTTTGCTTACAATAAAAAAAATTATAAGCTTACTTGGAAGTCAGAGAAATTATCACTCTTCTTCGGCAATTCATTCAGCCTGCCCCAAGAGTTCATTTTTCTAGTTTCTTTTAACTCTATGAGTAAATCATACTTTTCCTTGATTGGTAAGCTTTTGAATGACTTTGATTCAATATCTATAGAATGTAGATCAGCAGTTGAACTGCTGGAACTCTCCTCATCGTCTGACCTGGATTGAAGGAAATATGATTGTTAATATCAACTTTTAATAATACTAATCTCTAAGAATAAGATTAGGATGTCTTTAGATAAATGTTATAAAATAAATTCTAAATAGTAAAATTAAATTATTTTTCTATGGCCGTTACACATACTCAGATTCAGTTTCCTCTTTACTCTCTGGTAGTGCAGGTAATTTGAAGAGATCATCGTTGTTGGCTGCATTAGTGGTGCTTCCTTTTTTTGGTGAGATTTGTTTACCCAATAGACTGCTTATTGCAGTTTTTTTACTAAGAAGGAGGGCAAGTTCTCTCTTAATTCTCTCCGACTCTGAGTTGTATTTAGCCTTGCTATCTTGTCTTCTTGCCTTTAATAATTTAAAGATAAATCAAATGAAGTCACTTATAAAAATTAAATGATTATTGTAGGTATATTTAAAAAATCTATATCTTTTTTGTTAATGTTAATATGTATAAAATTTATCTTCTAGTTAATAAACTTACAATAGTCTCTTTTTTCAAATCTGGAAATCCACCATCAAAAACAAAAACTGGCTTTATTCTAAAGTAAAGCAATTTACAAAGGCGTTGGAACAAGCCCACAAGGTGAGCGTTTGGTAAGGGGGCTCCTTTGGCATCTTGATAGCCTTTCACCATTTGATGCAACCATATTGAAATATCTGTGGAGGTAAAATTGTGGTGTTAATAAATGGAACTAAATGAGTGACAAGTATAATTCTAATTTTTAAGTGGCTGGGTAAAGCGTACCCACTGCTAGTACTTTGTTCTCTAGCGTCTCGACAGGGACAGGCTTGCCCGCCGGCTCGATCAGCCGCCACAGTCCAGTGACTCCCATCGCGTGCAATTAAATTCCAGAACAGATTTTTTTGTTTATACTAATGTATATATCAGTGTACATAACAAAGGTCGTTTCCCACGAGATCTCCGGTCAATCGTCGGGCTCTTCCTCACACATCGCAACCTTTTCGCTCCATGAACTCGACGTATTTATCACGCACACAACCACAAACGAAATGTCTGCTACTGGCGCAGTGTGTTCGTAAATATGTGTTCGGTTCACTACAACATATCAAATGTTTCACTACGCCGCGACGCCCACTCTTTCCCACACTTTATTTTCTCACGCCCCATGCGTAACCCCACATCCTATGACCGGCTGTCAGTCGGCGCGCCGCGGTCCGACCCCGCATCACTCGATTGTGTTCGCGCGCGTGTAGACGACAACACGCTTGCACGTTTGTCTATGGTTCATCTTTTGACAGTTCACAAATTTGGCGTTGTCGTATTTATTCACGAATAAACAGAAGAAATATCAACAATTCGCTAATTTATCTCACATATCCTCCGATGAGACTTTATCGGGAGATAAGATCTGAAAACCGTGTGTAAACAGTAAACAACAGCACATCGTGGAATGTTGGCTAGACTGTCTGAAAATATCCTCGTCGAACAGGTGTTTTTGAATGAAATGTGTGCTACGGTTCCCACCGTAATTAATAGTGTCGTGAATAATACAAAAGTGTATCGATCCGCGAGATCGTAGATAGGGGTCGCCGGCTATATTTGATTTATACTAGTCGCGAAACGCTCGCAGTAAGCGATATAAGAAGACGCTACTCATCTCCCGGGTTCGTCATCCTCACAGACGATGTTCGACGAGTGCAGAGGGTCGAGCCGGTCCAGATAGTGTTATGGAAGGAGGGCTATGTTGTCGGTCGGTCGGGCCGTCGGTATGAGTTGCGGCAGCAGGTGAGGTGGAGCCGTGGCGAGCATGCCGCATCAGTACGGGTCGGGCGCGGGCGGCATGGCGCAGGGCCCGCCCTCGCCGCCGCCGCAGCACGGCGCGCTGTTCCCGCGCTACGCGAGCGCGGCCGGCCCCGGCGCCGGTGCCTATCGCCCCGAAGAGCGCCGCCTCACGCGCGAGGCTATGGAGCGGTACCTGCGTGACCGCTCCGACATGATCGTCGTCATCCTCCACGCCAAAGTCGCTCAAAAATCTTATGGCAATGAGAAGAGGTTTTTTTGTCCACCCCCCTGTATCTATCTGTTCGGAGACGGTTGGCGGCTGCGACGCGAGCGCATGCTTCGCGAAGGTGAGACGGAGCAAGCGGCACAGCTGTGTGCCTTCATAGGCATTGGAAACTCTGACCAAGATATGCAGCAGCTAGACTTGAATAATGGAAAACAATACTGTGCTGCGAAAACTTTGTACATATCAGATTCTGATAAGAGAAAACACTTTATGCTTTCTGTTAAGATGTTCTATGGTAATGGGCATGATATAGGTATTTTTAATAGTAAAAGAATAAAAGTTATATCAAAGCCCTCCAAAAAGAAACAGTCCCTGAAGAATGCTGATTTATGTATTGCTAGTGGAACTAAGGTAGCCCTTTTTAATAGATTACGGTCACAGACTGTATCGACGAGGTACTTGCATGTAGAGAATGGCAATTTCCATGCGTCATCAACGCAGTGGGGTGCATTCACAATACACTTGCTCGATGACAATGAAAGTGAATCAGAAGAATTTGCTGTGAGGGATGGTTATGTCCATTATGGGTCAACTGTGAAGTTGGTCTGCTCAGTAACAGGCATGGCTCTCCCAAGACTTATTATAAGAAAGGTAATTAATTATCAGCACTTTTATTTTTCTCCTTATCAATTGTATTTTACTTACTTATTATCAAACTACTTAATTACAATTTATTTCCAACTTTTTTATTTAATACTTGAATTAATGTTTATGGAGGTTTTTTCATACAATAAATAATAATGAATAGAAATTATTAGATATCATATTTAATACCCACATAATTTTTTTTTAATTACAAACAAAGTTGTTATGAGAACTTTATTTACTACCAATCATATTTTTAATAGCCAGTCCATCCAACATTCATATTGTGAGATTACCTTTTCTATAATTATTAAATCATATACATTTGGGTAGCAAGATCAAAGACTACAAGCCGTCAGCATTTGTGCCGGTCTTTTCAGATTAATCATCCGGATAATATAAGTAAGAGTGAACTTGGTGAACCAAGTTGATACTCTATGGGATGAATAGAAACTATGTCATCATGTTGATGATTTAACATAAGCCAGTTTTAGAATTTCAGCATATTGTTTTAAACTCATTGATTTGAGAATTTTTTTAAATGGTGCCTTTGTCAATTTTGTCCAACACTTGAATAAGTTTGACTTGGTATAGAGTATTTGCACCAACATCATTTTAACAATTTGTTAAAGGTGGACAAACAGATGGCATTACTAGAAGCAGACGACCCTGTGTCACAGCTCCACAAGTGTGCGTTCTATATGAAAGATACGGAACGCATGTACCTTTGTCTGTCTCAAGAAAGGATAATCCAATTTCAAGCAACGCCGTGCCCCAAAGAACCGAACAAGGAAATGATCAACGATGGAGCGTGTTGGACCATCATATCAACAGATAAGGCTGAATATCAATTCTATGAAGGAATGGGGCCTGTGAGGTAATTAACACTTATATTTACAGATTGTTGATAAGTCATTTTACCTTGTTTCTGGAATAGTAGGAGAACGTAGGTAAAGTAGGTACACATTATTACAATCAAGCATCTACAATTATTATGGTGTTAATATCACTAAACTATCTATTAAATATTTTTAAATAAATTTCCTCAACAAAACGTCATTGGTATGAGCCATAGTATAATACAAAGTAATAAGTAGCCTTGTGCTAGCGATTTTTTTGACAATAATGCCTGCTGTGGTTATCAGTGCACAGTAGCAGTGCCAGTATAGTCTAGTATACTGGCACTACAGTGCCAGTATACTAGACTATACTGGCACTGCGATTATCTGTATATACATATAAAGATATTGAGTACTGTGAGGCTCGCGTACTCAGGAACGACTCTATGTGCTTTAGCTTAGAACATTCACAACCCCCCAACTATATACCCACTGCAATTTCTATATTTTGATAAGGTTTTAGACTACGGAATGTGTTGTACACGCCAATGCTAGCTTTTTTTAAGCTACGGCCGTCGGGCTCGCTTGACAGAGTCGAGAAACACTAATGTAAATTATCCAGACTATAAGAGCCTGGTGAAATTATCTGCCATCTAGTTTATTCGTCTTTTGTCCGGTAATTTTTAAGGAGGCAAATGTTTTTGTCCATAATAGATGACCATTTGTTATCTCGAACAATTTGACTATTTTCTATTAAATTGCTCAACGCAATAATCCTATCCCTATAAATTATGGCGTAGGCATGTCCGTCCAAACAAGATGCTTAAACTGCGTGAAATTTGAACATGCAATTAGAGCCCAGATACCTCTAAGTAAGATGCTGCGTAATAATTGACTAGAAGTCTTTTATGGCATGTCTATTGTCTATGCACTAGCTGTAGAGATAGGGCTAAACTAAATAGTAGCCTCTGACATGAAATTTCTTTAACGTAATTTTCTTACCAACACGCTAATGCATATTATAAAAAGAAAAATCTTTGCTACGAAACATTTAAAGAGAGTTTAACGTAAAATTGTAGTACGACCTCGATAATCTTTAAAAACAAAAAAAAATATAAATAAATAACATCACGCTCATAATCCCCAAAGGCGTAGGCAGAGTCAAAGGGGCAGCAGGCCCTTTCAACCACCTTCAGCCAAAAACAAAACTGGGCTGATAAATAGTGTCAAGTGGCTAGCTCGTCGCCTACACAATCACATACCCAAAACCCCATATACCATTAGTCACATTTTATGATATACTAGGCAGAAAAAAAAATGGCACATTATTTTTAAGTCCCAGACCAATATGGGACAATGGGCTAGGTAAGATGGACTGGTTTAAAAAGAAAATTAGAGAAAAATAAATTGTGGCTATTTTATGTTTTCTTTGCATTGTGCAATATTTTGAAGGTAGTATGATCCCTAAAGGTTAGTACTGTTAATTTTCAATGCAACTATTATCGTATTAAATATGAGAAAATGTTGATCTCTACGCATTAATGACCCGTTTAAAATTCGATTTATAGTTAAGGATTAACTTACTTCTGATAAGTCGTTTATTAGCAACCGCTATTTTCACTTTAATTACTTACGAACAGGTTCATTCATACATAATATTAGGTCGGGCTGTAAATCTTACTTCCTTTCTCGTAGGGTTGACGACAGTATTAAATTTTGAAGCCGTCCCTTGAGCTTTGGCCGTAGCTTAATTTAAATCAGGTAACCCTACACAGCACTCCTGGGACCAATGACATTTTAATTTCGGTCCCTCCCTTTTAACCACAGTACAACCAATGTCCCTAAACTTTTTTTTGTTGCTTTCCTAGTTCGCTTCCCATTTATAAACTACATTGTAGTATCGTATTAGAATGTGTGTACAATGACCCTATTAAGTAACCAATTGGAAATTATTATCTAGTTAAACCTCACATTAGTGACATACATAGGGATGTAGATAAACGTGTTTCGTTCCGTGTGGGAACGAAGCACGTTCAAGACCTCACGACCAAGCGCACTCCCAATATATCCAATTTGATATTCAATTCATACTCGATGAATCTGCACACTTAATAAGTCAAATAATTCATCCTAACTAACTAAACTTCACGCCACTTCCCTAGCGGGGTAGGCAGAGAGAACCGAACGACATATTGATAAGCTCGATGGCGCATTCGGTAGTGACCCTGCCCCATGCGCCAAGAGTTGTGGGTTCGATCCCCACCCTGGACAAACATTCGTTTGATGAATACTTGTGTTTTCTCTGTGTCTGGGTGTTAATATCCAATATTTAAGTATATTACCACTGTTGTTTCTGATAACCGTAACACAAGTGCTTAAGCTACTTCTTCAGAGTCCTACCTCAGAGTCAGAACAATGTATGTGAAGTAGTCTGAGTTGTCAGAGAACCTGGCCACGAAACCAAGGGTCGCAGGTTCGAATCCCGCTAGAGGCTAATGTTTCGTGTGATGAACATGGACATTTGTACTCGAGTCATGTTTATAAACGTATTTAAGTATGTATATCCGTTCACCTAGTATCCATAGGACAAGCATTAAGCTTAGTTTGGAACTGGGGTATCGGTGTGTCAGTCTGGGGAATTTATTATATTTATTCTATTCTATTTTATTTATTATTATATGGTACGATCCTTACACGTCTCACTTGCTTCTTTAACATTCATGATCCTTTTCATAAAATAAATTCACCCTACTTACTACACCATAAAGATAAAAAAAATAAATCCTTAGTCATCTTCATAATGTTCGTAGACGAAATCCGCTCGCACCGTGATTTGTGATTAAGCGATTCAAGTTAATTCATTGGGGCGACTACTTAAAGTTGTTTGTAACACTTAAATTCGAAAACTAGACAACGTTACCTGTCATGATGGTTACACATTTAGAAAGAAAGAAAAGAAAGATAATTTTTTATTAGGTACGAGTAAAAACTATGTGGTACCTAAAAAGTCTCCGCTTATCATATGTCGCGGTGGCGCTAAGCGTACCACGACCCTGGTTTTCCGCGGAAGCCTTGAGAGATCAGGGCGTTTAGTGCTGCCCAAACAAACCTATCATTGACATTTACATTAATACAATATCTTGGTAAAAATCAACTGAATCTAAAGTAGTTTAACATAGGTAATATTTTTTTTTATGTATTTATATATTTACATTTAAATGTACAACTTTCTTCACGATTTTAGATTAAGCAAAACATTATTCTTTCACAGTACAATTGTAATGGTCTGATCTTTTCTAAAGAGAATTCGCATTTGTTGCCACAAATGCCAAGACTAAGCCGGGGCACCAAAGCTGAATAAGGCCTAGTAGGGAGGCAGAGTTGCCTAATGAACTGCTTGTTGAACTTGGAGGAGTCCGGAGGCATGGCCCAGCCCAAAGGCCCGAGTGGGCCGCCTCTTTCGCCCCGCGACTAATTCGCCACACTTTGCAAAACACTGCGCTATGTCACCGGGCTCGTCCCTAAACCGGACCTTTACCGTATCTTTGTTCCAGGTCGCCGGTGACGCCGGTGCCTCTCGTGCACTCGCTGAACCTGAACGGCGGCGGCGACGTGGCGATGCTGGAGCTGGCGGGCGACAACTTCACGCCGTCACTGCAGGTGTGGTTCGGCGACGTGGAGGCGGAGACCATGTACCGCTGCGCCGAGTCCATGCTGTGCGTGGTGCCCGATATATCGCAGTTCCGCGGTCAGTGGCTGTGGGTGCGCCAGCCGACGCAGGTAAGCACTCGTCGCGGTTGTACTGAGAATCTACCACAGTGGTTTTGAACTAAGCGGTAATTACCCATATAGGGGTAAGTCGACCGATAAACAGGGGTAATTGAAGCTTAGGTTTGGCGTACGAAGTATACCGTCTTCGTAATTTCGATCATATATGTAAATAAAACGATTACAGCCGAACCACGATACATCTACGAATACTTTTAGTATAAAACTGCATATTTTGTTTGGAGGGAGAACGAGAATATTTTTAGGTATTTTGTATTGTGTTATCAGCTACCAGTGTTATCAGCTATCAGTGTTATCAGCTATGTGTAATCGAAATGGGGATGCCGTTAAAATTGTAGAAAGTACATATATTTCTTTTCGTTATTACTTTTAGTATATTGATTTTTACGATCACGAAATATTCAAGCCTTATCCTTGCAGAACTCTGAACTAAATGCTTACAAATACATACCCAAACAGATAATCCGATGACACAGTTTATTGGATTATTAGAGCCCGTATGAGGTTTCCGCGGAACCCACATTACTAATGCTTATATTGCTCGCTATATATTGCTTATTTGACTGGCTCGATGGTCGAGTGGTCAGAGACCCTGGCCACGAAACCGAGGGGCAAATGTTTCGTGTGATGAACATGGGCATTTGTACTCGAGTTATGGATGTTTATAAACGTATTTAAGTATGTCTATCCGTTTACCTAGTATCCATAGGACAAGCATAAGCTTAGTTTGTGACTAGGGAATTGGTGTGTCAGTCTTGAGAATTTATTATAATTATTATTTTTTTCACGCCCATCTAGACAGTTTCGTTAAACTTTTATTCTTAACGCGGCATTAACTGTTACTTAATGCCAAGTTAGAATAACAATTAATTGGATCTTATACGCAATTCCTAGTATCCCTACAGGTTTTTCCTTCCGTGCAACATAATGGTAAGAGCTGTGGCAATCAGACAGCGACTAATGTTCGTATTTAACTGTATAGGTCTTCTCATCAGTGATTCATTACATTTGCATTAGTCCTCCATTTAGTAACCACGTGGAAAATACTACTTAGTATTTCAGCAACATTGCTGTACCAGAGTATTGATAAATATTTAATTAGATCATCCGTTGTTGCATATAGTTCGACTTGGTTATTAATGTTTTATATTTCTTTAAGCTGTGCCCGACTGCCCACTGTTTCACCCGCGTTTATGGTGGAAGTGTCGCAGCGTGATTTTATACATATAGCCAGCCACAATAAATGAACTATTCAACACTAAATATATACTTATTTTCAATTCGGATCAGTAGTTCCTGAAATTAGCGCGTTCAACCAAAGCTCTTTAGTTTTATATATTAGTATAGAAGTATAGATATAACGATACTAATTATTAGACTAGGTTCAATGCAGTAAAATTGTAACAAATATTACCCTCCCTCCATCGCAAATCGCGCAACGCAACGCAACGCAACGCAATAGTTAAAAACCATAAAGATATAGCGTTACAAAAACCCCTCCACTATCGTGAGAACGACTGTTTGCCAATTTAAAGAGCAATCCAACCCAAAGGTCTGCGTACCTAATTGAAAGATCAGCTAATACGATCTGGGCTCAGTTCATTAAGTGCTGCAATGTATGACTAGCGATGCATGCAATGCATATAATATTGCTCGCTATTTATGAACGCGCTACAAAGTCGTTGATTAAAAAGCTTTGTAGAGTAGCAGCTGTTATTCGTTACGTAATAAATGAGGATACAGATCACTTGATGTTTATGTATATTTAAATCAGGCAGGCCCGTTGGTCGAATAGTCAGAGACCCTGGCCACGAAACCAAAGGTCGCGGGTTTGAATCCCGAATGGGGCAAATATTACGTGTGATAAACATGGACATTTGTACTCGAGTCATGGATGTTTATAAACGTATTTAAGTATGTGTTACCAATCACCTAGTATCCATAGCACATTCTAAATCATTCTAGAGGTATGAATAAAAGCTTAAGGCCCAGGCTTTTGTAGTTACTGATTGCATAGCTTAACCTACTTGTTTTAAAATTATGAAATTAAAAGTTATGAAGGTACCTATCTATTCAAACACTTAGGCGGTAAAGTGTTTTTTTTTAAAGTTACATTCCCTTGGAATAATATTTTCCCCATTTGTTTAATCTGAGGTATAGATAAGTACGTAATATGTAAGTATAAAGATAGTATTTAATAAAAAAACATGTTCTACATGCCAATTCATTCATCAGCTCCAAACTAGGCATATCCATTTGGATGAAGCTATGTAACGGATAAATATACTTAAATACGTAATAACATCCATGACTCGTGTAAATGGCTGTGTTCGTCATGCGAATATTTGTACTTTGTGAGATTCAAATTCTTATTTTTGTAGCCGAGGTCTGTAACCAATGAGGGTTTTCAAAAATACAAAAACCCGCCAGATGGCACGAGGGAGTCTCGTCGTCTTATCATTGTCACAATTGGCTCCTTGCTCTCTCCTTCAGTTTGCTCTGACAACTTTGGCTGGCTCGATGGCGCATTCGGTAATGACCCTGCCCCATGCGCCAAGAGTTGTGGGTTCGATTCCCACCCAGGACAAACATTCGTATGATGAATACTTATGTTTGTTCTGTGTCTGGGTGTTAATATCCAATATTTAAGTATATATTTGTAATACCACTGTTGATTCTGATATCCGTAACACAAGTGCTTAAGCTACTTACCTCGGAGTCAGATCAATGTATGTGATGTAGTGGGATATTTATTATTTATTTATTATTATTAACTATGATGTGAGGATGGTGACAAGACCGCAGTCACAGTTACGCCTTCTTTTGGATGTATTGATTCAAAAAGTCCTCATTGATCTAGTCTTGTGTTTATGATCGGTAGTTGGTACAACGACGTTACACACCTGTTCGAAATGGTCGTATCAAGAAGCTTACATGCCCAGGTGCTAGTGTTGCTGCGACTGCGGCGTTGTTTTTTGTGTTTAATTAGTTGTTACGCCAGTTACGCCTTGCAAGAGTCTAACCTCATCATCTTCCAAGCGTCATATCTGTTGCTTAGTCGGGGTCGGCTAAGACCATGATCTCATTAGGCAAGTCGGGTTTTAGATTGAAACGACAGCCCGTCTAATCTTTATAACCCCAAGGAACTAGAAAATTAAATATAACATAAGTAGTTTATCTAAATGAGCATGAGACATGCCTTACAATGTTTTTTCTCATCGCCAAGCGAGGGGAATAAATTCATACTTGAATTTGGATTCGACGGCTATTTTATGGCTCGAGGCTTGAACTGCTAGACAGCCTCTCGTATTTGTTCTGCAACAGTTTGCAACGTCTTATGTAGAAGTCGTAGTTCTGTGTATTGCACAAATGCGTGCATCGTCTCCCATAGACGTGTTGTACAAGCTGAGCCGCTCCGCAGGTGCCGGTGTCGCTGGTGCGCAACGACGGCATCATCTACGCGACGGGGCTCACGTTCACGTACACGCCGGAGCCGGGCCCGCGGCCCGTGTGCCCGCCCGTGGACGACGTCATGCGCCCCGAGCCGGCCGCCTCCTGGCACCACGACGGGCACCGCCTGCCCGACGCCGCGCTGCAGTAGCGGCCGGCCCGACCGGCCCGCTCGACTCGCGGTGAGTGCCTACAGGACGTTTAACTAGTTTCGATAGTGCCTAAAGATTGTTCGCCGTAGCATTGTCTCTGCCGATGGCGTAGATGTAAGAGACGAAGATTATTTTCTGATAATGGCGTTCAGATGGGTGAGAAATTTAATATGGTGGTCTTTTTGCTCGATGTATTAGTACAAAGAGAAAAATTTAATTTTAAACACGAAGAATGAGTTGACTTGTAAGTGTAGATTGTGATGAGATTATCGGAGCGGAGTTCGGTGCTGAGGAGGACGAACTGATGAAAAGCTTTATTGTAAGGTACCACAGGCTCGCCTGACGGGGCTCCGGCCGCGTGGCGGCCGCGAGCGACGTCGCAACGGTGCGACAGTTTTGTGCCTAAAGTAAATTTATATAATGTGTATCATTGAAATTACGACACCAAATGCTATAAAAATAACAGCAATAAATGTATTTTACAAAGTGATTTTATGCCTATTTGTGTGTATACGAAAGAATGTTACGATAAAGTTTAAATATTAATTTGAAACTGTTTATTATGATGACGTATAATCAAAACTATCAACGGCCTGATATTTAGAGAGTATTTTTGTTTATTTTACTCGAAACATGTAAAACAGGGATAAATCGCAGTAGAGTGTGCCTTCAAAGCAATTATTTTGTTTATGAATCAGCGATGGCGCTATTGCATAGTTTTTAGTATTATATACCAATAATAAACCTATTATGTTCTTAATTTTAATTAAATTTATCATGGAAAGAGATCTCTCTGTTCTTAGATTTGTTTCTTCGGGGCCAAATAGCTGTAATATCCATGACAAGTCAACATGTTTATAGTTTAGTACGTTAAGAGAACAACATTGGGTTGAGGACTTATGTCGAGTCGTTAAGAGTGACTCTTAATATTTTGTTTGTGATTATTTGTACATTACTGAGGTAACAGATAAGTTAAGTTCCCATTGTCAACGATAAGACTAAGCCAAATAATTGCTAATTGTGCTTTCTCAAGAGTTGATCGCTTCTCGTCATTCGCATTATATTTAGTCATTTTGCTTTGTGTAAGCTAGAGCTAGCCAAGGATCGCCCACCCAGGCTGCACACTCCACCTTCCCCCTCCCCGCGGGGGTCCTTTCAGGGGCAGCTAGCGACGTAACTGTACGTATGTATATTTACTGAGATTCGAACAATTTAGGTAGGAATTAGCTTAGCCCATAGTACATTAAACTATTGTTTAAATCTTTAAATTGAATTTCTATTTATTTTTTGCGAATCTAATTTTAATGAAGAATTTATAATTTTAAAAGCGGATTTGATGTGTATTTTAATAGTGTGATTTCGAACATTCCATGTGGAAAGTGTAATGAGAAGTACAAAAAATATCAATATTTTTGTAGAGAAACATTGAATTACAATATAAATCTTATGGAATTGGTAAAGTTACAGTATTACAAGGAAATTAGTAATAAATATACTTGAATATAAGCAGTAATCACATGGTCAATTTGTATAAAATGATAAGTGTCTTTCTAATTTTCAAGCTGTATACTCTTAAATTTTTATCATTTTACATGGTATTTATATTTGGAAATGGTCATAAATGTTTACTCGTTGAACTGGACAGCACTATATCTATAAACTGACGATATTTTGAGCAGTGATTTTTAAACATAAATATTTTTAATAAAACTGAATTGAAGCAATTCACGTATTTTTATTGCAATCTATTCGACGAACCTTCTGCAAATGGCCGCGCATCATGACGTGTGAAATGAAACGTCCGACTCCGAATCGGAAAAGAGGACAGCAATTTCTTTTTAGTCACGGTTTCGGCACGGTAGTCGCCGATCTTCAGCACGGAGGCAATTAAACGAATATTCCCACAGTCTCAGGTTTCGCGTGAAGCGGATCTCATCGCCTTAAAAATCATTGTTTAATTAATTAAAACTGAGGGGTCAAGAGTAATTAACTACTTATGAATCAGAGTTAATCGAGAAATCAGTGCACGGTGGGAACGTCTTCAAAATGTCTTCACATGATAATAACAAGTGCCTCCCCTACATACCGTTCCGCACTGCTGGCTCTGACCTCAGATAATTATCACAAGTTTATGCCGTCCGCCATTGTTCGGAGCTGAGATTCAGAGTAATAAATGGGGTAAATATTTATGATATGTGCCTGGGAACCTGGACAGTACATGGTTTTTCGTATGTAAATTGAGCTGTAATCCCTTTTAAGTGAGTCGATTGATTTCCGATGCAGTGATAGTGGTCATGTGGAGCGCTGCTAGCGAGGCATGACGCCGTTTGAAGTGGCCTGCGCGAGCGATTTGCCGCATGCAATGAGTGACGCCCCACTGTACCTACGTAAGAGCCGCCTTAATTACTACCTCACCAGATGCGTTTAATCTTGGTAAACAGAATGAAAAACATCTCGGATCTAAGATCTAATGATACCATTTTAAATAATCATAGGACTTCCCTGCATCCTGTTCGTTGATGACATTTCCGTATAGTAATTATGTTAAAAAAAGAATAAACAATTAATGAAGACATTTGAATTAGGTACATTATTTCAGCGGACAATGATGTTATCTTTATTCGTTTAGGTTTTATTCTGTGGTAATAAAAAGCAGACGTTGTAGCAGTTAATGTCCGCCGTCTCGTGCAATTGTTTGCAATTAGTTACCTACCTATTCAATAAAATATTGCTTAATGTGATCAATATTTAAAATTTTGTTAGACACATGACTTAAATAAATTATGTTTGTTGAATCAAATCAAGGAGTGTATATATATATATATATATATATATATATATATATATATAACATCACGCCCATAATCCCCGAAGGGGTAGGCAGAGTCAAAGGGGCAGCATGCCCATTCAACCACATTCAGCCAAAAATAAAGTCGGGCTGGGTTAGATGGAAAATTGTGAAAAGCAGTGACAAGCGGCTAACCCGTCGCCCACACAATCACACACCCAAAATCCGATATACCATTAGTCGCCTTTTACGACATGCTAGGCAAGAACCACAGTTGGCATATTATTTTTAAGTCCAAAACCAACATGGGACAGTGGGCTGGGTTGATTGGAAAGCTGTGAAATCAAGGAGTGCATTATCAAATATATCTCAGAATCCGGCCATTAACAAGTTTTATGAAGAACGAGTCTGCAAATATTTATTAAACGACTAAAGATAACATCTAGTTTATATAGCACAAAGTTTATATGACTGGCGGGTCTTTACCTAATTAAGAGAATGAAATGGCAAAACCTTTATGTGTTCTTTTGTATGACAACCGGGTAGATATTTGCATACGTGCAGTGTGCACAATATTGCAACTGAAAACATGAAACTTAGACAAGCGTAGGTACTACATTTACCTGAAAGACGTACCTTTTCATGAAACAGACTACATTCATACAATTAAGTATTATTCAACCTAACTTGGGTTACCTACTATCCAAGAGTTCGCATCGTTATTATTGATCACGGGATCATTGCTATTATAGAAGTAGCTTATTATTGCTATTATAAAAGTGGCTTATTATTGCTATTATAGAAGTGGCTTATTCTTCGAAGAAATGTACCCACATTGTGATACCCATCAATAATGATATCATCCAGATAGGTCTTGTAAAATCAAAAAAGACTGGGCTAACAGTGTATGTATTATTTTATGTGCGCATAATGTCAGCTCTAAAAAATGATATCCCACCCCACAACGAATTTCGTTATAAGATATTCAGTCCAAAACCAACACTGCAACTTGAGTATATGCGCAGCCCGCTTATCCACTTAATTTCCCCGATAACAGCTGAGCTGTCGGCTGCTGTGACCCGACTGACGTGTTGCGCCGAACATGTCTATAAAATACGTAATTGACTAGGTCACTCGAAAATAGTTTAGTTACAAAATTAATTATGTATCCTTACTCCAGACACAGGAGTAGAGGAATCACGGACGTATATAAAGACAGTTTATAGACAGTCGCAAATGATATACTACTATATTTATACTGCACTATATTTATATAGGTATCCCCTCAAAACTAGTAAGGTCAATTTCACACACACATTTTTCTATGACACTGATGAAATGAAAACTTCCCATTTTGCACAAGAAGGATCTGCAAACTCAGGTATGTAGCCGTAGGTCATCATGATACTTATATTTGTGAAGTGAGTAGTTTCTTAGTTCAGCAGACCATCTATCTGTTTGTGACAATAAAACCCTATAAACGGTGTGTAGATAGTTAACATTGCATATTACGAAAAAATATTTCTAAAGGTATACACCTAACGACCATTTTTCATAATTTTCTATGAAAGGTTGTTGTCATCCACAAAGCAACAAATTAACCACCTTTCAACTCAGCACTGAATACACCTCACCAATAGCGTGACTAGCTACAATCTTCATTATTTTTTATCCATGACGTGCCAAAGAAAATTATGACGTGAAAACCTACAATAAACACGTAACCATTCATTCATGAGCTCACAAAAAGTGTCATTGTTTTCATAAAAAGTTTCAGGATATTCTACATCCTGCTTACAAATAAGAGGAATCTACAGAATGATCCAATTGACTTGCCCAATGTGTGGCGTCACGTAGGTCATCCAAAACAGTTAGACCCGGAACAGATGTTGGTCATTTACCTGCACTAATTAAACTATGGAACGATTAAATCTGAGCGGGGACTGTGAGAAAGCTATGAGCACACAATTGAATCATTGTCTGCTTTTTTACATTCTGCCGACTTGATATATGGAGCCAAGATATGCAGAGTGTGGGAAAGGTGCAGCGGTGCTCGTGTTTTCCAACATGTCATCTCCGACCGTGGGAGCGCATTGCAAATACCCAATTTTAGTTTACCAATTAAAACTCGTGTTACGTTCGATTGTTCTAATTCAATCCATCTACAATCGATAACTTAGAATATGTAGGTAACATCATTATTCTCCGCTATCGATTGAAGACAATAATTGAGTGTGCTATATGCACGAGCTTCAAGCAATATTATTTTTCTCATTCTAAGTGAACTATCATTTTAAGTTCTTATGAGAAATAAATGTCTTTAAACCTAAGCAATATAGTATTATGTATAATTTGTTTGCAATTTTTGTAAAATAATACCGTAGTCAGAAATCTCATGGTCTTTGATGTTAGGTTCTTCATATCGACCTAGCTAAATAGTAGTTATCGTGAAATGCTTTGGCAAGTAGGTAGTTTAAATTTTTAGCCAATCACCAAAGATATTAAGTATTATCTAATTACCTATACCTATTACATAACGTTTTCATGTTAGAATTAAATATCACTTAATGCTAGAGAACTATGAAGTACTAATTAATGTTATTAATGGTTCCCAACCGGTTTTTCGGTTATTGTGACCATTTTTTGGATTCTTTATTCGCCAGCTCTTTCGTGTGCTCGTAAGTGGCTAGCGTAGCCAATCTTGGCGAGAAACGTGCGGTCACATTCGGGGCAGGCAAGGACGCCGCCACTGTAGTGGTAAGTTGTCGCCGCAACTGGTCTGACTTTCAGCTCATTTCAGTGCTAAGGTAAGCTATTGTCAAAATTTTTGATGGAAGTTTTGATGTAAATTTGGTGAAGGCTGATATGAATTACACGAATAACAAGAATGCATTATGCTGACTGCATATGAACTGGAAACAGGCTAATGGTGGTGATGGTTAGGTGAGATTCCGCATAAGTATATGTATTAGGTACAATAAGATGATGCCAAATTGCTATTTAATGATTGGTAATGAAACAAATATTAACACACTTTTATGATTAATTACAATGGTAACACTGGCTTCCAGTGAGACGCTGGGACGTATATAATGTAAGTGAAGGAAAACGCTAGACTTTTAAGGCAGTCACAGGCCGGTAGAATCAAGCTCCTCGGTCTGTACTAAGTCTATCTCTGGAAGAAAAAACATAGAAACGTGTAGGTAGGTGTCTTAACATCTAGTGTTAATGAATACATTAGGGGTACAATTTAAATGCGGAATACACAATTACACAGGGGTACATTTTAAATGCGGAATTTGTGCACTACAGAGACATTGCTTTGTTAAAGATACTCAAAGCATGCTGTTTCTAGACGTGCAAGAGATGATTGTTGCATCAGTAGGTACAAGTACGTAATTACTTCTACCGCACGTATGACGCAAATCTCATGCACATAACCACGCGGTAGTTTGCTATTTGTAACACGTGTAGCTAACAACTGTCTTTAAGGCAGTGTTAGTTCAGCATCCTAAAAAAGCGCAGTGCACACAGTGTTACGGGAGGCGGTGATATTACTGAAATGTGTTTTTTTACAAATGCATTCTCATTTACCACAGGCATTATGTTTGCCCATGGATAGATTACGGTTTTAACTGTAATATTGACTTAGCGGAACAATTCTTTACGCTCCTATTGAATATTTGCAGAATGCAATTTTTGCTCGTCGAATAAACACAGATGTTAACGCCATCTGTGTTTGGTCTATTAGTTTGCATCCTTCCTTTTCTTTGCGCTTTTTGATAAACTCAAAAGTCAAACGACTTAGAGTACTTATTGTAGGTTGGACAGGAAAAGCAATATTGGTTTATTTATTTAGGAACATGTTAAAACTATTATTTAAATATGAATTATTTTTTAATACAAGAGCTATTACCAACATATAGGTGTAATTACGAATAGAAGTAATCTTTTGACAGCGCAGCTATTAAATACATCTGTAGCGAGCAATGTTTTTTAATTATATTACAGGAAGACAATTTCTTTAATGATATCTTGATTGCTTGATGCTATGCGACCATTGTTCAGAATAGGAGATCGCTAATGGGGTCGTGCACGCTTCTTATTTTGAGTAACTTTGTTGACATCTCGGTGACGAGCAATCTGGCATTGAGTCCATCGAAGATCATATTGATTTCATTTTTGCAGGGTGCAGTGTAGTTTGGTAGTGGAGAGCGGTGGTAGCTCAATCAATGGTAAGGCCACGCGGTTTATCGACCATTTTCCTCTGAATTTTTCAAATCTATGTACGTATTTATCCCAGTAGCTCGGCGGTGAGGGCAAACATTGTAATGAAACCTGCAAATTCAAACAACTTTTGATTTGTAACCATGATCCAAAAATTGTCTGGTTCCCCTATCTTAGGGTAACGAAGGTCAGATCAGCAGTCGCCTGTAATTACTAGAATAACTAAATCCTGGATATTGGTCTAAGTGGACCCCGTCTAAGCACGGGATTAACGCTAGGAAGGTGATGAGTGTAATTTGGTAGTGGATTGCCTGGTTAGCTTGTAAATTCTGTATCCTAGGTGATTTACACCCATATGTACACACTTTTACCATCATGCCTGCAAGAGGTAGGCAACGTCCAAGGAGCGATAAGTTTATATTTAACCAAATATAAAATTAAATTAAGTTCTATGAAAAATTGTGATAATTTCTATCTAATTTCGTAGATAAGTAAAATACGATGTTTCGTAGATATTGTTATGAGTTTTGTTATTGGCCCGAAAAAATGTAGTTCGAATAATTAAACATACTTAGTATGTGGCAATCAACTGCGTCGATTCTTGTTCATTTATATTAGTTTTCTATCATTTCCCTTTTCGACATAAATTGTATTTGAAAAATATAATGATTACATTATTGTTAGACAGTTTTATAGCTACTTTGTGATATTCAACTTTGGTTTTTTATCTAACCCCTGTCCCTTCTGGCATATGCAGTGTCGTGTAGGGTCTCACCGCGTTAGGATAATTTCGATACATTCATTTCACACATTTCGTATGTTTAAAAACGATTCACAGGTGGTTTCGTGGCGATACATGACACTGTACCTAAATAAATTACAGTGGTATTACAAATATATACTTACATATTGGATATTAATACCCCGACACAGAACAAACACAAGCATTCATCACACGAATGTTTGTCCTGGGTGGGGATCGAACCCACAACTCTTGGCGCATGAGGCAGGGTCACTACCGAATGCGCCACCAAGCTTGTAAAAGTCTGAAGAAACCCTATATTCTGATGTGCCATGACAGTGTCAAAGGCATAAAGCCTCAAAAGCTTTGGGAATGAAAAATCTATGTGGAGGTTAGTAATACGTAGCAAATAGTAGGCATATGCAATAATTTACGTTTAAAAAAACATGCCTCTACACCTCTATAGTGATACGCTATATTTAGATTACATTCCCACGGAGGCCCCATAACCACTTTTTGGTATGAAATAGACAATGGTTAAAATTAAAGGTAGTTACTGAATTCAGAAACATTATTATAAAGTAACATCAGCTTATAATACTGTTTCTGCTAGAGCCTTTAGACTAACTGTCTTTAGCGCTATGACTTTTCAATTGAGATCGCCTAAATAGCATCACTACATTAGGTATAAACGGCGTATTCAAATAGACAGCTATTATATATTAAATGGTAAACGCGATGTCATCAAACATAATTCGTACCGTTTTCGAGATTTCTAAAGAACAGCTCGCTCAATCACGAGCCCACAATCCGAGATCGCTTAGTCAGAGTTGTTTGACATTTCACGTACTTAGGTACAGCGTCGCCCAAAATTGCACACTTTAGAATGAGAAATCAGACACGAAATTGCTCTAAACACTCATATTCTTGATGTTAGATAAATGACTTCCTGCTGCTCGCTACAAAAGAGGCATCATTATTCCTCGCCCGAGAATAGGCCGCGCTGCCGTGGGAGACTCTCACGACTTTATTACGGATATATATTTTGCTGTTTGTTATAATTAACAGTTTTTCTAATAGCTCGCTTTTACCTTAATTGTTCATGTGTGCCGTTAGGTTGCTTAAAATGGTACGAAATTTGTACTTTTGCCATGTGGCAAAAACAATTATGCGGATAAGACCACGTAATCGTTCTTAATTTTCTACATGTTCGTAACGCAAATATGTAGGTATATTAAGTATTGTCTGATTTAATTTAGATATTATATTTTGATAGGTATATTCTCGGAATATATTCCATAAATACGATTTGATTATTCAAACCATTAATTTAATAAACACAGCAAGAAACGCTTAACATGAATATTTGTATTCGGACTGAACACGAAGCATAAGCATCAAATATGTACAAATTGAATAAAAACAGCCGACATTTCAAGGAGATTTGAACAAAGAGACGGGGAAAAAACTTAATTTGAAAACTTGTAGGTACATGAGAAGTTACAGTAATTGGTGTTTTAGACTTCTGGGTGTTTATCAAAGCAAAAGTGAAGGGATTCGAGAAATAAAACGCAAAATTCATTGTGACTCATGTTTACAACCACTCACAAATGCAACTTTTGACTCTAAGCGAAAACAGGGATATTTCATATTGTCTCGACTCATGGCATAACATAGACAATTTTACAATACCTAGAGTTAGTCCATTACCTATTATAATAAATACACTTCGCAGCATTACCTACGTAACAAAATATAAAAGAAATTACATACCATCGTGGTAATGACGAGTATAAAAATATGTTCTATTGTTTTAGTACCTACATACAGTTACAGTACAACTAAAAATCAACCGTTAAAACAATATAACTAACAATAACATTTATTAATCATGCAATAAGTAAGTAGTGCTTACAAATAGATATTATAGTGAGGAGAATATAAAAAGCCATAAAAAGAAAATTTCATCTGAATTAAAATTTGTTCTAATTGAAATTTTACAGCTTCGTATTTAGGAAGATATTTAGTTTAAGTAACATTTGAAATTCACAGTAGCCTATCATTGAGTTTTGGTGTTAAACATAGAATTATTGCACTGTTAAATTTTAACGGTTGATTTTTTAATATTTCAAATTTGATATTAACTGTAAATAAGTAAAACTATAGTGTACGATAAAGTATTTATTGACGCTTGTGGGTTATATTAAGCGAGAGGCACTTAACAAAAGGCAACATTTAGTAGCAAAAATAACAGTTTATTTCAATTTATCATAAACCTAACCGATCACCTAAATATTAATAACAGATCTTCTTTCATATCTAGTTAGTACACGCGACACAATAAATATACTGCGCTCCTATAGACATCGTCTATTTGAACGCAAAGTATTTCATATGCCTTCTGAATATATTCCTACTTACAAAAATATCTATTTTCCTCAATGATGCGTAAAACTAGTTTATATTTTGTAAGTCTCAATGTATATATGTATATTGTTCTACAGTAATATAGCATTTTATTAAGTAACTTGAATGTATAATTAGTTATCGAAATATTTAATTTTTTTCGCAATTGCATTTATATTGTACTTATAACTATAATAAATGTATCATTTACGCTAACTGATGATGCACTACTAAATATGTATAACAACCATAAGTTATCTACTTTCTACAATTTATGGACGGATATAGATAATAAATTACATGTCTCGATTCAATTGCAGTACCTTATTACTAAAGTGGATGCAGTTGTAACTAATAAGGACTATGCGTTGTGCATTTACGTCTATTTTTACACAAACAACATTATACAATGGATTTGTGATGCATAAACAGAAACGCGAGGACTATACATGACTGTAATACTTAATCATAAATGACGCCATTGAACAGACATTGAAAAATCTACTCAGACTCCATTATCGGCTTATATTTTCTATTTGATTCGATGCTACGACCAAACCTTGTCTACTGGAGTCTGATTCAGGTTTAACTGTTAATTGAATATAAGTTATTGGATCGTTAATTCGGTGCTGATATAGTCCATTGCATTGTATAATAGTTATTACTTTAGGCCGTAATTTCATTGTTATTTTTTTGGAGACCTTAGCAAATTTCATCTCTTTCCAGGCTTATTCGACAAATAGTACTCAATTACGTCTGCATCGAAACTAATGATTTTTCTGTGTAGAGTATCCACCATGTGCCATTACTGTACCCTTGGGTCCTATTGTCGTAATGATTGGCTCATTTTGACGACGAATTGACATTAATATCACATTTTCAGAGGTCACATCAAAATGGGGCAATCATATCATGACAAGATCCGGCGGACCAGTTACAGAACAGCTTTTAGATAATTTGTTTTAAAAACGTGGTTCTACTGCGATTTGCACAAATTTGGCATATCTACAGCACTTTTCTCATGATGCAACGTGATACAATATTGCGGCTTTGATACCGGTCTTATATTGCCGTCTTATAAAATGTATGGACAAGTCTTAGGGACTTGCCCATACATTTTATACATTTTATTACGACTTGATCAAATCTCTACATCAATCTCATCGCTTCGCATCGTGAGTAAAGTTTTTACGTTTGACAGCAACAATTAAGACGTACTTCGCCTACTTGACGCGGACGGAGCGCTGCTTGTTCATGTTGGTGAGCATGAGCGAGATGTAGGAGGTGAGGAGGTCGTCCATCTTGTAGCCGAGCGAGGTCTCGCAGAGCAGCTTGGAGCCGCGCACGAGGTTGCCGATGGTCATGTGAAAGTAGGTGTTGCCCGACGACCAGTTGGATATCCTGGTGAACGGGTGGGTCACCAGAATGTCCTGGAGATAAAAAAATATATATATAATGCCACATATTTTTAGATCTTCTGTTTAAATAAAACACTAGTAATCAAAGCGTTCTTTGTAGGGGTTACATCCATATCCATGAGTCTATACCTACTGATGTACCAGAAGTCCATGAAAGGAAATATCTTGTTGACGTCATTATCTCTATTTAGTAATTTGACTAGTTACTGCTTACTTTCAATAAATGCGCATTGCATGAAGCAACTGATGCATGACTTTTGCAATTCAATTGGATTCTGACTGAAATTTTATATGCAATATAATAAGTAAAAGATAAATATTCATCTAACAATGACTATTATTCTAATCCTTGCTATACCTTTTTAATTATCGTTTGTAACGACGCGTTAGATGTTCTTCAATTGTAATAACAGATTAACATAGAATCTGTACCTCCAATCAATAGTCAACACGTATAATGCAGGTTATGAAATGATTACCGGCTGCATAATTACTATTATGACCGCAGGTCGTAATGGCTTATTTCAATGGGAGCTGTTGCTGGCTTATCAATGACTGAACATTTGTGTATTTGCAGAATAGGGATGTTGACTGGCAATTCAATTGAGATATTTTTTAAAAGCTGGCAAAACGCAATCACTACAAAGATTTTGTATGGGCTTGTCAACATATTATGACGTCACTTGTTCATATAGTCAACTGACTAAATATTAAGCAGTTTTTGTAAAATTTAAAATCGTAGACTTAATATAATTGAAAATCAATAAGGCTTAACAACATACTACGATACTTTCTTTTACGGAATTGATATTACAAAATTAAATATAAATAGTGTCAACTCCGAATTATTAATGAGTTATTGGTCTATACTGAAACATTTTGCAATTACGACGAAACCTAATTAATGAATGATTATGTTAAACCGCTTTGACGAAGAGATATCAATCAGAGCTCATTAAATATCATTAGCGGCGAAACTAAACGTACATTCGGCATACAGAGGGATTATTTTTTTACAATTAGTAGTCACTGGTGGCTTTGTACTTATGATTTACCTAAATGTCAACACATTCTTAGTGTTCCAGTAGATAAAGAAGTAGGATACTTAAAAAAACGATTGCTTAAAACAAGATACTTAAAGCACATACCTACACTTAAAATATTGTGCGTTCGGATTGATACATATTAGAAACTTATTCCATTCCGCTTCACGTGAAATGCCCCTGAGATCATGACGATAAAATGTCATTGCATGCTTCGTAATTTATCATGATTTGATATGCACATTTTTAAAGCTCTTTAACACTTTGCTTGTTGATTGCAATCGTCACTTTTTGTAACGTAACAATTTTGTTTTCATTAGACATACTACCTAACAATTACTTAACACTCTTTGACTTTGAATAAAGCAACAGGCTACAAGAAATAAATGTATCTGTCGTTGCAACGGCATTTTTGCATGTTTAATATATTTTTATACGTAATCTTATTATTGTCTAGGGGAAAAGCAAATAGGCCATTCAGGCGATACATCACACAAGTGTTCAGTTCCCAAATGACACAAAACATTAAAGCGCAACTTTCTCAACAAAAGGTTTCGAATTTCTTAATGTGGATATTGGCTGGAAAGGTTTTTTATGGTCTGAAACGTGTGGTCTGCGTAACCCAAAACACAGAAGGTACACGAATAATTAATAAATCTTATCTAGATATAAGTTACCATACGCCAGTCAATAATTAAGTAAATTTGGCCTCAAGCTCAAAAACTTAATTAACATACCTTAGTTTGCGGATGTATGAGGCTAACACCGTGCTTGTTGATGGCTATCAACAACAGCTCTGGGTAGTTGGGTTCCGTAGTCTGTTTGACCTCAAAGAACGCTGACCCGAAGGTGGGCCACCGGTAGATGACCTTGAGGAAGGTTATCTTGGCGTCCTCGGGAGTCATGCCGGCGTCCTGGTTATAGGAGGCCACAATGGCTCGCTTCCAGTCAGCAGAGCTCTGCAGTTTGATCAGATCCGCGGGGATGAGTTCGCGGAGCATTTGTCTGAAAAATTTGTTGGCTATTGTTATTTACCTACTATACAAATAACATTTAAAACCATTTAACGCTTCCAAGTTACAGCGCTTGCAACGAGATTTTAAATGTAAACTCCCAAAGTTTTTCTAACCATACTCAAAGCCTTTTGATGGCTTTATTACTCGTATAGTAGCTTCAGTAGTTTGAAATTGAATGCAAGATTTCGCCTAATTAAGGGAGCTGCAAAATTTCTTCAAAGATAGGTATACGAATAGTGTGACTAACGGGATGGCCTGCAACTCCTGCTTGTTGTCTCCGAAGCGGGCACGGTAGGCGAGCGCGGCGAGGCGCGCGGCCTCCTCGCGCCCGCAACGGTGGTATCCGCGCAGCAGCTTCGGCAGCTCCTGATGGAAGTGGAAGATCACGTCCGCCGCGCGGTCCTTGCCCGGCACCGTGTTCGTCCACAACTTCTTCATGAAGAATACCTAAACAGCCACCCAGATTATTTTGGGTATGTTATCTTTTATTTTATGCCTACTTTACATTATTTCAATAATGAGCCACAAACGGATAATAAAATGTATCCGTTTGGTAGCCATTTCTAAGTTATTGTTATATGATTACCGATATTTATAGGTTCTAGTGAAATCAGTATAATACGCTATTGATTTCTTCGTACCCAATAATGCAACCAATGTAAATTAGTAAAGTTGTATCTGTAGTGTGTCAGATCTAATGATATTTATTACTAACCTGATAAGTAAACTGTGGTGTAATGCCATCGCGTGTAGGCCGCGCCTTTTTAATCCAGTCTGTGAGATGCCGCACGAAGTCGAAGAAGAAGTCTCCCTCGGGCACCGATATCACCTTATCAGCTATCTTAACAAACAAACTAAAGCCTTCACTAGATCTGAGATTCAGTCTCTGCGCGATGTTCTGACAGAAGTCCTTCGCCCGTGTCGAAGAGTCCACTTCGAATGCCTCGTCCGTGTCATCAGGGAAGTACACCTTGTGGAATATCTGAGTCGTTTTGTGTTGTATAGCCTCCACCTCTACCTGATGTGGAGGATATTTTCTTTGGCCATTCCTTAATGTTTTCTGAAGTCTTTGGAGTGAATCTTGAGCAATTGGATATCTTCTAGTTCTTAAGAACAATGTCAATTCCCTAAGTAAACCTTGACTGCACGCAAATAATCCTGTGGCTAACCACATGAGTTCCCAACCTCTCTCTTCGGACATTCTGTTCCTATTGTCTGTAAGCTGTTTCATGACTTGACAATAAATCTCATCGCGTAATATTTCATGTTTTAAAGGTCCGTCGAAAATATGGTCAGTGTACTCATTGCCAATACGTGGTCTTTTAGACGGAAGATCGCCCATGTATTTCAATATCGCAGTAAAAGCAAAACAAGCTTCTTCTGCCAATTCTTCTTTAGCTTGCAGTTTTTTCAGTAAAGGTAATTTGATTGGTTCCCTAGAATGTCTCCACAATTCGTCAGCACCACCTCGCTTAGCGGTTGATAATGTCAGAGTTTTAGATACGGTACGCTTTGGAGGTAATCTAAAGTGGTCTAAAGCATATTCTAAGAGTGTGTGGGGTTTGTCTCTAGTTTCAGTACCATTGAATGTGCTTGTTGGTATACGACGTCCATGTTGCGCGCCTTCTTGACAGAAGAGAGTTAAAATATCTGGAGGCGGCTTAGTTAATGCAGGCAATACATATACAGTTTCTGCTGGGAAATCACCTCGCTCCATAGTTCGTTCGCAACGGCCGATGCACCAACCGTTGTTCAGCACCGACTCTCCTGTGCTATCTTCTTCTAAAATGATAAGATCTCCTTTTTGAAATGTCAGGAAACTAGAACCTTCCCCAGGCGCTTTGTAATCTTGTAATGCTATAACGAATTTAGACCGCTTTTTCAATCCCTCTAAAAAGTAAACAACTAGATCACGTATATCCTCGGCGTTAGGGCTCTGGAATGTAAATTCTTCACCACGCACTGTGGCCAAACTAAAGGTCTGAGTGAATACTTTGTTTGTTTTTTGACTCGATACAGTAGTAATTTCTGGGAATGACAATTCTAAGAGCACTTGTTCCTGGTCATCCACAACATATACGCCAGTCCAGTTAACTGCAATGATAACATCATTCTTCGGCAAATTGGGTCCAGAATTTCTGTAAGCTTCGTAAAATCTAGAGAATAGAAGGGGCCACTTAAATTTGGCGTAGCTAACGACATCTTCTTTGACCCTGTAGGCGGGAACTTTTTCTTTCACGTAGTAACTCTTTTTATAAGCTTGCACCACCAAAGCTCCCCATCGATCGACTGCTTTTTCTACCCCGGTTAAACAATAGTCTGGTATATAGTTGGGTAGTAGCGTGTAAAGGCGCTCTGTGTTCATATCTTGCCCATATTCAATGTAATATTGCTGAGCCGCAATCATTGCCAAATCTTCTTCTTTGTCACACCTGTATTCACCAAACTTGACACCCCTGACAACTTGCTGATATATTAAATTGGTGGCAACTTGGTCCTCGGTTGGATCATGCCAAGGAGCAAATATTTCTTTTCTAAAGAATAATCTCCATGGCGCGTTCCTTTCCTGGGCTCCCTGTTCTTTTGCATATTGTTCACATTGTGATATTGCATCCATTACGTGATCACCCCCGCTTCCAAGCGAACTTACTTTGTCGAACAAAGCAATGTATAAAGAAAAGCCGAACTGATCACGTAATCCGATTTTATCAGACAATTGATTACATAGTTCCCGTGCAGTAGTCGCTGAATCAGCTAATAATGTCTTTGTATTTCCATCCATAAAGGTAATCGGTAACATTATTGGTTTCTTTGATTTTGTTGCTTGAAGCTCCAACCAAGATGGTGGTTGATTCCTTGTTCCATTATTGAATGTCCTTTTTAGACGATCTTCACAATAAGGAGCATAACCGGGTGGCCCTTCTCGAATGAAAGCTCTTAAATAATTCACAAACTTTTCACTTGGAGCAAAACAACCGACACATAACGATAGCAATATCCATCCCCTAGCATGTGAAGACTTTGATGGATTATTGGTCAGTTGCTTGCAGATTTGACAGTAGATTTCATCTCTCAATTCTGCACGCAGGATACCATGACCAATAATGAAATGAAGCTTTTCCAAATTTGAGGTTGGTCGTGATTCCAACCAAGATTGGTAGCTATCGGCTGTGTATTCTTCATCCTGTAAAAAAAATAATATGTAATATACGGATATTATCAACGACAATTGCATTGTAATCAACATTCATAATAATGAAACAAGTACCTGTAGTTTTCTCCGAACATCTTCACCAAGTTTGTTCTTCCTCTTCAAAGTCAGTGATACAAGCTTGTGTCTGATTGATCTGGGTTTCTGTTTATTCAAATAAGCGTCAGGGTCGACGCCCATCAACTGCGCTTCTTGGAACTCCTTTGACCTGATAAAGTTCCTTCCGAGCGTGGCTGTGACCTTGGACATGACAGAGGTGTTGTCCCGGTCCATGGTGTGGTATCGCGGTTCCGGCAGGTCGCCCGTGAAACGCAAGATAGTGACCCATAATGCTTGTGCAGCCTGCAATTTATTTATTAAAGATTGTTCGTTGATTGCGGCACGATCAATAAAAAAAATATGATAATCAAGATTAGATTAGAATTTCTGTCAAAAAAACAAACAGTGATTTCAATCGCTAAATAAAGGACACATTATTCAAGCGATACTTTATTAAGTACTTCTCAATGTTTCGAAAATATTTTGTTCTTAAGCAAACAATAAGAGTGACTGAAGACTCTTTAATTCATTAATTAATTAACTCACCAATTGGTCGCCCTGAGTATGGAGAGGCAGTAAGGGGTGCTTCAAAGGTTTTCTTGAGTACTGATGTGTGACATTTCCCTGGAAATATGTAGCTGCAAATTTCTGGAATTTGAACTCCGAAAGATCTTCTTCGTCTTCTGAAGTGGTCTGCATTGGCGTCACCATCTGTAATTAGGTTGATGGAGAACGTGCAATCTTTTTAATATTGAAATATCGACTATGTTTTGGACTTACCTTTATCCATTAAACTGGTCAGATATGTAAGTTTATTTTTGAGTTTCCAATATTCGATAAAATTCACATCATTGGCCATAGTGATTATCGTACTTACATTGAGTATACCTACTAAGAGTTGCTTTGAATTAGATTTAAATCACTTAAAAATTTTAATTTTGTAATTACTGTAGCTTAGTGCTCCGTATCTGTGCTTAATCATTTGAACATCATGACATTTAAATGTTTATTAAGTTTAACAAACTTATTTATCGAAACTCAATCACTTTTAGATGATAAAGTAAGCTGACCCGCTACTTGACAATATCCATAGCTATCTATCAAAATGAAACTTGAGAAAACTCATAAATTCAAAGCAGCGGAGAGCTATATATTTAGGTCTGTCACTGAAAATTCACATCCACCGTTCACATTCCTCAAAGAAATGTAGATATTTAGCTTTATATTTATTACTAGCTGTGCCAGCGGTGTCACCCGCGTTTATGGTTAATATTATAAAGAATATTTCCGTCATACATGATTTCTATGTAACTTTAACCATTAAGGCTGCACACACGACGGAAGTTAAAAAAATGGAGTAACTTCTCCCGTTTTCCCAACATTTCCCTTCACTACTTTGCTCCTATTGATTGTAGCGTGATTAAAAGTATACTATAACCTGCCCAGGAGTATGAAGAATAATTGTACCAAGTTTCGTTAAAATCCGTCGAGTAGTTTTTCTTTCTATAAGGAACATACAGACAGACAGACATACAGACAGACAGACAACAATTTTACTGATTGCATTTTTGGCATCAGTATCGATCACTAATTACTCCCTGATAGTTATTTGGAAAATATATTTCATGTACAGAATTGACCTCTCTACAGATTTATTATAAGTATAGATAGTTACACACCGCGTCATCCAATTCGATTTATCAACTTAGGATAGGAAATAAGGATTGTATACTGCTGTTATCGCCTTACCTCTTGCTGGTCGGCCCTTTGCTGAGGCAGATCGCTGAACACCGAGGTGTCTTTGGGCGCCGGGGCCTCGCTGCTGGAGTCCGGCAGGAAGTCGAACATGGCCTCCACCAGCTTGCTGTCGTCTACCGGCTCGTCCTGCTTACGCGCTGCTTCCTGAAGCAGCGTCCGCTTCGCTTCAAGCTGCCGCTTCTCTTCAAGCGCTAACTCCGCTTCACGACGCTCTAGTTCGTACATGCGCTCCTGTTGAAAATTCACCAATTAAATTAGTATTTGCATGTTAAGAAACACGCGTTTTTATTCCCATTCGATTGCAATTATTCTCCAATCAATCAAGTTGGGACATTAAATATGGCGAAATTGGACTAATAATGTTGTGGTTTGTATGCTTAATTATTAATCAATTAATTTCATATTTTCTGTTGTATATAAATAATTAGTAGGTTATTAATAACCAGACTGGCAAAATAGATTTCTGGGCGCCGCTTATATCATCAAATACATCAAAATACCAAATACATTAAATTCATTTCAAAGAGATGCTTAAAAACCATTGAAGGATTGTCTTTATTTCTCTTTATAAAGTTCACTAACTAAAGTCTGAGAATCCCTATGATTTTATCCAGCACAATATTCGCTATATCGCACATAAATAATTTAAGACCATCTAGATATTAAATGTGTAATCTGCGTCCAAACATTAAGGACACATTTTTCTAAAATTGCTATGCTCAAGTTATTTGTATAGTTGACACAATATCAAATTCTAGAGATTAGATTCTACACTTGGTTAAATATTTAGGACGTTTTAGTGCGTAAATAACTTTTTGCCTATATTTAGGTAACATTACATTGCGTCGCTTGGCATGCAATACCGCGTAAATAGCCTTTGCTATAAGGTCTAACTATGACATAAATATCATTGAAAATTAAGCCTTATAAAGTGTTTTTACGCGGTGTTGCACGCTAAGCGACGATTGGTTTATTTTCTTTATTTTAGAATTAATATTACTTCTTCTAAATCTAAATGATGTCCTGCCGTGTCGGATAGATAGGAATAGGTAGAATTTCACAATAATACATGTTTAACTATCCCCATTCCTATCGATTCCGTAATTAAATATGAAAACAATTAACTCATAGGTGACAATGTTTACTTTCGAATCGACACACCACAACAACCACGATACACTTGGCAATTACTGACATAATTCAAGTCAACTGTCACTCCGCAGCGGACACCTTGGAACCACGTATTCATCATGGCACTTGCGCTCCCTCATAACACGTCCACTAATGACCAGTAACACTATTGTATTGCAGCCTGTTGGCCGAAGCGGTGTGACTGGGCTATTGGGCTTAGCCATGCATACGCATTGCATAAGGAGTGCATGCTTGATTGAGTGACAACCGAAGCTGGTACGCCGCGTTACTTAGTTGAAATATTAGAGCCAATAATTAACGAAGACCAGTTGGGTCTCGGTAGTTTAAACATTACCTAAAACCTTTAAAAAACATATTGAATTTTCTAGCTCCAATTTGATGCTTGTTCGTTACGTATTTGCTAGTGGCTAACGTTATCAATCAATAAGTAAGACCTAATAAAACGATGTAATATTTATTTACGCATCATAGAGCTTCATAGTCGTAAGTAAAAAAATCTCAATGTACTTAGCTAATTAAACTTACCTGTCGAAGCGTAAACACATTTTTCCGGGAGATAAATTCACATTAATTTGTTTAATTTTAGTCATATCTCAAAGATATATCGAATTTACTGCTTTTAATGTTGCAATTTTTTGTTTCTATTTATGCTATTCGCATATTAATTAATAATGGCACTAAAATGCATTTTTTAAACAAAAATCATATAATGTATTTAATTAACAACAAAACAATGATTTTGTGCAGTCTATCCAACTTTCTGCCAAAAAGTAAGCTGAATGAAGATATTCTGAATAGATTATCATCTATGATAACATATGGTATCATTCATATCACCAATTAAGGATACCAGTCCGCACTGATTTATGATGAAATCAAATAATTATCGTAATCAGTCAATTAATCAATTTAGGATATTTCGTTTTATCGGCCAGTTGTTAATTTCAATTCATCTTGACAATGATTCTAGAATTTACAGTAATCACCTCGTATAAAAGTACCGTTCTAAGAATAAATACCTACTAATTTTCAGGTAAGTTTTAATTTTTTATACGCCTCCATTTATTATGACATAGTCTAAAATAAGTATATTTAAAAACCAAGTAACTAGCTTTGTCATCTCAAATAACTTTTAGTTGACTTGTAATTTCTAAAAAAAAATAAATCACCAATCAATCTGTTATCTAACAGGCTGAAGTAATTTATGTACATAATTAATGATAAGTACTGTGTTATACATGATGAGAGACTTAATTTAGATGTCAGTCACCTGACTGACATCTAAATTAAGATTTACCTACCTAGGCACATTTACAATTATTGTATCTAATATTATTTTTTATTTTTTTATGTATATTCTAGTATGTGATATAATTTGTCCCATGTTGGTCTGGGACTTAATAATAATGTGCCAGCTGTGATTCTTGCCTAGCATATCGTAAAAGGCGACTAATGGTATACAGGGTTTTGGGTATGTGATTGTGTAGGCGACAAGGTAGCCAATTGTCACTACATTTTTACAATTTTCCATCTAACCTAGCTCAGTTTTATTTTTGTCTGAATGTGGTTAAAGGGGCCTGCTGTCCCTTTGACTCTGCCTACCCCTTCGGGGATTTTGGGCGTGATATTATGTGTCTAATATTAAAATATTTTGATATAAAATTATACAACGGACATAAGGATTTTAAACTCAAACTCAAACTCAAAACTTAAGCGCTGTATCTTTTTTTTAGGATAATACCCTATTGTATGTGGTCATTCCTAACTGTCCAACTAAACTGACTGTTCCTGACTGATTCAAGTTTTAATAATAAAATCCGTTCAATCGAAAAAAAAAACCGTAAGACTAACTAACTAACTAAACTTCACGCCACTTCCCTAGCGGGGTAGACAGAGAACCGAACGCCATATGGCACGATCCTTAAACGCCTCACTCGCCTCTTCAATATTCATGATCCTTTTCATACAAGCTCAACGGTTTTTATGACTCCTAACATCACATTCTGTTAATACACGACCAATCTGGTCGTGGTAGGTGAGCCTGGGCCTCCCGCGTCTCCTACATCCTTCCACTTTCGCATTGTATATCCGCTTAGTCAATCTTTCATCACCCATTCTTTCCACATGTCCGAACCACGAACCGTAAGACAGTTTCTTAATAGCAACACTAAAGTTAAACAACACATGTAGTGGCCATGTATTGGGTGGATATTCCTTGGACTTCTTGTGTTTTGATATTATTTGTTAAATCGAGCCCTTTTATACACTAAATGATCTTTAATTTCCGCCGCCTAAATACTTTTATAGTACCTACATGACTTGTGCTAACTACGAGTATATCAATCAAATAGGTGTGTTGTAAAAATTTTTGATTACCTTCTAATATTACTATTATAATATACAAGCTGCGATAAAATTAATAAGGAAATGAGGGCTAATATGTTTTATACTGATTAAAAATCCCTATTTACTTATTATGATAGAGTAATTGTTTTATGCTGATAGTACTGTATTATTAAAATTGATTAATAGATGGATAAAGAATACATGCATACTCCATTACAAGAAGATAGTCATATTTTATGCTTTATGTAAAGAAAGAAGAAACATCGACGGATTATTGCTATTCCCATTTTATTCAAGTTTTGATAAATAAGTATGGCCTTACTTCAAGGTGCTAACAGTTTAGGTGAAAGATATGTATGTCCTCTTACATTAGCTTGCATCATCTATCACAATATTTAAAACCACAGTCAACAACATGTCGTCAAAAATATTTAAACCGAGTTATACTTTGTATTCGTGTTTTTGTTTCGTTTCGTGCTTTGTAATTAAAATTTCGGACTACTCCGCTACAATTGCTGCAGAAATCAAAATGATCAAGATTACAGCAGCTTGCTTGAACTTACCCTGTAGTTCTGCTCGGCGATCTCCTTGGCACGCGTGTTGCCCTGGTGGTGCAGCCGCTGCTCCTCCTGGCGGCGCAGGCGCAGCGCCTCGGTGTGCGCGAGAGCCTCCTGCTTCATGCGCCGGTAGCGCCGCATCGCGATCAGCCGCCGCGCATGGCTCTGTATCTTAACGATCGCCCACATCTTGTGGCCGTACGAGCGACGCACTAGATACCCTCGGGCTGCCGCCTGGGAAAAAAGGATTTTTTATTTTTTATATTGATACATAGTAACATAGTGGGGAGGTAAATGTGTACTGATTCTTTATCTGGTACATATAAACACGTAATGTCATATTTGTCATGTCTCACAGCAATTTAGATTCTCAGCATTACCTAAGTATTTCTCTTAATAGTTTTTGATATCAAAATGGTCTATCCATTTGCCAAACCCTACCTATTATTTATAGAAGGATCCTTGGCTGATCTATTGAATTAATTATACCATATTTTATCATACCACTAACCTACATAAATTACTAACAATATAAATTAAATTTTACCTGCAAAGAAACGATGTGACCGCGCAGATGTCTAAACCGGTGGGCTAAGACTCTAGCGCGAATTAGAGCCTGCAGACGCGCATATCCCACTTTCATCTTATTGTACCGTATGCGCTGCAGCTTGCCTCGCCAGTGACGCTGAACTAACACCGCAGCGGCCCTCATCTTCAGGAACCTTCTTCGATACACCCAACCTCTAATAGACCTCTGAAGGATCAGTATTTTCCTAGTTAAAACTCTATCTCTTTCTTGTTCTAAGAACAAGTCGTGAGCATCCTTTAGAAACACTTTGGTGTGACCCAGCTGATAGTCTGATTTTCCTAAAACAGTTGCACATATTTTAGCAGTAGCAGCTCGGCAGTCAGTTTTGTGCGCTGGAGGTACACCGGAAATCAAAAATCGATATCTTTCTACGAATTCTTTGAAACTATGACGAATAGGATATCCGGCTCTTCGGATTCTGATTGTCTCCATCATTCCTGAGTACCTGAGCTGTCTACAGCACAGCCCTCGATCAAACATCATTGGTTTCTTAAATTCATTTGGTTTGATGCATCGTATGAAAAATGGCTGGCATGTACCCAGAGTTCTCATCAAGAGGTCTAATGATTTCTTGAATTGTGTAGATAAAGTTGGCGTACGCTTCCGCGTCTCTGAACCCATAGTTATATCGTCTTGGAAAATTTGCTGGAGGAACTTATTTGTCGAAATGTGTATTAATTGTAGTAAATCGGCGCTAAATGTGTCTCGATTCTTTTCTAGGAAACCTCGGGTATCGTAAAATACGATGCCGGCGAAATGATTCAGACCGAAGCTTGTGTTGATGTCCGACTTTGGTTTGAGGTAGTTTCTGTGAAGCCCGTGAGTTTTATGTAATTTGGCTAACATGGTTTGGTCAGTACCCTTGGGGAATTTTGATTCTTCGTCTATTAATGCCATTATATTAAGCTGTTTCAATGCTATTAGGTCTAAAGCATCTTGGTTGTCAACAAATTCTATATGTTGCCAATTAATTCCTTCGTGATTATATTCTTCTTGTTCTAATTTGAAAATATGTCTTACGAAAAATTGTTGTAGGTTTTCGTTCGCAAAGTTTATGCAAAACTGTTCGAAACTGTTGTGGTCAAAGTTTTCAAAACCGAAAATGTCTAAGACGCCAATAGCTGTACGCATTGTCGCTTTAGGTTTATAAATTGCCGCATTTATTTTCCTTACTATGGTAACGAATAGCCGTCCGTATATTCCTTTTACGAAAGCGTCTCGAATGTCAACCGACTGGTCTCTACTTAAAGTTGAAACGACGGTTTCTCCGTGGGCAAAGAGGGTTTTCCTAGTTAAAGCACCGATAAGCGACTGGGTTGGTACTCCCAATAGGGTGGCAACTCGCCTGACGTTGGCTTGCTCTATAATTTCAGTGGCATCTAAATTGTCGACAATCGTTGCTTCATACTTAATATTCCCACAGTGTAAAACTGCAGCTAATAATTTCAGGATCTCCCATATTTCTGCTTCAGTGAAAAGCAAAACTTTCATTGCTGACCGGATGTCAGCAAACTCTGCTGCATCATCCCTACCTTCGCACGTAAAACTGCCACCCTGAAAAAAAGGAAATCAACAAATCGCTCATTATCTTTATCACTACATTGCAATGCAATCTTAACAAATATAATCCGTTTGGCTTAGATGGTATATTGAGATAGGCTACTGCTAATGTGAAACTTGAAACATACCTAAGTCATTTCTATTCTATGTATCTTGTTCAATGATTCGCTGTAATAATTTTATGATCTAAGGTAATTTAAAAACCATTTTATCAACATCGGATAAACCTGAGACCGTGATTAGACATTGTTTAGTAAGTATTTAAATTTTATTTATATCATTCTGTACAATACTATCAGATTAGAAGCATGCGGTCTATTTTTATCCATAATTGCTCAAAACACTGAAATTTACTAAAATATATAATATCAAGGGCGTCCTAACTCTAAGCTATAGTATAAAAAGCAAAATTTAAAACTGCCAATAAAAAAAATATATATACCTATATTCCAAGTAAGAAACTTACCGCAGATAAATATCGGTATTCGGATGGTTCACTTAATTCCAGCTTTTTCTTTTCTTCTTTGGAAAGCCCAGCAAGCAAGCAATAGAACACATGGTAGTTCCTCTCCTCTGGTCCCTGGGAGACAATTCTGGACTTTTCCAGTAGATATTGCTCTATTTTGGCGCCCTCGATGACACCGCTGGCGTTGAAGTGGATGTCGATATATTTTCCAAAGCGGGAAGAGTTGTCGTTCCTTACTGTCTTGGCGTTGCCAAAAGCTTCTAAGATGGGATTTGCTTCCAAGATCTGAAATCAAATAGAATAAAAATAATGTGTATATAATAGTTTATGTTTCATTATTAAAATTAGATATCTATCCAAACGCTCATATCGATGCTCATCAAACTGTAGTATTACTGTTAGTATTAAATATGATTATTAAATTAAGTTCAAATAATTAAGGAAATACTTTATTAGTTTATCTTTTTCAAACTGAATTTCTCAGTTCGCATATTGCTCTGTTTTTCCATCTATAGGTTACATCATTTATACAATTCAAAATTACCTGTTGTTCTATCCAAGAGTGCTTCCCACTTATCGCAGCAAGGTACTGCAGAATGAGCTTCGTCGACTCGGTCTTCCCTGCGCCAGACTCCCCGCTGATGACGATGCACTGGTCCTGCGAATAGCGCCGCATGTGCGCGTACGCATTGTCGCCGATCGCGAAGATGTGCGGGGGCAGCTCGCCGATCTTACGTTCTTTATACAGCTTGATCTGGTCTGCTGTGTAGATCGGCAGGATTTGATATGGATTCACTGCCACTAATATCGAGCCCGTATATGTCTGTAAATGAGATAGATAGAATATATTAGCTTTTGCTGTCACGTTTATGGACGCCCTCATAAAATGAAGGACGTTATTCGAAGTGATCTAGATATGCAAAGAGTTAAAAGTGGCATTTATAGGCATGGACGACTATTGAGAATAATAGGTGAGAAAATCTAATCTTAATAGAATCCGAGAATTGCAATATAATGATCAAAGAGTCGATAATGCACTCTTATCATAATAATCTAAAATTGGGCGAAGAGCACAGCACAGCCTGAGTCTGGAAACAGAAGGCCTTATTTATCAAGACAGAGGAGCAGGAGAGATTCGTCGTTAAAAAGTTTCGTGTGGAATTAAGCGGCACTTACATAAATGAGATTCTCATTGTATCTGATAAGCAGGTTCCTTAGGATTCCGGCCTCGTGCAGGTCGCCGAGCGAGATCATGTCCTCGACGCCGTGCACGGAGGTAGCGTGCATGGCCTTGATGCGCCGCTCCGGCGGCAGCCATTGCTCCTGCCCGTCGTCATCCTTCACGCGGATCCTGCGCCCCTCGGCTGCGAGCACCCGGGCGCCGATCGCCACGTCGAACTCGCGACCCGACACCGGCTCGATCCATATGTAATCGCCCTGAAATCAAACATGTTCGACGTCAGCATCGTACCAGAAAACGAGAGAAATCATTGTGGTGCCGACATGCCACTTGACAGCTTCGAAGAATAAAATAAAGAACGGTGTGATCACCTATTTTTGTCTGTCACACAGCTTGGAAAATTGCTAAGGAAAAAATGTCGCAGATATTTCGGCGTTATTGAAAGATGAAACAAGAGGACCATAAAGAATTCTAAAAGCACCATATACTTATTCATAATAATATGTCCACATAAAATAATTTATGAACTGTACAAAACAATCTATCAAGACAAGCTTTTCATTCCACTTTAATGTCTGTTACTGTCTGGGCCGCTTGCTCCTTGCATACATAGATACTCATTTTAACTACGTGCACGAGAAGACTCGAAAACAGCATATTGAATTCCCATTAAACTATTGTTAGAATGCAATAGAAAGCCAATGTCTTTCCACGTTTCTAAGTAGGTGCACGACCTACGATGCTACAATATTAATACATGCAACGTTTGTATACTGTAACTTTATTCCTTAAGCTGCATACATCATCTGCATCAGCTTATTCGACCTCTAACATCGAGTATATAATAATGTGTATTAATAACAATCAACTAGATATTATAATAACTGATAGATTACAGAAAAAAGCTGCGTGAATGTTTAATTCAGCAGAGTGAAATATTGTCAAAGTATAAAAATCTGAAATAGTAGCCGAAAAGGTTCCAAGTTAGGCACTATATATTATTGTTGATGATTAAATAACAATAAAGGCAATGTATGCCGCATTTTGAAATGTATAGGTAAACGCGACGAATTTTCTAATTCGTAAATTTTTCACGCCAGGAGTTGGAAATAACTTTCATTAAATTATTCATTTATTACATAGTACTAACTACTCTATTCTCAGAAACACTTTCCTTTGAAGATTATCTACCAATGCGAAACTTCGCATAAGTTTAACAACTTACTTGACAACATATTAGTTGGAAGTAATCATCATATTATTTTAAACTTTGTGAAAGTTTCAGCGCTGACTAGTAAAAGTTACGACTTTCTTTGAACCTACATTGAGACGGAACTTTATATGCTTTAAATGTATGCAGATATAGAAACTTTTGTTAACATATTCAAACAACGATTCTGAAAATATATGGAGTATACTCACGGCTACTTATAGCTAATTCAATCTAATACAGACGTACCTCAAAATACAATACACTTTCCATTGTCACACATACCTTTTCGCACACAATAAACTAGTAGTAGAATCCTATTAAACATTCCACCCGTCACATTAAATTCTCATATGTGAACGCGAATATCCGAGAATCGATAAGTTTATCACAAATACTGACCGCGTCTCTTGGAGGTCGCCTGACGTTATGATTCGACGCAAATAATTTTATTAAATCGTTATCTAATGGAGTTGTCTATTCCACGGGTTACTACAGCTTAATATTACACTAATATGAAACATTTGGTCGTAAATGATATTAAAATAATAATGTAAAAAAAAGGAATTGGATACCGTAATTATTATACGTTTAACATAATCACTTTTACGTTGTAACTAACTGGCCACTAAACTAGCGAGTATAAAATAAAAAAGAGTCATCATATCAAACTATTATAATGGACTGATCCTAAAACATGTACTTAATATGATCTTTACAATGTGTAATTTCATATACTTAAGTACTTTATTATTAACCTTATGTCCCAAGTATATGTGTAGGTAAGTTTTGACTTTGTCCTATTCAATAACATATCATGAGTGCCTCGATCAAAACTGTGACGTCGTTTCGATAAGCGAATAAGTAAACAACAAAATATTTTTAAAACTTATGAACACATAGAAGCATGAAATGAAAGCCAAAGATATCGTACTAATAGGTATTATAAATGTGACATGTTTTGTTCGTATGTTACAACGCATCATACCAATATTGGCATGTTTGATTGATCGATTAACGTTTAAACGGCTAAACAGAATTAGCTGTGCAATATAAAACAACAAATACCTACATATACATATTGATCTAATTTAACACAAAATAACTTTCATTGTATTTTTTTATATTCATATAGGATAATTTTCGCACTTATTGGGCTTAATTCTGAAATTTCCAAAGTCGAAATCGTTGGTAGAAATGGTTGTGAAGTATAATTTTACTGTGCAATAATTTTTCACACTGCAAACGAAATGCGAAGTGGAAAGTCATTATTATATGACTAAAATGTACATATTGTTTTATGTAACGAGACCTAGTAACAATGATTATCCATATAATAAGCAGATCTATTTTTAGCATAGTCATACTAAATATGCTTAGGTATGCACGTTTGCGTAACTTTATTGTTTGTGCCCATAGTACCTTGTTCACGTTAGTTACATGAATCACGTTATATATCGAATAGAAAGTATCGATACTGCACTCATGAGTAGCATCGAAACAAAAGTATCAATCCTTTAAGGTATCGAGTCTTTTTGGACCTAATCTCAATATTAGTAGGAGTAGTACCAGAAATGTTGATTTATTTTTGGTTAAATTCACAGATTTTTGAGAGAAATTATTACAAAAAACCAAATGCAGCCGCACTAACCTAACCTATCGAGCACTTTTCACATATTGTGCGTACAGTTGAAAACGTCGTGACGTCAATTGCAGCCTGTGACGTTTGCTGTAGGAAAACGACGAATTACATAGTGAGTGATTGATTTATAATTTTAAACTTTAGCGTTGCATTTTCACTAGAACCAGTACTAACGAGACCAAACCCTATATGTAAGTACTCATGTTCTACATAATGCATATGGCGTTTACTCCCGAAGTATTGTTTCTAGTGAGTGACGAAGTGATTAAGGATTGAAAGTAGAACCTTCAAAAAGAAGGTTCGAAATTAATGAACTAGGCTTATCCGATATAAATATGGGCCATCTAAGATTCTTTCGACATGATTGATACCTGTCAAAAATAAGTACTCGAGTAAAAGTATCGAGTACAAAAGTATCGTTATCGGAATGATAAATACTCGATACCACAAAGTATCGATACTTTTTTTTTGTGTCATGTACATATAGTACTACATTAGTGTATTTTTTGTGGACGTATAGAAATATGATTTATGATAACGTAAGCAACTTAAAGTCAACAAGAATACATTTAAAATCAACTACTAAGCACTCACTACACACTCGTAATACCTTTGACGTTGCAAAATAACTATAGGTTACGGATCACCGTAGCCTGTCTGCTTGATAGTGGGCTATCAAGCCTACCGATAGTGATATCAACCAAATCGTAGACATAAAACTACCATCGACGTTGAACGAAATAATGTTCACACCGTCCTCAAATAATCGTTGTAAGTAGCCATTATGCGCCTGGTGCGTGATAACTGCGCTCATGCATGTTCTAAAACATGTCTGGAGGTGGTATTTTCTGTGCCCCCATAATTTATTTGATGCTTGCCACAGCACCACTTTAATTACAGCACTACTGAGAAAATAATAACAAAACTACACTTATGCTTAGAGACCTAACTGACGAGCGACAGCGTGTTGGCTGCTTGCGACAAAAGGACAGCAACTGACTGGTTTATGAAGGTGGCCGACAGTCTGCAGCCCTAGGAGATTGTCATCGACATAACCATTGCCGATAGTCAGCGAGTGCTATCAGAGACTGTTTTGCCGTGGCCGGTCGCTAATATAATATCGCTTATCGGTAAACTCCCTGTCAGAGTTGTAAAAGTAACGAAAAAAAGCGTACCCGTATGTATTCGTTACTATAACAATGAATACTCGTTACTATCGTATCGTTACGTTACTCGTTACTTCTGATACCGCATATCATATAAGCAACGAATCAAGTCGTACGCGTACAGTACGATGTAAAAGCAACAAATCGGTGTCAAAAATTATTTATTGACAATAAAATAAAAAAAAAAGCATAGCAGCAATTTTTTTGTTTAGAATTAAAAAAAGAAATTAAACATAAAATATGAAATAAAACATATTTTAAACAAAATTTAAAGAACAATAAAAACCTTTTGTTCTTAGACTGAAATTAAACGTATTAATAAAACAAAAACATATTTCTAAAAAAAAACAAATACTTTCCTTAAAACGAAATTTAACCCTAGAATAGCGTATTTGTTAAGGGAAATCGTTAGCATTTAACGTATTAAATAAAAGTATTTTATTGCAAGAATATTTTACATGATACTTATTAAATAAACATCGTTTTTTTAACGTATGTTTTTGAATTTACCGAATAAGTGCGTACATCCGTACATGCGTAGAACATACGACCAGCATACGTATCAATACACGCATTAACGGTACTTATACGAACTGAAACAGTGTCGGTACCCATAATACGAAATGTGCGAGTAACGAAATGCTTTCGTGAGTAACGTTTCGTTACTCGGTACTAGACGGCGCACCCGTTACTCAGTACCGAATACATACGGTTTGCTACAGCTTTACTCCCTGTCACTAAAGTGCTATACCCACGCAATCGCAAGGTCGCATATATTTCTGGGACTTTATTATTATCTCTTATCTCGTTAATAACCAAAGTGTATTCCAACTAATAATAAAACAAAGGCCAGAAAATACCGCTTATCGGGTGACATAAAATCCCCTTTCATATTGCGCATTGTCGCGCTCGCAAGCAAGTTTCGCAAAATCTAGTCCTTGTAATCTCGATCATCGCCTGATTCGTCCACATCCAGTTCCAGCGATCTCTCCTAGACCCCCGCCCACAACCAAGTTTACGACTCATTGTGCGCGCGCGCCACTCTCGCTCTCGTTTTGGTAGTGGACAACTTACTTGCTGTCACCGAGCTATGTATAAGTATCTTTTGTTATTTTGAACACTTCCGCGTATAGCCTGTTGTTAGGCAACGTTCATGTTATTTTAATAATCGGTCGAAAAACACTTAATCATTATCATTTTGTTAAAGTATTAGGGTCATAACTTTGGCCCAGACAAGATTCAGTTCCCGATGCATTTTTTATGGGAAACCTAACACGAATAGAAGATAATTCCCAAATTTAACATGCCGAGGTCATCGATTTCGCGGTACAGAGCTTGGCTTTGATATTAGAAATAAAAGTGAGTCATTCTATTGTATATTGTATAATTTGCATTTTGTGTGAATTATTTTAAGCTAACAAAATGGAACTTATTGGAAAGTTACCGAATCTATATTAAGGGACAAAATTTACTTAAAGTTACTTTAATAATAGGTACATATTTAATAATATTTCAAAATTTTAAACAAGTTTTACCAAAAGTGTTTTCGGGAACATGCATAGGTAAAGATTTTTGTTTTTTTTAAAGTATCTTTAAACGAGTTAAATACGCGGGTGACGTACATTTTATTGGAAATACCTAATTAAACGAACGTCACCCGTGAATTTAATGAAAAAGACCGGTCCAGAAAGAAATCCAATAAGTGAACTGAACTCAATTTTACTGGCTACTGCGTAAAACACGGATGCAAATAAAAACCGAAAAATATTTTTTTGGGGAAATGTCAATTTTTGCTGAGTGAAAGAGTTCTCACGCGTGCGCGCGCGCGGGGTGAACGACCTGCTAGATGCTGAGGCAGCCCCGCTGACGGAATGTATAGCACGGGTACTTGCCAAACGCACTGATCGGAACCCGGGCACTGGGCCACACCTCCCATCCCATTGTTATATAATTAAGGTTTTAACTAGGTAGGTTAATAATTGTCCATAGGTAATAATAGGTTGCTTTTAATGTTGGTGTCAAAGTCCTTATGGAACTTTTGCCTTTTGAATGAAAAATTACTATCTTCAAGTAGCTACTGTAATTCGAATTACATTATCATGTATTGTGTAATATTAAAAAAATACTTATTATTTGTATCGATAATTCATTCAATAAAAAGTTTAATAAGCTATCCGGACAACCACTAAAAACTATACATTAATTGTATTTTCAATGACTAAACCCCCTAATTTACCACTACACTTTTTACCTACCTCCGACCAAGGCTATTAACTTGTAAAACTTCAGTCTCTACTATGTCAAACAACAAATTTTGACCCGGGCTCAATGATTATAAACAGACATATAAATAAGGGAATGGGGTTCTCACATTGATTGCTGTTTCGGATCGCGATACGGTCAGTAAAAAAGACGTTAAGGCGAAAGCATTCGATGGAGAAGTAAGTTATCAGTACAATGCTTACGAGTTTTTAAAATCTGGTTTGTAATTACGGAGCAGGTTCCACGAGTCACTACGGTGAAACGGAATCATTCATTCGCCTTTTTGTCTAAGGTGATAAGGGTTAATATTGAATGTTCAGCAGATTGTGTTTGAATGACTATGGGATATTCGTGATTCTGCACAGCTTACGGCTTCAGCTTTGACGGGCACATTGAATTACCCTGTAGCCGGATTGCAAGATTATAATTACACTATTGACACTAAAGGCCATTTCATTGGAATGGCCGTCATGTTGTTTACCTATACAATTGTCGAGTCTGTTACGTCAATTTGCATCAAGATTTCACAGAACTAATTCAATCGGTTTTTGTGATTTACAACGCAGGAGTAACAAAATGTTTCACAAAATAACTTTAATGTTATTATTAATCATATCATTATTCTAAAGAAGCTTGTAATTACATACATACATACATAACCTCACGCCCATACACACATTACAATTACAATATGGCATCAGTCATGTCCAATGATTATAAATTATAGAATAATTTCGCCTTGACGATAGCGGATATGCATTTTATTATGACAGACATAGCTACAAATCTTGGCGAGTCCAGCTGCAGTTTGTCCATACTTATGTGACTCAAATCACTGCAATTTGCTTAGCTCCTTATCCGTCGCACTATTACTATGCAATCGCAGATACTTACGCAAGTTGTTTTCCTGGGGGAATGTGCATTTCCACAGATAGCATACAGCAGAATAGCCTAAATGGCCACAAGCTTTTACTGTTGATGCTAAATACGGTAGTTTCGCATTATGGCTGAATTCCATGCATACCTATTCCATATCTTGCTGAGATCGGTGATTAAAGTATGCTTTGACATATTTTTTTTATTTAACCACGGATTAGATTTTTTTGTTTCGTAGATTTAATATATTCAATTATTTATAAGAAAAATGTCACGGTAAGAATGTCCACCCTTATAGTGTTTTATCGGCATAGGTAATGGATGGTTTAATACTAAATTAAAGAAATAAGCTAAGACTACTAAGAATTTCACTTAGGCTTTCAGTGACAATGCTCTTTATCAATTAGGTCTTTTGTAAAATGGCCACCTGGCAACCTTAGATTTTGATGCATTATAGTGAGTTCGCTAAAGCACATAGGTATACCTACTTATATGTAGTAGAGTTCAATGCTAAACTTTGCATATACATACTTACTATCTAAAGCAATATTCTATTGAGTATAATGTTCATATTACAATGAACTAGGTAATAATCATTATCATAAATCTTATTTCCCTCCAAGGGAGTGGCTTGAAAATTACCAATTTCTTGTGTTTAATTATTATTCTCTGCTTTTCTATTTCATGTAAAATCACATGTAATGTGAGGTGCAATGACAATTGTAAATAATATAAGTACGATTCTCAGTTGAAGCCGGGAGCTAAGAAATCTTGAAAGATACAAGTTGTTGGAAAGTACGTACATTTAATTTGCTATAAGACTAACATTTGTATGTCACTATGTTTGTGAGTACAATTTTAAAATGGGACTAGAATATAGCTTCCTAATTTTCCTCAGAATCATTCGTGGTTGTTTGGAATGTGACGAAACAACTTTCAATGGCAGTTGTTTGTAATCAAATGATTTGCAATTTTCTCATACATTTAGTTGGACCACCAACAGCATCAGTTGCGGTTGACGATTTATTTACGTTTCGAATTTATGTTTTAAACCGTTATCTAAGAGGTAACTAGAGTCTGCATCGATATCTTTAACTTTTCAACGCCCTTTATCTAAACTACGTGTTTAATAAACCGTATTATTAAAAGTCTTTGTTTTACCTCAACATCTCAGCCAATAAATAACTCAGGCTTTTGCACTGTTTTTCATTTGGGTAGGTACTTCTACTTAGAAACTTTAACACTTCCGAGTTGCATCATCCAGAGAGATTACTCACCCTAGTGACGATCACCATGATGACGGCGGCATGTGGTCACGGACCCGATCTGAAAATAAAAAGGATTCATGTTTTAAAAATTGTTTTTGTACAAATCCACTTTTAAATGTTTCCTTTAGGTAGGTACTTGACACACCGGTCTAAAGATGATACAAAGTGTCATGCCGAATCCGGTTGTTTAGTTTTTGCGGTAAAGCCGATGCTTGATTCGCGATATAAAATCACTTTTCTATATGTTTTGTTTAAATAGAAGATGTAATATCTATACAGACAGGCTATCTGCGTTTTTAGCAATGATATCATTTTATATTAGTTAAGATTATATTAGGAATAAATATATGTAATATCGTAAGACACGGAATCAAATGAAACAGATCAGTTCCTTTTTATTCAGTTCGTACCACATATAATTGATTTATTTTGATTTGCCAACCATGTAAGTGTAGTAATCTTCCTATATACTCCAGATCTCAGCTCCTCCTTCCAAATTGCGAAAGGGTCTAAATCAAATCACGAATTAGTTTTCAGATGGAATTTTTATTTCACAGGCCACTCATCTGATTTATCATCAAATGTTTAGTTCTTGATATTAGTGCACAATTTAGATATTTCCGCTATAATTTCCGGATGGTCACAATAGGGCATAAAAGGATTGTTTTGTTTTTATTTTAATTATTGTAATTTAATATGTATCTACCTAAAAGTATTCGCGTAAGTCAAACGATTACAGAACTTATTACGCATCTACTTCTTTACTCTACGCAGCCGATTTTTAACTGACTTCAATTAAGGATAGTGATGTATTTTGTTTGTTTACGACATTGTGACAAGCTGCCGCGTCATCTGCAGCTTCCTGCAGTCACATGCACTCGAGCGTGCGCAAGCGCCACATTGCATCACGATCACTTGACTCGCTAATATCTTTAACTTGTTTACGTAAATTCAGTGGTTCAAATAACAAATAAAATATGCATTTCATTATATAATTTAGATCTTCGTCCTTCCCTGTTATTAGATGTGTAAATATGTAGTTATCATGCTTGCTTGCAATTATTTTTAAGTATGTATCAAATTACAAACATTTTCTACAACTAGACTTAGAATAAGGAAAGTCAAGTTATTGAGAGAGTGGTATTTTTTCCTAATAAAAAAATATCCACTAAATGTTTATATAGGTTCTTGTCAACACCAAAATCAATTTGATTTCGATAGGATTTAACGTTACATTAATCCAATTTGATGACAAACCGTGGCTTCTCAGTTGTATTTTCTAATTGTTTTTTTTATTAGAAACATTAATATTTAGGTAAAACCTTATAATACAGGATATCCTTGCAGAAGCCGCATTGAACGTAAATTCCATGGGTAAGTACGTCGCAACCCTGTGGTCACGCAGGCTGCCCGCAGTCACCTTTCGCAACGCTCCCCATTGTCTCAGGCTCAGCTATTTGTAACCGACGACTTATTGAAGACATACTTTACTCATAAAATGCAAAGGAATGTAACAAGTTAGCCGTTGACATTCATTTTATTAATAAGTAAGTAGATATTATTAGTTAAGTCTATGATCTAAAAGCCAAGGCAGGCTGTAGGGGTTACCACCTACAGTGACTTGCGAAACCTTATTTTATGTGAATAGGTACTAGCTGTGCCCGCGGTTCCACCCACGTGTATGGTTTATGATATATAGCCTATGGCTTTCCTCGATAAATGGGCTATCAAATGGGACCAGTTGTTCCTAGGCTGGCAGGCTTACCGGGCTGGCGGGGGAGCGGGAAACTCTCACCGAGTTTCCCGCTCCCCCGCCAGCCCGGTAGGTAGTAAAGGCCGCCTTCAGCCTACTACCGACGTCCTCTCAAAAAAAAAAAAAACAGTATTCCTGAGATTAGCGCGTTCAAGCAAACAAACAAACTCTTCAGCTTTAATATTAATATTAGTGTAGATTCTATTATGACTTCAATAAATAAATAACTTATGAAAGAAAGAAAGAAAGAAAAATGTTTTTTTAGGTACTTACATGCATAATACATAACATTGTAACATAAAAAAAGTAAAAGCTATATGTGTCATCTTACACATTTTTATGAACTTCTTGAAAAAGATTTTGACTCTGCCTACCCCTTCGGGGATTACGGGCGTGATTATATTTATGTAGGTATTATCATGAAAAATAAATGGTTGGCTGGCTAGCAACAAACGGCTCGTAAGAAAAAGAAGACGTATATTAGATACGAACATTAAATGTACTCAATAACGATTACGGCTGAATGCGATTAGCTAAAGCATATAGTTTTTAATAATGATATTTTAATGTATCACATATGAGAGATAAGTAAAACATTTTTTAAAAAAAGGCTATCTTTAGAGTTTTTTGCGGCACCTCTTCTCATCAGGCCATTCACGTCGAGGTGAGGTAGGGTAAAAAAGTGTGACGTGCATAAGAATTTGTTACAAATCTACTTGCAGAAATAAATCATTTCATATAACACACAAAATATAGATATTCAATTAATCAAAGTTAAACAAAAAAGATAGTGAGGGACATTTCCTAATTATATTTTAATTTAATTAATTCATTTTTAGTTTAATTCTGATGTTTACCTACACTGACAGAACCGTGAGCAGAAGCAAGTATAAAATAAGTTTTAAATAATGACTGGTAGACGCAAACCACTTACGGGTTCATTAGGGCTAAGGTTGCAATTATCTGCATTAGCCCATCCATAATCTCTTTTTAAGATTACCTACCGCAGTTAAGATTCTTTGGAATATTAAAAGGCCATAAATTGTCATTTTTTATTATTCTCTTTAAATTGTTCTGTTTACCTACGTATTCGACATTCGACATACGTGCACATTAAAAATGATGAAACTTCTATTATACTGCATCTGATGGGTTTAAAATTACAAAAAAGACTATGTATACAAATAAATAATGATAAGAAATATTTATTCGTTGTCCTCGTTCTCTTTTAAAAACAGCCAACTTCCATCCACTTTTTTACGCAGCCTTTAAAAATAAATTAAAGTAATTTCAGTTTTTTCTTTGAACGAACCCTACGCATACAAATCGAGTACTTATTTGAGAGGAAGTCTTGCCAATCGAACAGCAAAAATAATACACACTGAATGAACATATCCTAAACGTCCTCTTAAGCGTAATTGTAACATTGTTCGCACATAGGTTGGTTCGTTTACAAGAAGCATTGATTACTATTCTTTGCACATTTTGGCGGGTAACATTACACCAAAGAGGATCATATTGTGCTAGAACCTGTGTCTCAATTGTCCATTTATTATATACTAGCTGTGCCAGCGGTGTCCCCCGCGTTTATGGTTAATATTATAAAGACTATTTCCGTCATACATGATTTCTATGTAACTTTAACCATTAAGGCTGCACACGCGACGTAAGCTTAAAAAATGGAGTAACTTCTCCCGTTTTCCCAACATTTCCCTTCACTTCTCTGCTCCTATTGATTATAGCGTGATGAAAAGTATACTATAACCTGCCCAGGAGTATGAAGAATAATTGTACCAAGTTTCGTTAAAATCCGTCGAGTAGTTTTTGTTTCTATAAGGAACATACAGACAGACAGACAGACAGACGACAATTTTACTGATTGCATTTTTGGCATCACTATCGATCACTAATCACCCCTTGATAGTTATTTTGAAAATATATTTCATGTACAGAATTGACCTCTCTACAAATTTATTATAATATATATTATAAGTATAGATAAGGAGTTCAATAAAAGGATCGTGCTAGATTCCCGTCACCAGTAGTTTGGGCTGAGCAATGTGTGCCGCGTGTAGACAGAGGCTTATGCGTGCGCGCACATTTCCCCACGTAATTGCGCACGTGTAAGTGAGCAGCGGAACAAATCGCGCCGGAAGTCCTTTATCTGCCGGCCGTTCATCTCCTGGTGACGTTTGTGGCAGATACCCGCAGACTGTACAGTCTTAATCATAGGGTTCAATATGGGACAGCTGGGTACACCGAACTAGTCCATCGCACTACGTAACCGGGATCATAATCGACTTCTAATGTCGTAAGCAGGATACGTCAGGTATAATTGGATCGCTTAAACCGTCATTGTGCAGGGATTATTTTAGCGCGAGTAGTAAGACATCGTGTCTAACTTAATGAATGTACTCCACTTAGAACAGTCAGGCCTTGTCTTTTTAGTAAGAGATTGCTCGTGTGGAGTCGTTTTACACCACACAACAATAAGGAAAATAAATGAATAGTTGAATTTTACATCTACATAATATTTATTTATACTGCATTTTAAATTTATGTGAATTTACCACATTAAATTTCAGTCAGCCACAATGCGTACCGTAGAATGAATATCAGGAAAAGTTATCTCATACCTATTATTAAATGTGGGATTAGATACTGCTCTTCGTTACTGTGCCATAAGTCTGTAATTTCCGTGGATCATAAATCATAGTCTTTATCAGTGGCATAGTAACATTATCATCTCTTGTTGGGTACATCTAACGCCGAGTCATACCAATTGTAGCGCAATTCAACTAACGGGTTTAAAATAAATTAAATAATCATTTAGAATAAGAGGACGAACATGAGAGATTAGCGAAAAACTTTCTAAAACAATAATATGTCTCTAGTCCAATTATAGGAGCTACTTGCGCTGTAAGTTATATCGATGACCTACTAACTAATTAAGGAGTACATACGTACATTAGAGAAAGTGCTTTCATTACGATTTGAAGATAAGGCGCATTGACATTATTACATAATGCCTGCACAGTTGTTTTCGTATAAGAAAAACAGTCCTGTATTTCACATTAATATCGTCAAAATTCATGTTTTCGACAGCTTTCTAACATTCGGATAACTTGGTGTCTATTTTTACAACCTACAATATAAAAAAACAGCTATAAAAAGTTTTAGGCTTTCCAGGTATATTATGAATTTATTTGTCCAAGTTTAATGTTGTCCACTCCAAGTTCCATCCTTCTACTGCGTCCAAATATAATGATGGGCAATGTTGCATATAAGTTAATTGATTTGTATTTTGTTATATTCATCCAACCAAGTTATGTTAAAAATAATGTACTGATAGTATTGATGGATTTTACAATGATATTGGGCGAACATACGCGCTCACACTATAAGTGGAAGTACTTCGGCCGAGCTAAGTGTTGCTTGTTAGGGGACCTAGGTCCGACTAATCATTTCGGTGTATTGTATATACTTAGTGGAGAGAATAACTTTGTCAGCGTGATGCAGGATTGTTTCGGCGTGTTCGATTGACGTCATCTGGTACATATTATTGGAGCTATAATCTTGACTATCTTATGGCGTGGTCGCCACAATATACATAAATTTAATTAAGATCAAAAGAATGATAGATTTTAACGGTAAATTATGAGTAGGTATAACCACCAAATTAAAATCACTTGACATTGCCAATTATAAAACTCGCTCGATTAGCCAATAAGCAGCATTATCCTGCACGGACTTAGTCCGTGGTAGTAAGTACGAACTATCGTAACAAACGTGCATGATCTAATCAAATACCTAAACCGAGCAATAGTTAAAAGCGAGACCATGCCCGTATTAGTCAGCCTTCCAAATGTGCTGTGACCAAAGATCATCCATGCGTAGTTTAACACAATGACAACAGCTGCACTCACGCACGGCTATCTGCCTGCGTAATTACCGCTGTTAATACTACTTTACTTACTATTTCAAAGAAGCACATATATTATTATATAAAACATAACAAATCAAACGTTATTTAACACGTTTACTACTGATTAATAGCAAGATTGTAGACGTAAAATCAGCCAAAAAAGTTGTCTTAGTAAAAGTTACCTAACAAGGGAGTTCAGGAAACTAACTAACTAACTAACTAAACTTCACGCCACTTCCCTAGCGGGGTAGGCAGAGAGAACCGAACGCCATATGGCACGATCCTTACACACCTCACTCGCCTCTTCAACATTCATAATCCTTTTCATACAAGCTCTACGATTTTTATGACTCCTAACATCACCTTCTTTTAATACACGACCAATCTGGTCGTGGTAGGTGAGCCTGGGCCTTCCGCGGCTCCTACATCCTTCCACATTCGCATTGTATATCTGTTTAGTCAATCTTTCGTCATCCATTCTTTCCACATGTCCGAACCACCGGAGCATGCCTCTTCTTACCTTGACTCCGACGCTGTCCTTCAGACCAACTCTCTTTCTTACATCATCATTCCGAACGCAGTCTGTGAGCGATACACCGCAGATTTTCCGCAGCGCACGCATCTCGACCGCGTTTATTCTACTTTCATGCTCTTTCTGCCATACCCAACTCTCGCTTCCATATGTTAGCGTAGGAATCAGCACCGCATTGTGTATGGCGAGCTGGGCCTTCTGGCTTAAGATTTTGCTGCCTAAAAGTTTTCCTAACGCTCCATTCACCCTATTCCCTGCATTCACTCTTCTTTCTATATCAGCGGAGTACCTCCCAGCTCTACTAAATGCAGATCCTAGATATACAATTTCATTCACCTGTTCCAGCACTACATCGTCAACCGTTATCCTTGTATCCGTTCTGGTTTCATCTCTTTCAAACACCATAATCTGTTCAGGAAATACCCTTATAAACATAAGACGTGGCTGTTAGCTGATCGCTAGGAATGCTAATATTGGCAATAGTTACCCAAGTATCCGTAAGCGTCTAAATGTGTATATGTACTATCCAATGATAAAATGCCCAACATCTTATCTAACGCTAAGTATGAACTACACTAAATAGAAATTCGTGCAAGTGCACGAATTGTACGTTCGTTTAATTTGCAAATGACGTATGTATGATATTTGTATCTTAGTGATAAAACATCCTTTAAGATTATTATCGATAGGTGACGTCAGTGCAAGGTTGCAACGTGCTTTACTATAATTAGTAATATTATTCTAAGATGAGTTTGTGAAGGATTCCCCGGCATTGAGTTTTGTTTTCCCGAGTCCTACCCGACTCGGGAACAAGAAAACAAATTAAATGATTAAAGATCGATTGTATTTAGAAATTGGATTGCGTTGAAATTGAAATTAAATTTAGAAATTATGGGTCCTCCAAATTCGTACTGCCTTTCATAGCAAAATATATTTCTATTTGAATCTTTGGAATGTCATACTTCGGATGGCAGACCCTATATCCTACCTGGGTTTCCTACTTCTTCCACTCCCCGTATCTTTCTATGCATATAGCAGAATGATGAACTACTTCAAACAACATGTCAACACCCGTGTCTTGAAACGTGTTTCCCACATAAGTAGTGACAAACAAGGATGCGGGTAAATTCATTAGAGCCGTATTTGTCACGTAGCCGGCGCTGCGCTGACCCGCTATCTAACGGCCTCAAGCGACAGATGCGCACGCGCAACGTTCTCCATCCGCGCGCTTATTGAGTTTGCCTTTCTAAGCAGTGAGTGGTGATTAAAAAGTTGACATTCCTGTACGTTGATCTGCTTTCCATATTCAATGCAGATTGCTGGGTCACTCAGGGCTCTGCGGTAGGCGCCCCGTAGCGCGAAGGTGAGTAGACTGCAGCGTGCCATGTTTCACATCGGTAGTGACGATTTCATTGCGCCAGATTTTCTTGACACTTTGAAACAAGATGCTAAATTAGACCAATTAATATAGTCGTATGTACGAATATTTGTCTTAAAGTCACCTGAAAGATGTTAAAATAAAAGCATGTATTCACGCCTAGTCTATGACTGATGGCTGACGTAATGATGATCTGACGTAAACGACAGTGTGTCTCCTAAAGGATGGATAGCTGTATGCCGAAGCTTTAAACGTGGTCATTTACACATACATACATACATACATACAAAACTTCACGCCTCTAATCCCCAAAAGGGTAGGCAGACATTCAGCTGAAAATAAAACTGGACAGGGTTAGATAGAAAATTGTGAAAACGTAGTACAATCTAGCCTGCTCGTCGCCTACACAATCACACAACCAAAACCCGATATGCCATTAGTAGCCTCTTACGACATGCTAGTCAAGGAAGACAGTTGACACATTATTTTTAAGTCCCAGACCAAAATGTGCCATGCTCATTCACACAATAAATTTAATGTGGTAATAGCCTAGTAAAAGTTTATTATTTTAAACCTACTTTAAAACTTTTAAACCTACTTCAAAAAAAGGAGGAGTTTCTCAATTCGACTGTTTTTTTTTAATTAGCCTACAGTTGTTACTTATACCCTCTCTTGCCTATCCTTTTTCTGCGTCAGTCTGACTCATATAACCTTTTAATTTCTATTTTAACGGGAATTTCTATAGATATCCTACTTATTTTATACCTAACATAAAAATACAAAACTCGAATTAAATTATTTTCCCCCTTGTTGAGCAGAGGGGGACCATGTGACCCCAATGGTTACGATGGCTGACTCATTACGACGGGTGAAGGAAGACCGCACAATATTGTGCAACAGTTGCAGTAGCAAGTGCATAATGAGCCTAAGTACCCGTCACGGTTCAGCGGGATACGCGTCTGTGGTTTCCGATACTATGGGTTGACTAAACTAAAGAAAAATATTGTTACGGCTTCTGTTTAGTTAAAATAATTTTCAAAAAAAACTATTAATGGAGTTCTTCGTAACATGAAATTTTTCTACAATATAATTTCGCCCACCAAAGACACGGGATAATAACTGCATTAAAAAACTTTAACTCTATTTAGTCCGTTAGTTAGTTTATACAAAAAATACTAGACACATATTTTTCGCTTTATCAAATTATCAAAAAATCATAAAGATGATGAGCATCAAAGTTTTGGAGTGGGGGCTTGCGACGTCACTATTTAGTAAAAATTTAACGAAAGTGTGACACCACGCGGAACTTAATTCAATTGTATTTTCGTCAATGTTTGTTTGATAAATAAATAAAAAATACGTGTTCAATATTTTTTGTATAACTGACAGACTAAACAGATTTTTTTTGGCACTTTGCCTATTGACTAAGTCACGTCACTTTATAAGAGAACAGGATTCTCAGCCTCGTGGCTTTAACAAACAAGTTACCATCTTGCAGTGATTAAAGTAATAACAACATTCTAACTGGAGCACCGTTGAAAAATATAAACTGCGGGTTATACCAGAGGTTTTAAGAAGTCATAGTCAATGTACTAGTTTCATTTAATTGGTAATATGGAATGTCTCGGACATTTGTTTGTCCCGTTAGCGCACACAGCGCAATGCGCAAGGGCAGTTCTCATCGTTACTATCGATGACAAGCTATTTGTTGAACGGTTTAGAGCCCTCGAGATATCCGAGGTTTTATACCTTATTAAAAATGAAACAAGGTTTACGCAGTTTAAATAATAACCAACAATTTTAAATACACCAATTTTTTATTTCGATTTACAGGGACGTGTTATATTTTTCTGCTATTCTACTACATACGTAAGTAAGTGCAATAATTTTGTCATAAAACCAAGGCTGTTGTACAATTTAAGACCAAAAAACATTTTTTTTTCTGACTTGTGGACCACTATTAGAATTAACCATAAGCCAATGTTTTGCATCGGTTACACTCGTAGTATTGCAATAATCCTGATCTATCCTTTAATGATTGCGTGTGACTATGAGATATCAATATTAACATAATCCTATTTCCATCTAATCACCATAGTGTCATCTGTGCGATTGCTATCTGGAAATAATACAACAAGTTTATGCATATCGATATGTAAGTACGCGTCGTTTAGATTCCAATTGAACATCAGCGCGAAAATGCTAATCGGTTGTTTATATTCGGCGCCCGCGCAGCCGTGACCCGCGCCTGCAGTCACGGGTCACTCACACCGCGCTACTTTATAACCAAACAGGTCGGGTATGCGCAAGGTATGTTATGGCGAGTCACTTCTACAAGTAGGAATTTCGAATAAAACTAGCTTCCAAAGCTGATAATTTACTTCCATCAGATGTTATTAAATTAAAATCAATTCGTCATCAATCATACATTGACTGGCTCGATGGCTCATTCGGTAGTGACCCTGCCCCATGCGCCAACAGTTGTGGGTTCGATCCCCACCCAGGACAAACATTCGTATGATGAATACTTGTGTTTGTTCTGTGACTGGGTAATAATTAAGTATATATTTATAATACATACCACTGTTGTTTCTGACATCCGTACTTGTGTTACGGTTATGTGCTTAAACTACTTACCTCGGAGTCAGATCAATGTATGTGATGTAGTCTGATATTTATTTATTTATTGACAGCTCTATAAATTAATCAGTTATCTTCGCATTTATGTCTACTAAAAACCCAATTTAAATGGGAAATAAATGTTTTGTAGTCCTGTGTCGATTCTGGTACATCCAAAAAGTTTATAACAATTATTAGGAGTCTTATGAAAATGTAATAGGCATGCTTGAATAGGCATTTATGTCCGTGATATCTGTTAAAATATCTAAATTTATTTTTCTTGTATCCTATTTGTCTCAAGGACAAATAAATAATTGTTTCTTACAAAAAAAAGTAAATAAAAATTATGTAAAAGTCGGAAAAAAGACAGAACATTGACCGTGGATGAAGGAGCCTCTATACACCTAAAAAGCAATGAAGTGCGGGTAAAACTCGTTCCGTCACACGTCGGAACAGAGGTCGACTGCTTCCTGCGCCTGGCGGGGAGCCCAGGAAGCGCATTTAGTCATGCGTGGACAACGGGCAGGCGAATCTGCGGAACCACGGTACAGTACTCGATACCTTACTTGCACCAGCTAACTAAATCAGGATATTTAGAAATATGCCGAATACTCCGTATACTTATGTATGAGTAGGAAAAGAAAATAAAACATCGTCCTTGGATTGTTTGAACTCGTAGAGCTGTTAAAAAATGAAATGAAATGTCTTTATTTACGTAGTCTTCAAAAAAGCACTTATAAATCGTCAGAATGAGATCAATAACTACCGGTTCAAAAAGTAAATATTATACCGAGAAGAAACCGGCAAGAAACTTGATAGTTACTCTTTTTAAAATGCCAAGATTTAATAACTAATGGTAACAATTTCTTAGTCAATGTAAATTTAGCAGTGTAGGTGAGCCTATTCTATGTCTAACTATATGTTCTTGCATTTAAATAGTCTTCTATCTTGTAGTAGCCCTTCTTAATCAAACTATTTTTAATATATAATTTAAACTTATGTATCTACAGGGAAATCAATTACTTAGACTTTGAGGTAACATATTGAATATTATTATACTTAAGTAACCCAATGAAGGAATTACCACTTTTATTAAGTCTTTGAGTTGGAACAGACAGCAAGTCTGTGTCAATTTCTAGTATTAAAAGAATGAGTATCTGATTTTTTGGGGAATATCTGTTATCCTGTTTAGTAGCGGGTGCAACAGCTTACGTTTAAGATACATTCACAGCTCTGTGACTATACTGCATAGTATCGTCAAGTTTTACAGATAGGTACACAACTGAATGAATCAATTTGACCAGTCGTTTGTAACTACGTCGAGATGTTAAAACGATCCATTGTTAAATTTTCATTGATGTAAAAGCCATCTATCTATGTAGTTTGGACTTGTGTCCTTATGGTTTATGGATTGAAGGAGTATCTTATATACTTTATTTACTGCATCTAAACATGGGTTGTTTATGGTTATACCTAATTGAAAGAATTTACTTTACATTTACACTACAGTATAGTTAACTATACTAACAGATACTAAGAATAGAGCCCATTTCTTTCCATCTATCAAACATAGCTGCGGATAATTAGGTACTCCTTCAATGCTAATCCGAACAGAGATTATGTGATTACAATGTCAACTATTTACATCAACAATGCAAAGTTGCTTTCTACCTAACCACCCTATTAATTACGATCTAATAACAATTAAAATGAACTCGCAACAAGATCCATCAAAGAATGGTATCCCAATAAAAAGACATACGATTGTTACACTTTCGTACTTGCGTTTTTGCAAGTGCTATCCGAGACAATAAACATATTTCTTTGTGTGATGATATGTCGCAGACACGTTGAGAATTCACATTGGAAAACTCCTAGGTATATTATAATGTTGTGTCAAAAATATTTTTTACAAATTAGTGTAGACCAAGTAGTGAAGACGCAAGACATTTCTACATATATTATCTTGGTTACTATAACACTTGTCATTGTTTAGGATACCATTGGTATACATAGGTAAACTAAACGAAGAACGTGGCAACGCAACTAAGTAGGTAATTTAAATAAATTAAAGACTTTTTTTTAATATGTAATAAATGTTGGGAGTTAGGATTCTTCTCTGACCGGGGGGCCCTTGCGACTGGGGGCCCCTTCCGGCTGGGGGCCCGTGGCATTTTGCCGACTTGCCACTCTGTAGTTACGCCACTGACATAGGTGTACTTATTCGTTACAGAATGTTACATTAAGTCTCACCACGGAAGATCAGGAGTAGAAATAGCTAGGGATATTTTCAAACTAGGTTATGATTAACTAATTATGGAGAGTTGATAGTGGATTTAAATCAATGAAGTATAAGTATATCATATTTATAAATCTACCATAAAGTCGTTTCGTAAAAATTCAAATTCTCGAAAGTTACTGCGACAGATTCAACAGACAAAGTCTAATTAGAACGACATTCTATCATCAAAATTATCTTTATTTACCTAGAGCTACGCACAGACAGATAAAACAGTATGCTGTATCTTAATGTAATCAAATGTAAGTACTTTATTGCCGACACGTATTCATCTGTATTCTCATCTGATAGTCGGGTAGAAAATTGCTTTTTAAGTTACCTTGTAATTAACTTGCTGGCAAATAGATTTTAAAATGACATACTGAATTATCCTTCGTATGAATTTGGTTAAAAATAGTGTGATTTTATCTTGTCATCGTTCTTTAAATGAATTAGTCTGATATTTTGATGTTCGTTTGAAAACCGTTTCTTTGTTTCGTGTAGACTAAGAGCAATGCGTTTTTATGCAAAACTGTTTTAATTAAATAAATGTTTTTAAAAACAGTAAATGTAAGAGAACGGATAAACTTATGTTCACACATTGTTTGTTATCTATAACCATTACGGTATTCGCGAACTGTTATTTTTTCACGGCGACGTCCACAGTTACGATTCCCATGGTAATTACAATGAAGCAAAGAGATATTAGAAGATGGTAGGATAAGCAAGCTCTCCGCTCGGAATGTGCTCAAATATCTATTTTGAGCAACTTCATTAACTACTAAACCTACTTATTATGTTCTTTCATACCCGTCCGTCTTAAATTAACAAATTGAAATGGTATGTTTCGTTTTACGGGGCTAATGAAATTGTTGTATTGTCTTGTCTCGGAAATCTCTGGTATCAATTTCTTAAGTGGTCTTTTAGATGGTTTTTTTGCTGTATGATATTATCAGACAGAATCATATTGTTCTTAATTTAATAGAAGACGATACATATTACCTACTTGGATAATAGATATTATTAGTTCCTGAAGATTGATATCTTGACGGATGATCTTACTTAATGCCTTGAATCAATATTTCATAGTCTTGTTCTTCTATAAACAACTAAATGTAGGTTTGTCAAAAGAGGAAAGTCGATCTTGAATAAGCAAATTATTCTGCCGGCGTGACGATGCTTTAAAAAATAAATAAGATAAATGTAACTACATAATATATGATACTAATACATGAGACATTTTAACTGGCCATGAATAATAAAAGCAAAAAAGCAAATCAGTAATTCACAGTGGTCTGCCTGTGGTTACCCTGTAAACATAGTTAAACAAGCGAAGGAAAGTGTTGGCCGTGCGCTTGGCGCGCTATCACGTCGCGCCGGGGCCTGCCTGCGCATGCGCTGCGAGGCTTGCCCCGCATATTTTACGCGCTCGGCAACCAAATTATCCGCGTAGCTTGAGCTCGACTCTGCGGTTACGGTTATTAAGATAGGAAAACATAGTCGTATCTTCGCTAGTTAGGTTTACATAGTCGTTAGTAAAGAGAAGTAAAATTAAATATAAGTATAATAAAATATATAGTAAAACATTTAGACGTCAACTAGAATCAATTTATCTAAGGGAATATTTATGTATATAAATGGAAAGTATGTATGATGTATTTGTTTATTTCAACATTTACTTATATGATCACACTAATAGTTACAGCTTTCAGTTTCAGCCATATAGATTTGCGGTCAATGGATAGCTCGAAAAATTACTACTGCCCATTATTTCAATCACTACACACACTGTGCAGTAGTCGGATGTTTGGAAATAAAAAACCAGCAATCACTTGCGAGTGTCTTGCAAAACAATCAGTATAGTTCTTTCCTTATCGCGTTTCCGAGAACTGAAGTGTAGGTACGGTTAGCGTTGGCCAAGTTAAAACATTCATGGGTTATTAAGTAGAATCTTTAGGTTACTTATGGAAATACTTTATTATTATCCCATGGTGGTCTAGGACCTGGCCCATGTTGATCTGGGACAAAAAAAAGAATGTGCCAACTGTGGTTCTTGCCTAGAATGTCGTAAAAGGCGACTAATGGTTTACGGGCTTTTGGGTATATGACTGAGTGGGCGACAAGCTAGCTACTTGTCACTCCTTTTTCACAGCATTCCATCCAACCCAGCCCACTGTCCCATGTTGGTCTGGGAGATAAAAAGGATATGCCAAATGTGGTTCTTGCGTAGCATGTCGTAAAAGGCGACTAATGATATATCGGGTTTTGGTGTGTGATTGTGTAGGCGGCAGGTTAGCCGCTTGTCACTGCTTTTTCACAGTTATCCATCTAACCCAGCCCGGCTTTATTTTTGGCTAAATGTGGTTAAAGGGGCATGCTGCCTCTTTGACTCTGCCTACCCCTACGGGGATTATGGACGTGATGTTATGATGATGATGACTTTATCACAAACTTTAAATAATTGTAATTAGTTCAAGGTAAGGTAGCATCGTTGTTTGTGAGATTTATGGATGCGTCTTCTATGCAATAACTGAATTTATTTACGTTATACTTGGCAAGGAATCTTGAGCATTGCTTGCGAAAGACGATTTGAGACAATCATACCTTTATTTCTACCATAATGGAAAAATAAAATTTCTCAATACCTAAGTATGCTCCAACCTTCCATCTACATACATTAGCCAATCATTCAATCATTTCCAGTCTTCAACCTAAACGTACAATAAGTGTTTCAATAATGCATCGCTATAGGCGTCGGTTCAGTTTTATTTACTTTTAAAATCTCGAAGGAAAACATTTCGTCCCTTTCCCCGTTGCCTGCCAGTTACCAAGAAGTGAGGTGTTAATTGTCGCACAGTGCGGACGGCCCACTGAGCACACAGCACTATCGCATTGTTGACACAACACGTTCTCGCTTCTCGCTGACATTGTTCTACTTACATCTCATGTGCGTATCAGTGTGAACACTATGACTTGCATCAGTGACGACGGCTGTCTACACAAAGGCGTTTACCTAATGTATATCACATCTGAAGAAAACCCAATATTTAATTATTAAAACCTTTAAAAAAATATTACCTATTGTTATTTATTTTGCCAACACAGGCTTCTAATTGCTTTCTAATTGCTTAGGTAAAGGGAGAAATGTATTTTATTGTACCCTTAAATCTGAAATAAATATTTTTGTATTTTTTATGTATAAAGTCGATGATAGTTCCCAGTTGCGTCTGTATCCGTTTAACGAATAACAAAAATTACCGCTAATATTTTCATCAAATCTTATTCATTAAGAGTGCCTGGGACTCAAACAGAAAGTACCAACTGTGTCTCATCTAGCATGTCGTTAAAGGGGTCTAATGTTGTATTAACTATTTATGCTACAGGCTAACATTTGTCGTGACTTTGTCAAAATGTTCTGTCGAACCCACCTCAAATTTATACATACATACATACATACATAACATCACGCCCATAATCCGCTAAGGGGTAAGCAGAGTCAAAGTCAAAATACATAATTGTAAACGTACGTAATCTATTACACCGAGACTCAATTAAATCTTCCGAGTGTATCCGATTCAGTGCGTTTTCTATATCGATTTAAGGCTTTAGGCATTAGTCCAGAGTTCAGTTGAAAGGCTTCTGCGGCACCTTTAGCTTTACTTATTTCCCATCCAGTTTATGTATGTAGGACACATATTTGTCGATGAGGATTTATGATTTGGCTTGTCACTGCAAAATAAGAACCCGTTTCTCCGTCTTTATTTATGGGATTTGAACATTTAGTTTGCTACATTGCTTTTTGCATGTCTTTTACATATATCATTAATGATGAAGTTTTTTTTAAGGATACGAGCTAGAACATCGGTTATAAAATCTACTTCACCTGCTATTAAATAATACCTACTTTTACGGATATAGCGCCATAACTTTCAGCCATCGTTATATCTTAATCGAGAAGTCATGAATAATTGCTCGATGACCATTATGATAAATAAATATAGTATGTGATTTCTGTAATCTTGGGATTAATCTGAATGTTTAATAAATACTTAATTTACAACCTTATTCCGTGGCTATTATCAGAATTACATCCTGCTATTTGTTATCATCCTAGTTCGCACCTTTCGCTTCTTCCACACTCGTACGTTAGTTATTATATTATTGGCTAAAGGAATATGATCGTTATTATATTTTTTATTACTAATAATGTCTACCGCAATTTATAGACATCGTGAAATAGTTATCCAAGTTTTATTGAGATATTGAACCGCAATAAATGATGGTATTTATTTATGGACTTATTGAGGGGTTTGCGCATTAATATTATAGTTTCAAGAGCAACGGTAACTCAGTGGCTAAAGATGCATCAACGTGCGTGCGTTCCTGGTATACGATTGGAACAAGCAACACTGAATTTTCCAAAATGTAACTACCATCCTTGAGGTAGAGCAAACATTATGAGTAACCCATGGACGTGTGACGATGGGTCTTGTTCTCTGGTGATCCTGGTGTTATTTTGTATGATTTGGTAAACTCTCTGTGATTGTCTATAATCATAACTCAGTCAAAGCGTATCTTAACTTAAGATAAGACAATTCGCTGGACAAAAAGTGCCTTATAGCTACTATACTATATTTGAATGGCCCGTTGGTCGAATGGTCAGAGACCCTGGCCACAAAATCGAGGGTCGCGGGTTCGAATCCCGCTAGGGGGAAATGTTTCATGTGATGAACATGGACATTTGTACTCGAGTTATGGATATTTATAAACGTATTTAAGTATGTCTATCCGTTCACCTAGTGTCCATAGCACAAGAATAAGCTTAGTTTGGAACTAGGGAATTGGTGTGTCAGACAGGAGAATTTATTTATTTATTTATACAGACAAGCAATCTCAGAAACGGAAATAAACGGCCAGGCTCTATCCAACGCAATATTTAGTAAACAACACAGAGGAACTCACCTATTTACAGAAGCCGTTAAGAAGTTACCATAATAGAGGAGAGGAAATCGTTGCAAAACATACCTCGAAACGTTTTCTTTGTTAAACCGTTTGATTGTTGTAAGAAGATGGTACTACTTAGTATGTACGTACGCAAGTACAGATAAGTACCTGTGATCATGGTCGTTTCGCTTTCACACGATTTCATTAGGTGCTATATTTGAACACGTCTATTTAAAACCGTTCATGTATGAGGAAGTTTTCATGTATGCGAACTTCCTGAAGGTAAGCAGTCATCATAGCCTACAAAGGCGCTATCAATAAATCCAATATATTTTTGATTCTGTCCTATAATTATTATAAAAGAAAAAATGTCCCACGTTGGTCTGGGACTTAAAAAAAAATGCCAACTGTGTTTCTTGCCCAGCATGTCATAAAAGGCGACTAATAGTATGTGGGGTTTTGTGTATGTGATTGTGTAGGCGACAAGCTAGCCACTTGTCACTACATTTTCACAATTTTTCATCTAACCCAGGCCAGTTTTATTTTTGGCTGAATGTGGTTAAAGGGGCCCACTGCCCCTTTGACTCTGCCTACCCTTTTGATAATTATGGGCGTGATGCTATGTTATGTTAAAATGAAAAAGATATTTAATGAGATCCTTCCTGAATACCCAAACTTTAGCATAAAAACATTGCACCTATACAAACAAACCGGTAGTTAGTATATTTGAAAAGACATACATTAAATGGATTGCTTAAGTAAAAAAAACATTCAAAAACTGTAATCCTGGACCTTCTAAGACTTAAAACTTAAATAAGTTTGTTTGAATGTTGTAAAAGCAAGTGAGGTGTGTAAGGATCGTGCTATATGGCGTTCCGTTCTCTCTGCCTACCCCGCTAGGGAAATAGTGTGAAGTTTAGTTAGTTAGTTTAAGTTTGTATGATATTCTGGTAGCGTGTTAAATGACAGTTACTACTAAAATCAGTGAAATGACAAAACTATTTTTATTAGTTTTTTGACAGGCTGCAATCGTGCGCATGAGTACTGTAAATGCTTTCACAGCCACATTAAAATCGTATTATTTTTAAATGCGCGTGTCATGGGCGGCACACGCAGCGCCCCCGACTATGTCCGTGTAAAATTATATAGTCTCAAGAATTCTCTAATGAAGGGTCTAGTATTTTTATAATATATAGGATTGCTATGTTTAAGATTGTTTTGTATTTTCTAAGCCTAGTTATATAAAAATACCAGTATTTTAAAAGGCTAGTATTTTTATATGTCTATTATACCTACATACATAAAGCTAAATTATTGTTTAAAGATACTGGCCTTCTTCTTCGGCTATTGTCCAAGTTAATCGTAAATTTTTCTGTCCATTAGTAACAGCATTTTCTTCTGAATAAAAAACATCACATTCTCTTTGTACCCAGACAATGTGTACCTGTATGCAAAATGTTATAATAATCGGATCAGTAGTGAAGTGAAAGGTAAATGAATAGACAAATAAATAAATTTCCGCATTTGTAATTCTAAAGATTAGGATATTTTCGGTACCGACAAACAGTTGCCGCCGCTTTTAAACAAACTTAACTGACCATACTATTACTGCAACTTAAAGAAGCGGACAACATATTATATTAATAAATAAATTTGCCCGTGACGTCGATAAATATAACATACTATATCTACTGTTTACGCATATGTTTGTAAGCACTGTTAACGATTACACAACAGATAGCTCACAAGGTAGGTACTGATTTCCTCGTCTTGAGTTGTAAAGGTCAAGAGTACTTAACAATTGAAACCTAACGAGTACACACTCGCTAACGCCGGCTACACAATAGAATTTCAACAATATACGAGTTTATGCTCATTGTTTTCCGATTAATGGTTCATTGTATACGAACGCAAATAACTTAAAATGTAAATAGAAAGTAATAGGTAATGTAAAATAAATAGCTAATTATTTACGTCTGTTAATGATGCAGACTTTGCATATGTAAATGATATCACTGTTATTATAGCTAATTCATGCTTTTTTCTCGATTAAAAAGATGGAATACTTATGCGAGTACAAATCTAGTACAATCAGATAGAGAATATCGAATTACTTAGATATGTTTCAATAAAAAGTTTGGTATGAATATTTATCGTTGATTTGAACACGCAATAGACTATTTTATTCAATGATGTACGGTAATGATTTATCGGTGAAACAAAATAGAACATAGTTTTACGAGAATTATGGATCAGATAGTGCCAACATTGATGCGGTGGTAGCTCAATGGTAAGGACATGCGCCTCTTAACCGAGGAGTGCGGGTTCAAACGTAGATTTTCAAATCTATGTATGTATTTATACCACTAGCTCGACGGTGAAGGAAAACATCGTGATGAAACCTGCAAATTCAAACAACTTTTGGATTTGTAACCATGATCCAATAATTGTCGTGTTCCCCTATGTTAGGATTACGAAGGTCAGATCGGCAGTCGCTTCAATGTAATTACCAGACTCGCTAATTCCTGGGTCATGGTCTAAACGGACCCTGTCTATGCACGGGATATAACGCTAGGAAGATGATGAAGATGTTGATAATGCCAACATTGTTATTCCCCTGTTGCATATCTTTTGTGCAACTTAAATCGATTCATTGCTCATAATTTTTTAGACTAGACCTTATTTACAAGAAGGCGGATAATTTATTAAATATAAACATTACCAAGATACACAAGCCCATCAATCTAGTATGAATAAAGTGAATTTATAAATGCTATCAATGGATTCAATGGGAGACAATGACTTTGCTTTACTGTAAATATTGTAAGGTTTTATTTTCCACAGACCGTTAAAATACGAATTTTACATAAAATAGCCAGGTCACGTACCTACATGTAAATGCTCACTGAAGTCGCCGAACGATCGACAGCGCTCGTGTTGTGTATGCGTACGTGCACGACCCTCTTGCAGTGAAAGTCAACACAATATTTTATTTGGCAGTCGTAAAATCAGTCGTCTTTAAGATCACACGAATCAAGCATTGCTTTTATTTGATAATTTATTGCCTGTGAAGTGGTAATTTGAAGAATTTCACGTCGAAGTAACGCAAAACTCGTGTTCGACATGTTATGTTTTACGAGACGAATAAATTTTATGATTCGACGAGGATGGTCCAAGCAGGTAAATAATTATTCCTGGAATAACGAGTATTTTACAGCCAACTTTACATTGGGATGATAACAGAGAAAATTCCAGATAATATCAATGAAAACTAACCTTTATAATTTTATGGGAAACATACAGTGTGATTAGATGTTTACGTTTTTACTGTCACATACATACCACCACGCTTGCAATCCCTAAAGGATTATTCAAAGTCCAAGAAGCGGGTCCTTGAACCATATTCAGCCAAAGTAGTAATGGTTGTTAAAGTAGTATTGAGTTGGGTTATATAGAAAATTATATATATATTAAACGTAGTGACAAGTGGCTGGCTCGTCGCGCAAAAATCACAAACCCGACACCCAGTACACCATTAGCCGCTTTTACAACATGCTAGGGGAGGACAGTTGATACATTTTTTCGAATCCCGGACCAACATGGAACAAATTGGATTCAGCTTCGAAATACCAGACATGTCTTAAAAGAAAACATGCATTTAAGATTTTCAATGTAGACGGTATATTCGATTGATGGAATTGGCGGATAACCTTTTTGTTGGACAACTCGTTTTGGGACAGCACGGGTCAACGACCCGTCGTCTGCAGCCTGTGCACTGTGCAGCCAGTGGCAGATTTGTTGACACATTACAGGTATTTATGGGATGAAGTTTTAGAAATCCCTAAAGATTTCAGATTTTAAAAAGAGCTTACGAAACTTACAAGGTCGAGAACACATATTGGCAATGTTGATTGGCTACGACGACTACTGTTAGCCAAATTATTAAATTTAATTAAACAATAGCTGTAAAAGACCCCAATGTATATACTATACTGTGTAAACTGTTCGGTGAATCTTTCTATTAATGTATATTTAAAAAATATATATTCCACTATGTAAAGATATAACAGTGGACTGGCGCAGAAACCGATTCCCGTGACAGAATCTGAAATCTCGTTAGGAAAGCGTAAGTCAGTCAGTTAGTTTTAATTTATTCGATCTGTCAAAAATACAGTTTTCTAATTCCCCTGTTGCATACCTTTAGTGCAACGTAAAGCGATCCATTTTTTTTAGAATTTTTTATATTAGACCTCATTTACAAAGCAGATAATTTGTTAAATATAAACATTACCAAGATACACAAGCCCATCAATCAAGTATAAATAAAGTGAATTTATAAATGTAAATGCTATCAATGGATTCAATGGGAGGCAATGATTTTGCTTTACTGTAACTATTGTAAGGTTTTACTTTCCACAGACTGTTAAAATACGAATTTGATATAAAATATCCAACGTATCTACATGGAAATGCTCATCCTCTTGATTTCGATTTGTATAACATTTCATGTCTAAAGTAGGCTTCAAGATTATATATAACAGTTTTTGTGAAGAAATCAAGTTTAAAAAAAATAAAAGTTATGAGAAATGTTTAATATTTTCCTCATAATTTATTGCTTCTCAGAAGATATTTCCCGCTTGTTGGACGTTTTCTCCAATAAATACTTTTTGTTGTCGTCTAGCTAGCTAGCTAGTCACATGATGGAACCTGCGCATGGAAGGCTTTTTGCCTCTCAGCTCCATCATGTGGGCTCGACTAGCGAGAGCTACCATGAGTAGTAACTTTCCTGCATTAATTAAGCAGATACGTGAGAAAAAATTAATGCCATTCACATTAAAAAAAAATATTGTCATGTCCTTTATTCTGATTATAATATGTCGCAGTTTTCATCATTTAATAATTACATGTCTGACATGTGTGGATATTTGGTATGTGTATGTATACCCAGAACTATAATAGAAGTCTCAAAACATCAACATTTATAGGGTTATTATAAAAGGTATTTTTTGTTTAATTTATCCTAACCTAACCTAACCCGACTTCTTCACACTGGATATTTGGTTAACGGAAACATACGTTTCCAAATTTATTTTATTTAGAAATAGTACAACCTGTACAATGTCAACAAGAAATAATACTTGAAAGAGTTAACGCATTGAACTTGGATTGCATGAAGATATTTTTGATATTCCAAAAAATGGTTGGTGGCGTAATTATTTCTACAGTTTAAAAAAAAATCTTAGTTTTAACATCCGATATTAAATACTTCTTGGTAACGTTACCGCGACAGCAGAAAAACTTAATAGTCATGATCATATCCTTGTGATAACATCCCCGATGTCGTTGATGTCTTTTGTAGGGTGGAGCTGAGGTCCAAAAATAGAATCCAATTAAAGCTAGCCAATCGCTGGCCAAAGCTCATTAAATGATAACACAATTTTATATAGACCGACTGTAATGTAATAAATGCCTAGAGCCGAGTAACTGCTAATTATCTACGCTATATTTGCAATTATAATTGGGCTCCGGACTGTGTTCACTTCACATCATCAGAAATAGCATTTAGCCATCGTGAACTTTAAAGTTGGCATTTCCTTTTTAATAATTGCTCCCGTATTACGCTTTTCGCAGGCAATAATTTCATATAAAAGCTAATTACTAGCTGACTTTCTCGAGCAATTATATTCGTGCTTTTTAACAGCTATTTTTTGTTTACATTTTTAAGAGACACTGCCATAAAATTTCCCATGGCGTTTAGTTTGCGGCGTATTTTATACTAACACATCAAGGTTTTAATTATAAAAAAAAATGTCATCCTAAACGATATCGGTCACGGCGGCCAATGTTAACGAAGATTAGCCATTATTGAAATAACATACATAACACAATTGAATATTTATATAATTTGATTTAGAATTTATAATGATACTAACAACAGTCTTAGGCAGCCCATGTTTGAATATCGGCTATAGAATGTAAAAGTTATAAATCGACTGATCGGGTACCCATCATTGTTTCCATGGTTATCAATAAATAGGCAACGAGGTTTCGCGAAGGCCAATGTTTACAACTTTCTATGGGAACTTGACACGCCATTGTCTCGCCAGGAGATCGCGCCGAGGCGCTTGCAACTACAACTAAGCACTCCAGTGCAAGGAACAGCTGATTTGCCCATTTCTGAAATAAACCATCAATTTGTTGAACTGAAATGCGCCTCTCGTTACCGACGCATAACACGCTCAAAACGGTAATTAACACGGACGATAATTCACAATTTTGACGTCAATTAAAATCCAATAAGATTCTTAAACGATCCAACCGATTTTAGAACGCGAAGAACCTACATATTAACGATCTCTAAACTTTCTTCCGCAACGGTACAATCTGACGCCTAATTCCATAAAATTTTTGTTGAACCGTCAAAACTAACACGACTTTCTTTAAAGAGATGAGCGTGAGCGCCGGCTCTTGGCCGTCGCAGGCGCAGCTCCGTCATAATTCACGGGTAAACACCGCGAGCCGACGTGGAAGAAACTTACGGGCTCGCATGCGCGAATGTGGAACGGGCTCGGCGCGTGAGGCGATGCGCCGACCGTTACGGGGTGCGGAGTCCAGACCACCTGACCGCGGTAAACACCAGGTCACAGTGTCACGTCTTAAGAGATTTACCGTTATGCTCCTCGCGTGCGCCGGATCAGACGTCGCCCGCCCTCGGCATGTCACAAACACTGGCACATAACAATCACTGGTTTGATCACTTCACAGCACCACCGGTAGCCGATCCTCGTGCATCTCGCGTGCATACGGTGTAGGTCGTGTGAGAGGGCCGCGTCGAGTGTGCATGGGAGCATCAAGTGCGACGGACCGTGAATCTTAACCTACCTGAGGCGAAGCGCTTGCGTGTCGCTCGGCCCACCGGACCGGCCCGACTGCTTTACCGACGCCGCCGACCGCCATTTTTAAATCACTATTTACGATACATTTCAGTATTCTACAAAGAGGATGCTATTGAAACCTAAAACAACATTAACTGTTTAGTACATTTTCATAAAATTAAACTTTATCTACAGTATACTTCTCTCATATTTACCATTCCTTCGAAGCCTTCGACTGTTTTATCGACATAGAACAACGCCATCTATGGAAAAGATAAGAAGTGATATCACGCATTCAGCCTCAAACCTTTAATAAAACGCTATTACAGCTTAAATCATGTTATCCCGAATAGTTTTTAGTTTTTATTAAATAATTAAGATGATATTCTAATAAATTGACTAGTGATGCTTTTGTTAACTAAAAGTTAATCATGAATAAAGTATTTAATTTCAACGCATTACGTAGATGGCGTTACTGGCTGCATAAAGCCTTACAACTTTTCACACACCGAAATAAAATGCAACTGTTACGTCCTCGTGATGTGTAGATCCAGTATTATTAACTCATGATTATTAATAGGTAATTACATTAGGTATTTGCTAAAGGATCTTCCAATCAACTGATAATTAATAGATTTCTGTGATAAACAAAAATCAGTCTATATCTATGTAAAATACTATTATTAGAATAGTATTGAATCGAAAAAATCTTTATTTCTTCTCAGTATGTATATGCATAATAGGTTCAAGCCCCAGTTAGCGAACTGTTTATTTTTAAATGGTCTTGAGAACTTTCAGAAGTAAATTATTATATTATGTTGAATTATATAAGCTAATTTTGCGCTCATACTCCTTTATATAAATGTAATGGGAGTAAAAGATAAATAAACATAATAAATCAATATATTTAAACAATTTAGGTGATCGTTTCTGTGTAGTGATCTTCCAGACATCCTTGAGATAAAAGATATAATTAGCTTATTGAAAAAAATAAACACGGCACTAAAAACAGTGACCCAAAATTATTTTTAATGAGAACATCATTTCTGCATCTTGATTTGATCAACATTTCAAATGCTTATTAGTTAATTAAAACATTACAAAATAACTATCTTTAGTATTCATCTGCAATTTAAAGCAGTGGCACCGGATCTTTGACGATGCATTTTTTTTTAAAACAACTTCTTAACAGCTGTTTCAATGGCAGCCAACAAGTCTAAACAGGTGTCTGGCGAAATCATGCAAATGTGTTTAATATCCGGCGAATCTAGCATCAGCGACTATCTGCATTGATAATAACTTGTTATATATATTATATATAGTCGGTTGACAATGACCATGATAGTCCAGTCTGACGGCATACGATTTGCATAATGTTTACTAGATTCTAGCCGTTACGCGAATCACTAGGTAATTCATTGTCACAATGTTTGTCTGACTATTATAATATGAACTTTTCATACATACATACATAACATCACGCCCATAATCCCCGAAGGGGTAGGCAGAAACGAAGGGGCAGCAAGCCCCTTCAACCACATTCTTCCAAAATTAAAGCCGAGCTGGGTGAGATGGAAAATTGTGAAAAAGTAGTGACAAGTGGCTACCTTGTCGCTTATACAAACACATACCCAAAATCCGAAATACCATTCATCACCTTCTACGACATGCAAGGCAAGAAACACAGTTGGCACATTATTTTTAAGATGTAGTTGCTGTGGACATGGCTCTCACTGACTGATTACACAGGTCAACAGTGTTTTTGGTGCAGAATCAACTCACTGCTTTTTTGATTAATCAGTAACAGTTGACCCAGATACAATTATCCAAATTTGCCTATCACGTCACCTTTTTGAGATATTTGATTACAAAGTTATGAAATCTGGCTATCAGGCCTGGCTTTAGTATTGATAAATTAATTCATTAATACTAAATATCTAATACTTGTCATCTTTTATAGAAAGTAATAATCCCAATGTTTTTATTAATAGTATAAATTATATTGCTTTGTTGATGCCTGACCAAATATACGCATTAGAATGCTATAAAGAATTCGTCCATACTACGGGTACAGCTCACAATGTATGAAAAAAAAATAGAAAATCTTATCTAGCCATATCTTTGCCTAGAAAAATAATACAATTTTAATTTAAAAAGCATTAAAATATTAAATATTTTTACTATTAAAGAGATTTATTAATTTTAAACATCAATAATTTCTATGCTGTTAAATAAATCGATAAATATCGTTAAAATAGCTTATTTGTTAAAATTTGTAGTCAAATTACTAAAACATCTGACGTGATGGAAAAATTTTTATAACAGAATTGTATTAGGCTGGTACTGATCAATTAAAAAAAATATGAATGATTTCGGCACCAAACAAAAAGTGTTATTTTGTTGGTCTGTGTTATTTTTGTTTTAGTTTAATTGCTAAGAAAACTCGTGTATTGCGCATGTCGTGGCAGCCTATAATTAAGACATCACTTAAAAATGTTTAAAATGCATGTGTAAATTTAACCATGTAACAAGTGAATGTTTTGTTGGTTGTCCTAAATAAATAAAATAAGTGACAGATCAACATGGGGCTTATAAATTGTAAATACGTACGAAAGCTAGAAGGGAAATTCGTTAAAGTTTACACGGATTTATTTTGTTTTCCGGTTATTTTATTAATAAGTGCGTATGTACGTTAAAATTGTTACAAACATGTATTAGAGTAGATTTATAAAGTTTTGATCATGTATGTTATCATGTATATTGGAAACTAAAAACATATAGGTAAGTAATTTTTATTCACGTCACTAATATTCCAATGTACAAAAAAATACAATTAGACCAACTAATTATACTACGAGTCTAACATTAATTTATTACGAACAAAAAAAAACTCTTTTTTTTCATTTTGACAGGCCCGTTGGTCGAGTGGTCAGAGGCCCTGGCCATGAAACCAAGGGTCACGGGTTTGAATCCCGCTAGGGGCAAATGTTTCGTGTGATGACCATGGACATTTGTACTCGAGTTATGGATGTTTATAAACGTATTTAAGTATGTCAATCCGTTCACCTAGTATCCATAGGACAAGCTTTAAGTTTAGTTTGGAACTAGGGTATTGTCAGGCGAGGGTGTGTCAGGCTGGAGAATTTATTTATTGTTGATTTTATTTTAAGCCAATACGTGCGTATTAGCTCAATATACTATATACTATTTGACCAATAAGACCAGAATCCTTATTACATACGAGTATACCTAATTTGTATTTTTATTTTTTATTTTGCACAGCTAAAAACAGTTTCATAGTGGTCTAAAAAACATACTAACTGCGCTAACACACTTTGTAATAGCTATCGCAAAAGTATAGCTTATAAAGGAAAATATGACTAAACAACAACACTTACAAAAAATCAGATTCACACCAAAACCAATCAGCAAGGACCTTCTATTGACTAGTTTAAAATTAATTGCTCCAATAAATATTCATGTGTGCGGAGTTCCACAATTTATCACGAACCAATGCCAATTCATATATCCAAGCTCGCATCTGATATTATGACCGCTATAATTTATTCATTATGTACACTTTTCCTGTTTTGTGACTTACCCATTGGTGTACAAATAGAAATTCAATACTGTTTACAACTTATATAGTATCTACTCGTACCGTTCATAAATAATAATAATAAAATAGCAGACTACACCACATACATTGATCTGACTACGAGGTAAGTAACTTAAGCATTGTGGTATTACAAATATATACTTAATTATTGAATATTAACACCCAGACACAGAACAAACACAAGTATTCATCATACGAATATTTGTCCTGGGTGGAAGTCGAACCCACAACTCTTGGCGCATGGGGCAGGGTCACTACTGAATGCGCCATCAAACTTGTCATACACGTACGTACATATATGAATTACCCAAATAGGCTAGTTGACTAAAATATTTTTTTTAGTCCGCTAGTCAGATTATCAAAAAATATTGAGTTCGTATTTTTTGCTTTATCAAATGCTCGGAAAATAACAAAGATACAGCGCTTCAAAGATCTGGAGTGGGGCGCTTTTACATCACTTGTTACTAAAATTCAACAGAACAAGTGACGTCACGCGCACCTTTAACGCGCTGTATCTTCGTCATTTTTGGTTTGCTAAACAAAAGAAAAAATACGTGAGCAATATTTTTTTGTAATCTATATAATGGACTAATTATTTTTTTTGAGTCAACTTGCCTATTAACATTTTGCGGACGGGATAACATAATTTTAGCAATATTCCATTAAATTTCTTAAGAACTAATCTAATCTAATCTAATATCGCATAGGTATAATTAAGTTTTCCCCTATCGCATATCGAATGGATAGGAAGTATGATTTTTTGTGTTCACCGCGAGAGGTCAAAGCGTTTTTTGTTTTGCGATTGTTTTCATATCTGTTAGATCTGTTTGATTGCACTTTTTGCACCTTTTTTGTTCACTATATTAGTCATCATCACCTAATTAAAACAAACTGGTGATACGAAATAATCGAGTTGATTCTTTCTACAGGTGCATGCCTGACTTAGTCACGACTGAAGTAACAAAGTTATGCAGATTTATGCAATAAAAATATTGGATGGTGATGTTGTATTGTGTATTATTAGGAATGCATAATGGCAATAAAAGCTGTATTCATACAATAGAATACTGCTAGAATTTTGTTTAAACGCAAACGTATCTAATATTTTTAGTCTAGAAGAAAATAAAAAGATCTTGCTATCGGACAATTAGACAGCAATTTAAATTTTAATTTGCAAAGTATTTTATAATATAATATTAATATATAATAATTATAAAATACTTTCTCTAGTATATCGTAAAAAACGGCAAATTATATATACGGTTTGTGATTGTGTAGGCAACAAGTTAGCCACTTGTGACTACTTTTTTTAAATTGTTAAAGTGACCTTACTTAAAATATGCTGCTTTAACCATCTAACCCAGCCCATTGTCCCGTGTTGGTCTGGGAATTATAAAGAATGTGCCTACTTTGTTTTTTTGCCTAGCATGTCGTAAAAGGCGACTAATGGTGTATCGGGTTTTGGGTATGTGATTGTAGGCGAAGAGCTAGCCACTTGTCACTACTTTTTTCAAATTTTTTTATCTTACCCAGCCCAGTTTTATTTTTGGCTCAATTAATATATTTGGTTAAAGGGGCCTGCTGTCCCTTTGACTCTTCCTACCCCTTTGGGGATTATGGGCATGTATGTATGTTGCTTTAGGAAAATGAACTAAAATGTTTTACCACGTAACATTAATTTAAATATACAACAATTTTTGAATTAGGTCACTTTACTTTTAAGCAACTTACTACTACAACTTTTTGCGATGTATATTTGCGTTTGAGCGGTAGTAGCTCAATGGTAAAGACACGCACCTCTTATCCGCAGGGTGTTAAAACCTAGGCACGTACCTACCTCCACGGGCACGTACGAATCTCTGGATTTTTTTAAATTTTGTTTATTTGTACCACTATCACAGAGGTGAGGGAAAACATTGATGAAACACAAACAGTGATGAAACCTGCATATTCAAACAACTATGGCTGTATAACCATGATCTAAGGGCTTTTTAACAGGTTACGAAAGTCCGATTGGCAGTCGCTTCAACGTAATCGAAATGTAGTGTTCTAATTGGACCTCAACTATGCACAGTACATAACGATAGTAAGATAATTATAAGTTATACTTGCGTTTGCCAAAGTAGTAATACACATACTTTATCTCGGCCTATAGCTATTTTTAAACACTGCGTAATTATGACACAAAAAGTAGTAAGCGTTAGAATTGCCCATATGCACGCGGCCTTACACAATTTGCGTTTATACAAAGTTCATGTCAAGTTCCGGCTAGCGGCGGTCTGCCATGTGCCGTAAAACTGGTAAAATGTTTGGCGACCAACAAAATTTAACGGCTCGCGAGCGCACGCGCACGCGTTTCCCAGACATGTTAGTTTTCCGCCTGACTGGCATATCCTGGTCCACTTATGATTATAAGTCTTAAGGAATTCTAAAAGAGATTTAATGAAGTCACTAATATATTTTCTAAATTGTATTATAACACGATTTGATTTGTAAGTCTTTTTTTGTGGAGGTCTCAAATACATGCTCAAGTAAAGTACGAATTAATGCGAAAAAAGCGAAAGGTGTGAAAATATTTTAAATCGAAGAATATGATATCTGCTCGGCTCCATGTCAGAAAGATTTGACGGGACTAAAGTAACATCATTCTTCGCAGAAGCTTATTTCAAATATGTATAAAAAAACACCAAATGCTCAGACATTTGTAGTTCCCTAATCACCAATAACCCTCATAATTACCTACATCAAATGGAATGTTATGAATATATGGAATTATTACGGATACAGATCCATGTTACTTCCATATCACCCACATGTGCTCATGTGATATGAAAAATGTTTTGTAAAAAAAAAATGCGCTTTATTGCGTAAGAAATTGTGGCGACATTTAACTAGTTTACAGAAAAGCTTCTCTAAATAAATACAAACATAATGTGAGTATTATTCGTTTTGATCAGGATTAAGGTTGGAATTTAAAGTTATATTGTGCACACTAAATCGCAGGCGCAATCTTAGTCCATTTGTATAGAGTACGCGACGAGACACGGCCGGAGTGCGGGCATGATGTATGTACGCACTATTAATTTGGCCCGCACTTCTAAATCGCCACATACTGTAAGCATGCAGTGTGTGTAAGAGTGTACACCAACCCGTTAGACCTCCGGCGTGCGATGCGTCACTCGTGCCTTGACCTGTCCAGGCTGCAAGACTTGCAAACCGGACTTGGGGCCGCATGGCGTCCGCCTGTCTGCTCAATGAGTCAATTGTCCCGACTTCATTGCTAATTTATGGTGCATCCAACCCCCATTTCTTTTGAGGACGAATATTATGCAACACGATAGAGTGTGGTGAACATCATTAATGTATGGGACTTTATAACTGCCAATACCACACATTTTTACTGTCAAAAGCATAACATGCTATTGTTAATATATTAAGTATATTAACAAAATATGAGTAAGTCTAAGCTTTATTAACAACTAAAGACATCAACTTCGAGAAAAAAATATTTTAAATAATCTGTCCATCAAACTTAGAAAGTTGGAAACTTAGCTCTACTCATTGACATTTTCAAAAGTTTCTAGTATGTATATCTCATATCACATAGTAGAGCATATTTCTAAAAGAAATACAGGTACTATGATTCCATAGACGCCACGATGTTTAAAAGACCGTTGGTAAGCGGACGAATTTTAATTAATATGGGCATATTTATGTTGATTCGGTTCTTCACCTATCAACAGCATTTTAATCCAAAGTGACGTGGACATTATACATCCGGCTTCTGCACCTCGGAAATAAACAAATCGACCATCCTAATTCAATGTTAATGGCACCACATTACGGAACGTTTAGGGCACCATTATATCCTAAATTATGATATACTTTAATTACTTTAGCTCATACTATGCGCAGTGATAATAAAACGGCACAAGTTTAGTTACCGAACCAGTAAACTCATTCACAAGTCATTGAATAAACCGGGCGTTCTAAGATAAAAATACCACTCACACTCCACCACAATAGATTTCTTAATTGAGGTATGATAGAGAAATACAGCTTTCTCCTCATACTATCGTAAATGGCATACCATACCGCTATTGAAGTAATTATATAGATTTATTTAATTAACATTTAGTTTATTGTCAGAACAATCCAATCTCGTACGAATTTCAAATTACGTTTACAAAATTGCTATAGGTAACTGGCTCTGCATTGCGTATTATTAATGTTTTATAAGCCAATCTTAAAAGCATTTACACAACGTTTAACCCGGATTATACCGGTTAGATATAATACGAGCCCGCGGAACATCAATATTAGTAGGATATAATTATCTCGCAAGAATGCGCGCAAAAACGCACATCCGCGATATTTCGGAACATCGCGGACACCTAATTACATCGCAAAATATAGACCTCGACTCAGGGCGGACGTGATTTTACGTTGTTCGATCATCTTATAACTGGAACGTGAATTTATAATCGGTCAACGTTTAAGTAAAGAAACCCCAGTGGATTTTCCGTTGAAATGCACATTCTAAGAATTTATAACAAAGCTACAGCGCCAAAACTATGTCCAATGTCAACATTTCCCAGAATTATCTTTCGTTTAAAATTTATACCAAACTTTGGCCATAGCTAAAACATGTAAGCTGTGTTTTAGCTATTAATATTACCAGCAATAATAGAAAAGAATAATTCTTGCCTAGCATGTCGTAAAAGGCGACTAATGGTATATCGGGTTTTGGGTGTGTGATTGTGTAGGCGACAGGTTAGCCGCTTGTCACTGCTTTTTCACAATTTTCTATCTAACCCGTCCCGGCTTTATTTTTGGCTGAATGTGGTTGAAGGGGCATGCTGCCCTTTTGACTCTGCCTACCCCTTCGGGGATTGTGGGCGTGATGTTATGTATGTATGTAATAATTTAAAAAAATCAATTTTTCATTGTTGATGCTATTTTGTACCCATCCATCATATTGCTCAATAATTAAAATAAAACCTAACATAGATTTACTCAATGATATAAACCAACTATATCTACTCCATACCCTAAGGTCAACATTCTCTCAGGTGACATATATATATATATCATAGCCTTACATGTACTGTAACTTTTTCGATGTGTTTTGTACTCCAGACTCTAGAACTTGTTTTGGTAGCATAAAACTACTTTAACCATTAAGCAATGGTGGTTATATTTAACCTCAATCTGCTGCATTAAATGTGTTTAAGACAGAATTGTATCCGAGACACGAGCCAGCAAAGGACATGGCGTGAAACTGTATAATTATTATAGAATTTTGCTGATAATGGTGATAATTGAGACTGTTTCAACAATGAGCAAAGGATGATGCAATAATTAGCGACGGGAATAGTTAGCAGTCAGTCCATCAATGCAAGAATGTAAGTAGATATAAGAAGAAACGGTTAAGTGGAAGTATTGTTACGAGATAGTTTTGTTAGCTATCTAATGCATCGTTCATTAAGATTGTTAATTGCAAGAATAACTGAAAAAACAGTGGATACATAAAAATAATATATTAAAATAATAACGACTAGCTTTTGTATTAATGTAAGTGTACGGAAGCTAGTACAAAGTTTACGCTAAGCATGTGTGTCATTTGCCTATTAAAATAATTAAAGATGACGCTGATTGGATGTTTTCTAATACGTGGATTTACCGCAGGCAGGTTTCCCCAGAACTTTGGGAATCCCAATGAAATAACCGCGTCCTTATTTAGTTTACTTGGCAAACTATGATTGGAAGCTTTTTACAGCAAGGTGCTCGAGTTTTTCCGCTTCGTGTATCGGCGGTAAATCAACTGTCAAATTAAACTAATTGGATTATCACCAGCACCTTCAATGATGTATCATTTTAGTTGTAGCGTACGTAAATACATGACTTTGCTAAAAGGCAGAGGATGAGAAGTCTAACATTTCTATTTTGGGAGACTTATTTTGTGAGTTTCGTTTACACAAGTAAACGAAACTTACATGTTTACTATTAGCTTAAGTTGAATAATTCATGAATTTTAAAGTTGTCCAAATTTATTGTATGCTATAAAGGGATTCTAAAGCGACTCCTTTCACTTTTTGTATTTTATGACGTTAGTAGGTATATTAATCAATGTTGTCTGTGTGTGTTAATCAAATTAATTAGTCGTATTTACTCCCTTAGAAACATTAATGAAGCTTTTAGACACATTATATCTATTATATCTATTGTGCAAAACATATATTAATAACTAGCTGTGCCAGCGGTGTCACCCGCGTTTATGGTTAATATTATAAAGACTATTTCCGTCATACATGATTTCTATGTAACTTTAACCATTAAGGCTGCACACGCGACGGAAGCTTAAAAAATGGAGTAACTTCTCCCGTTTTCCCAACATTTCCTTTCACTACTCTGCTCCTATTGATTGTAGCGTGATGAAAAGTATACTATAACCTGCCCAGGAGTATGAAGAATAATAGTACCAAGTTTCGTTAAAATCCGTCGAGTAGTTTTTGTTTCTATAAGGAACATACAGACAGACAGACAGACAGACAAAAAATTTACTGATTGCAATTTTGGCATCAGTATCGATCACTAATCACCCCCTGATAGTTATTTTGAAAATATATTTCATGTACAGAATTGACCTCTCTACAGATTTATTTATAAGTATAGATTATATAAGACTAGAACTTATAATGCAAAACAACAATATTCAATATAATTATTAAAATGTAATAATTAGATACATGCGGAAGATATAAAACAAACTAATCATTTATGTTTGCATGTCCATATCAGTTGCTCATCCATATCAGATATTAATGGCACTATACTCTACTATCAACGTTCAGAAAACTACTTATGCACCGGGAAATGTTTAGTTAACTTTTACTGTAAAAAAGCGACGTTAAATCAAAACTCTTAAAAAAACCTAATCTTTAGTCTTTCCTGAAGAGCTGGTGGGCACGTTAAGACGTGGTCGGGTTTACCCAGCTTACACTTGCCAGGTAGTACTTACATACTTACGAGTTTACAACAAAAACTCTTGTTTACGCAAAACCGCAAAAAGATCACGTAATTGCACAACAACAAAAAGCTTTGTAATTGAAATTTTCCCTTGGCAATATTTTTTCCATAATTATTTGTATTATAATAAGATGTCAGCGATAAACTGAAACAGATGATTGGTAATTGATATAACTTTTCAATATTATGTGTTAGTCTTGTTGTGACTATGGAACGATAGTAGCTCATAAGGACACGCGCCCACGTGCAAGGGGTGCATTTTCAAACCCGCGCACGTACCTCTGAATTTTTCAAATATATGCACGTATATAAACTTCTGGCTCGTCGGTGAGGGATAATATTGTGATAAATTAGTCGTTCCAACTTGATTAGCAGACTTAGTAAGTCTGCGAACCCAAGATGATCATGGTCTAAGTGGACTCCGACTGACCACGGAATGAAACGATAGGAAGATGGCAATTGACTCATTGTACACAGTTTACAGTTTGTATACACGGTAATTTTCTGTTCCCCGTGTCCTAAGGATGAAACACGTACATACATTTTAATATTTTATGTCTTGTATCGTTTTTTTTATCATTGATTCGACGCAAATGACGACATAAATATTCGTTTTTGAATAGCCCCGATCAAAAATGAGTTTTTAGTATCCAAGTGGAAGGTAAATTCAATGACAAAAACAAAGATAAAAATACAAGGACAGTAAAAATTACAAATAGGAAATCACATTCACACGCCTCCAACATTAACGAACCCTGAAACGGATATAAGTACGTTCCTCAAACTTTCTACTTACGCCATAAGTGTAAAGAAACTTTCTTTAGAGAATCAATATCTTCAAGATAGTTGTCAAATGTAAGTTTTGAACAGGGTTCGCAAACCTTTTTCATAAACATCGGCGTACGGGCAATATGGAAAAAAGTATAGGCACCTGATTAATGATACCTAGCTAGTAATTAATAATTTAATCATATTCTCCGAAGGGGTGCTGAAGTGCGTCGTGACACATTTGCATTCCGTACAATCACTTCCTATCGTGAGTAAGGTTTACTATGTCGGTACTACTTGGAGCTTAGTAGGTAAAGTTTGCATCCCGTAATTATTTCTACCTTGAATTGACGTAGTATTGCATTAAAATGATCTGTTTACCTAATAAACCTAGTAAAGTGATTAAAAATACACTAATGGAACTATTAGTATTATTAGTAGTCTAATATATTATATATTAGACTACTAATAATACTTATGTACTTACTGATATTTTTTGGTCGAATGTGGTTGAGGGCCTCTTTGCCCCTTTGTCTCTGCCTACCCCTTTGGTGATTACGGCCGTGATAATATACATATATTGTATGTATGTAAGCGCTGATAATAATATTTACGCAAAAAGTACAAGTACTTATAAAAGAAACACAAGACTTGTCAGTCGTGTGACCTCTTACATTTAATTAACTCTTTGCTACTTCTTTCACGGTTTTATTAGATCGATTTGACTTATACCATAGACTTAACGAGCCTACTTAATTTTAAACATTTTATTGGTTACACTGTGAGTTTATAATACGTTCTCTCTGCCTACCCCGCTAGGAAAGTGGCGTGAAGTTTTAATAAGTTAGTAAAAAATATAAGTATAAAATAAAAAATCAATAGTTGGTCGGTCGCGTAAATAGCATAGGTATTGCTATTGCGATAAGACGGGGAAGTCTAGTATTTTAACATGAAATCTAGGTTTTCAGGCTTAATAATCATACATGGGAAATAAGCATAATAGCATTTTTATTCGCACGTTTGTTTTATTGCAATCATGATGATATTTGGCATGTAGATACGTAACTGTTGACTACCACGAAAAAGATACAGGCTTCCTTTTATCCCGACCTTGAAAATCTTGAAATGGTTTTTGTGTTATAAAATATCGAAAATCCAAACACCTTTTGAACACTCGAAATAAAAAGACACGTATATAATTCAATATAACTAGGCTTATATATTGAGTCTTAGAAGACTTTCGTTGCATGGCCAGTATTAAATACGGAACCAATTGTTTTATAATTCGTTTATATTGATTAAAGCCAAACTTATTTAAGGAGTGCACTATTAGTTATTGTTGGTTAGTTGAGTAGCGGAAGTATTTAAAGCTATATTTACTGTTTGATCGAAATGTTGTGACACCAAGATAATCGATAATCGCTCGATAATCAATCACGGCTAGTTCCATTACACGTGAGATGACACGTTTTTGCCCCACACATGAGATGAGGGGAATTCTATGGCGATAAAAACCAACCCTGTTTGATTGATTTTTCCTACCTGCCTGCTACCTGCCTAGAATGGAGAATAGAGCATCTGAAGAATCTTAGCTGATTTTTTTAAATACACATAGATTGAACATCGTAAAAATATAATTAAGTTACAACATATTATGACCAAGTTTTATTAGATGTAACCAAAATATCACACATGTTTTAGATTAACGACCAATACTTGAAACATTATTTTAAATTAAGTCTTTAAAAATAATAGGTAAGTCAAACTTATGTTTTGTATCCAACCGGAACTTAACCATAATTTGACTCGTTTGGAGCCACAAAATAATTGATTTCGCCAGATTATGACAATGACTTAGTAACATACAGCTAATTTGCATGTTGGCAAATTATTACGCAACACAAGACTTAACTAAATTTGGATCCGTGAATCCAATATGCGAGATAAATAAGTTCCCAGACCTTTTCATTGCCATTCTTTTTTTTCTACTTATCTACACCGACAACTATTGTAACTGTTTATAAATGTTTACATGTAAATAAATTTGAGTTCCTGCATCAGGAAATCAGGATATTATTATAAGATACAATACAGACACAATGTTATAAGGGTATCTGTAATCTCATTAAAAACAACATTGAAATCAGAAAAATATTAAGTAAGTTGAAGTGATGATAGCCCGTCATGGCTAGGCTCTCACACCCAATTGCAATGTTTGTGTAAAGCATGGTAATCAACTTCTATATGGGCAATTGTTTTAAATTATTGATTCTCGACTCGTTTACTATTTATACCTACCTTCGCGTATGCGGTTCCGTGTGAAGTTTGCCTTAGCGAGCTGCGACGCCCCGCTAGGGTTGCCAACTATACTGTTTTAAACAGTATTATTCTGTTTTTCTCTAAATTACACTTTTTACTGTTGAACAAAAATAAAGTATACAAAATACTATTTTCAGCACCACATTATTTTTCAGTTATAATTGTGATGAGCCGTATGAAGTTTTTAAAAAAGATTGTAAATTAGTAAATTGTGCGAAAAGCTCTAAAAAATATGTATTTAAAACAATAAATAAAAAAATACTGTTCATTTTTATAAAATACTGTTAAATATTTTTCATAGACCTGAATATACTTTATTTCTTGTAAAAAAAGTTGGCAACCCTACGCCCCGCCGCGTCTCGCACCATGCTCCACATTCCACAAATTCCTCCCCATCACTGTTCCGGCTAACAGCACAGGTCAACTTTCAACATCACACGTGTTCCTAACCACAACTGGTTTCATAAAGTTCGAAAGCCTTTGTCCCTGGAAAAATTCAATGTCTAGAATTAAGTTATTATACTTATCTACTCCAATTCTTTAGTTGCAACTCAGGTCCTAATAACATTGGTAAGTAATAGTAGGTAATTCTAGATTTAAGTTTCACAAATCATACGTTAATAAGACTGGATACAAGATGTAAATACAACATCTTTTAAATAATTACGATAAAGGAAAGTAAAAAATAATAATATCTACTTACAGAATTAGAAAATTTATTTCAATTGAGTCCTACAATGTTTAACTGCATTAAACATTTAACCCATATTGCGGACTAAGGGAACATGTAGTAGTCACCGTAGCCGAAAGCGGCATGGGACTATATATATAACTGCATTAAATAATAAATAAATTCTTCAGACTGACACAGCAATTCCCTAGTGCCAAACTAAGCTTATGCTTGTGCTATGGATACTAGGTAAATGGATAGACATACTTAAATACGTTTATAAACATCCATGACTCGAGTACAAATGTCCATGTTAATCACACAAAACATTTGCCCTAGCGGGATTCGAACCCGCGATCCCTGGTTTCGTGGCCAGGGTCTCTGACCACTCGACCAACGGGACAGTCAAAATGCTCAACAATGCTCCGGCCATTAACTGTAATTCTGTGTGTTTATGTCGCGTGACAAATTAGACTAGTATTAGTATAGGTACTAATTAGACAACCTATGTTGTGTCCTAACTGTCGCGTCGGGTTTCCCGCCAATCCACCAAAACTATGCGGAACGAAATCGGACACCATGCTAATCTTAAAGACACATTCTGATGTACATTAGGAATGTCGTCCGATTATCCAGCAATCTTGTTAATAAGTAGGTATGTGTAAGAGCCGGAATGTATGAAAAACGTTTTGTTTGTCAATCTGATTAGCGCACAAATTAATACGGATGTAAACATCGTGCAGTTCTCACAGATCACATGATCACTCAAGAATGCGACCCACTCCGTACCATTAACTACATTGCTTACAAAATCGCCACGATGTAAGAAGCACTATACGCTCGGTCAATGTCAAATGCCGTCGTGTAGACCTTACGTAAATGTTGTTATCCAATGCATGTCAATAGAGGCTCATTCGTATGCCTATGCGGATTCTCGGAGATTCCGGCTCGGTACCGAGTATTTATTACGTTTCGACACGATCTCAGCATTTTTTATTTATATTTTTTTGCAACAGTTTCCCACGGGTACGACAGCGGAATAGTTAATTGACCGATTGAACGGATAAAAATAAGTCTGTAATCTTGTGAGCATAACAGAAACCTCGGAATCCTTTTTGTAAGACGGACATACAATGTCTACAAACTATCAATCTCTTCTCCGTTTTGATTAGAGTCTTTGCGGTATCAACATGGGGGATCGACTGGTTCTAGAAGATGACAAACTATAAAGACGATAATTCCATTCAATAATCTAATTAGGTGCTCTAAAATTATTTTAACAAATAGCACACACAATGAGCATGGAAACTTTACATAAGTAATTTTATTGAAGATGCATCAAAAACCTATCCTTATTTCCTATATCCGTTTGTTGTTCCTTAAAAATGTAACGGACACAATCTGAGCGCTGACAATACTCGGTTTCATTCATCGAATAATTCTCACAATTATTACATAAGAAAAAATACGGCAAAGTTCACGGTCGGCAAGATACACGCTCGGTCCTTTTCACTTGAGCAGCAGGCGTTCGGTAAACAAGGCGCGTCTAGATTCCTAGCTCAGAGGCTGCATCCGGGCCGCGGAGGGATCGCGGCACGGGCGCGCGAATGTCAAGGAACCCTGCCTGCTGCGGAGGCGCGCGGCCCGCCGCAGCCGCAACCTAAGCCTCCAGTCGCAGCCGACATGTCTGCGCCGGCGCCCGCCTCGCCGCCACTGCGCGCGCGCGCCCTCGCCGTGCTTCTCGCGATCGCAGCAACCGCTAAACTCGTCGGTGAGTTAACGATATCAACATAATCATCCTAATTTAGACGGTCAAATAACTTGTCCAAATAACAATATATTGTAGTTTTATTTCTTTGCACAAAAACCGGCATTGTGATGATGACTACAATTAAATGCTAATGTAATAGACGGTTTCTATGTTTTATTACAGGAACGCAAGATTTTACATGCAAAAGGGACGGCCTTTACGCCGACTACGACAGCGACTGCCGAGAATATATAAAATGTGCAGGAGGCGTAATGAAAAATCGCTACGCGTGCGGTCCGGGACGCGTCTTCAGCGAATTCGCGAGCGCGTGCGTCCCGCGTCGCCGCTACCCCTGCATCCGCCGCCTGTGCGCGCCCGGCGACTCGCTAGCGTACGCGACCCCCGGAACTGCCTGCCGGCACTACTATCGTTGCGAAAACGGAACTGCAGTGGATCACGCATGCCCCTCCGGCGCTTGGTTCGACCTCGACAGACAAGCTTGCACTCGCGGCGCCGGCACCTGCTACGAACCGCTTTGCGCGGGCCTGCCCGACGGCAACTACCCGGATTCTTCTCACGAGTGTCGCCGAAAATTAGAATGTCATGGAGCGGAGCTCAAAACTGTAATGTCCTGCGGGGGAAAACCGTGCACTCAAGTATGTCCGTCGCCTCGATCCGCTGCAATACCGCTGCCGGCTGGCGACGCTGACTTCTGTTCCGATGATGTTTGCTCCTCATTGTGCCACCAAGCCGAAGATGGTGCTTATGCAGACCGTTCAACGGGCTGCCGTGAATATTTCGTGTGTGAACAGCGGCGTGTTATTCGACGCGGTGTGTGTGACCCCGGCATGTTGTTTTCGGACGGCGGCTGCGAACCGGCATACCGGACGTACTGCCCGCCGCCCGCCCGGAGCCCGTGCTTCAACCGGCCAGACGGATTATACCGGGACTGGCGCGATTGTCTGTCCTGGTTCGACTGCCGTCGCGAGCGAGTGATCGCGCGCGGGTCCTGCGACCAAGGGCTGGTGTTCGACGGAGCCCGGTGTGTGCCAGCGTCGTCTTTCACGTGCGAGGGTCCGGAGCCGTCGACACAGTGCGAAGGACTGCCAAGTGGGACTTACCAAGACATGGAATCGAATTGTACTCGGTATTTCCACTGTGAAGGGTCGTTCCGGACAGTTCTCGCGTGTCCCCCGGGGCGCGTGTTCGACGGAGTGCGGTGTTCCCCGGCCGAGCGGTACCTGTGCCCGAGCCTGGAGCGGGACTCGTGCTACGGGCGGCCGGACGGGCGCTACCGCGCGCTGGACACGGGCTGCCGCGGGTACTACGCGTGCGTCAACGGCGAGAAAGCGGGCTACGCCTGTCCCGCTGGGAAGGTCTTCGACGGCGAAGCCTGCGTGCCGGCGGCGGAAGGCATATGTCCGATAGAAGACTATTCTTGTTCCGGACTGGCCGACGGCTATCATCCAGAAGTGGAATCGAGCTGTCACAGGTGAAATTCTGTCTAGAACATGTGTCGCAATTCAATGTTCACTCCCACCTAAATTGATATCAAATATTTAAGTGATGATGTATGAGGTATTTAGAAATCTATAATGAAATTACTCGTTATGTGCTAATTAGAGAAAGAGGATACGCATTACGGACTCATTAGAAAAATATACAAATTCCCCTTAATCGAGGTGACGTCTTTATGACCTAATTATAAAATGTCGCGATTGAATTTTCATTAGCGCTGCGCATTCTTCTATTGTCACACTCACAACAGTTAACCTTTCAATCTTAATAAGATCACAATCAGAGACATACCAAACAGTTAGACCTCCCGTTATCCGATAGCATCAACAATGGTTAAAAAACATGATAATGTTTCTAGACCAACAACTATTGTAAGTTGAAGTGATGGATGTGATAGACAACAGTATAAGAGCGAACATTAGTGAGAATACAATTACTAATAGAATAAAACACGCTTTGTGAAAACATTTTCAAAATTATTCTACTGCGACGCTCCTATGCAATATCACAGCCAACTAGCTTAATCAGCCGTTCAAATAAAAGAGGAGGCTGTTTATTCATGCCACTTTTGTTTGAACTGCATCCTTTACAAACAGACTTGACTATTCATTAAAAAGGCTTACCATGCTAGATAGTTGATGGAGAACTCACTGAACATTTAAGATTGTCTTAAATTTAAATAAGTATATCAATCTTATACAGATTAGGTTTAAAAAGCAGCAGATTGGGGCAGATACCACACTGGACTAGCGTGGTAAATTATGAGTGCATAATGTTTGATTTCATTATTATGGCTAGAAAAGAAATTTTTGCAAACACTTATTGGATAGCCTGTCCTTATCAATATGGATATAAAATCCACTTCTATACGGTCCGAAACAACATGGCTTCAAAATTGACTTTCTTGTAAGCACTCGTTTAATACGCGGAAATTCTCAAAATCTTCAGGATCTACTTACCATGATACTTATAATGGACCACGATTGAAAGTCCTAATACCTAACTGTCAGAATCATTCGAAATACGGAACCCAATGTCAGTTCATTCTTTGTTCCTCTGAATAAAATTACGAAGGCTCTCGTCAGCAGGTAATTGATCTCTCAAAATGTGAAATGTACATTTTGAGAGATCACGTCTAAAAGAGTAAATCATAATTCGGATCACACCTAGCTAAATTTTCAAATATCATACCATAACCTTATGGTCATCTCCTTAACATCACGCCCGTGATCCCCGAAGGGGAAAGCAGAGTCAAAGGTGCAGCAGTCCCCTTTAACCACATTCAGCCAAATAAAACTTGGCTGGGTTAGATGGAAAATTGTGTTAAAGTAGTGACAAGTGCAACTTTATGGTGTTATAGCTATCTGGTAGTTATATGCGAAAACCCCTTTATATACAGACTCCATTCAAAACGGGTTACCCTACATATTTATTTATCAATTATTCTTAGGTACTTCTACTGCGAGGGCGGCGACCGTTTAGCGACGCTATCGTGCCTGGGCGGCAAGATCTTTGACGGACACGCGTGCGTGGACCCCGCGCGGCACGAGTGCGGCGCGCCGCCCGCCAACTCCATCGAGAACGGCGGCCGCTACTGCGAGCGTGACGGCTTCTTTGTGCAGCAGGTACAATAATAATATCATCCGAACCGATTTCGGTCACGACGGCTAGTCTCAATGAGGATTAGCCAACTAGATAGGAGATATTATAGTGCACAAGTGTATGCGCAAACACAAGTGCACTCTCTGTTCCTTCAATCCCATAGTCCGTTGAGACGGCGACCCGACAAGACCGGAGAAAGTTCAGGCGCAGGGTTAACAGCTTAACGGGCTTTCCGAGGCACGGGGGTGATAAAGCTTCTTCTTCATAAACTTCCTGACTCCGGGCAGTTACTGAATATTTTCAATATTGAAATACTCAGTTACGATTTTTTGGCCCGACTTGGGATTTAAACCCGGTACCTACCTCTTGGTCCTAAGGCAGCGCACGCTACCAATGGACCAACCAGGCAGAGGCAGCAGCAGATACCATAACAAGATATGACTGTGTAACACACTGCGAAGCGCATTGCAGGCTACTTAACTCAAAACATTTTTATACGACACGATACGGAATTGATCCAATTGGAGGCTACCAATTCAATAGTGTGTTTGTGAAATTAGTGGAAAATTAGTTATGTACGCAGTAACTAACTGCATCCATAACTGATCAATACAGCACAAGCATTAACTCAGTGGGTTCCAACTCGCCTGTACTTGATAACATAATGATTTACGATTCCAGATAAGCAGAACTAATCGATTCTGCTTATCAGGAATAGTAATTTTTATTTATATTTCCCCAGGGCACCGAGTGCAAGCGGTACTACTTCTGCGTGACCGGCACCCGGACGTACCTGACGTGCCCGACGCAGCAGGTGTTCAACGGGCAGGTGTGCGCGGCGCGGGGCCAGTACGCGTGCCCCGGCTGAGGCGCCGCCGCCGCGCGCCGCGACTGAGACTAGGCCCGGGCCGCCCCGCGTCCCCTCGAGGAGACGACCACGACGTACCTGACTACCCGATAAGGCTGTGATACATTCGACGACCTTACCCTCTAAGTACGCTTAATTCTACCTTTTGAAATAATACACCTTAAATTTTATACTATCTTTTTATTGGCATAGAAATTTTAAGCAGCCTAACTAGACGTCTAATAAATTACACAGTGACTATATCTTACATATTACTTTCTTACAAAACAAAATACAGCAAGCCCCGTGAATATAGAAAAATAAATCTTCTTTTAACATTGTAAAAGATTAATTAAACAATTTATTTATTACAGATAAATATTTATACTATTTAATTGCCCCAAGCAATGAAACCTATAAACAAATAAATTATTAGATTAACTTAGTGTTTTATAGTTAAATTATAAAATTTGTAATAATATAGGTATAGCACAGTGTAATACATGAATTGTTCTCATTTTTATATTAAAAAAAAAAAAAAACTATAATTCCGATTCATTTAAGTTTGGCAATACTCATTATATTTAAAACGCATAAAGTAATATTTAATTTATAACACTATTTTTGTAAGTAATAAACATTATATTCGTACGTATGGTATTTTATTTTTTCGTTTTTAAGTCTATAAATACATTTCTATACATTTTTATACATTTATATCTCCAAATATGTACGACCGACCTCGAGTTGTCGTTTACACACATTACAAGGACATGTTGTTATTTATAATTTTATACACTTTATATACTTCAATTGGTCCTCGCTAAAGAGTTTCAATGCAATATAGGGACCTATAAATATTCGCATTACTGCCAAGATCTATGTAGGGCTTCGATGAGTATAAGTAGGACGCAGATTTAAATATACTAACAATGAACATAAGTTAAGCTCGCATTATGAAGATGACTGCGACTATAGTTAACGCCGTCAAATAAAAAAAAAATTGTAAAAAGCGGCTCAGGATACAATTTCTTTATATTTTTAAATACAAGCATCTATTTTTATTAATAACGACTTTCTGGATTAGCGTTTCAAAAGTACAAACTCAAATCCTGTATAATATTCAGATAGGTACTACGTAATCACATGTTTTGAAACGTTGAATTATAATTCGACAGATTACACGTTGGATTTGATTTACATAGATAGAAATAAAATTTAAGTACGTAGACAAATAAATAAAAGGACCACTATCTATTCTTTCAATTAATACACTTGGCTTCTTCTTTTTGCATTGATGTTATATATCAAAGTTACATTGACAGTTAAACAGTGACACCATGACTTCGCACACAATAATGTTCATACACCCGTATCGTGCCAATGCGAATTATAAAATAATGGTTTACTACATAACAGTAATTATAATGGTTTCCAATGCATATGCAGGATGAATATTAATTTAAAAAACCGTGTAAAAATATCCGGTAAAAATGTGTTAAGATTTAATTTCCCTATTTTTACCACCGTATACAATCTTGTACGAGTTCGGTATTTTAAATATTTATAGTAAAATTGGAGGAACAAATAACGTCTAATTTATTTTTGTTATTTTTTATGTAAATATCATACATACCGCTTGCGCCTATTTCGTGCTAGTATTACAACACTTAGAATACTCATTTAAAAAATACCATAGACACTTGTTATTTAAAGTATTCTCACGCTTCCTCTGTTTACAACAATAAATATGTAAATAATATAAACGGATTCGTAATTCGTAATCAAGTAATTTGCATTTATAGCACGCACGATTGTTTACAAACATCATTAGGATTTTAAATCTAGTACGGAACTGAGTGTGTCATTAATCACTAATGGTCCAATAAACACGTGGCCTAGTAATTCATAGACTAGTTTCAACGTAACATTGTAATTTTGAAATGGACTTTATTATGTAAGGCGTGATACACATCCGAAGACTTGTGTACGCCAAGCCTATACACCTTAATGGATTGGGATAACAGATCATTTAGCTATGCAACCATACTGGTTACATAGAAATTGCATTGCATGCATAAAAACAGAGCATTGTTACCATACTTTATCCATAATACAAGGCTGCTTAATCCTTTTAGGATACCAACCAAATGGACGATTCAAAATGCCCGCTACGTTCATCTTTTTGGTGCCATTATTAACCAATGAGATTACAAAAAAATAATTAGTGGCTCTGTGTTAACAGTACACACGTTCGCGGTGGCCGGCGGCTTACAGGCAACATTATAATGTTATCACAATGAACATATTATAAAATGTATATTTATTACTTTAATACATGTACGGAAATCATGGAACGTCACAAACAGAAGGTTAAAATAAGAGCAACGCTTAATAATAATTGTCTTTCGCTAGTTATATTTAAATCAGTTTTAATACGGTTTCTATTTTGAATTCATCAAGTTTCAATTTTCCCCTAAAGTGTGACCGACGTAATGTAAAATTTAATTTACAGAAATAATAACAGCTTAACGCACAATATTGTTATTTTAATTTATTGTCTCAAAAATTGTAAAACACTTTAGACTTTAGCTCTTATCTAATTATGAATACTAATGGAATAATATGACTCGTGTTTCATATTTATAATGTTTTGCTGTCGAGATGAATAGCTCTACAAGGCTGCTTTAAATTAGTTATCTTGCATTCATATTTCAGCCCATAATTATTTTAGAACACAGTCTGAAACAATTGATGTAGTTTCTATGACGCGACTAGATAATTATTCAACCTATATGACATGAAATCTATAGAAAAATGATAAAAAAATTAAACTGTTTGGCAAACATTTCAAAGATATTAGCAGTTTTTTTTTTATAAAACACGTACAAAACAGACTTTTAAATGATTGATCGGTATACCTGTTTTATTACAATGTATATTCCACTATGCTGAACATTTACTATAGTATGTATAAATTTAAGAAGCTATCATTTTCTATCTATATTTTAGCTAATACATGTTGTACACCTTCGATTTATAATGGATCGTGATAAATAAATGATAACGACTGCATATTATAAATATAAATTGAAATAAAAAAGGAGATCCAATTTTGTAATAAATTGTATAAAATATGCGTATATTAATTAATTAATTAATGGAATATTTATTTACTCCATAAGACGCTGGTTTAATCAAGATCTTATCAATCCTACAGTTACTCTGAACAGGACAGGCTCAGTCTTAGTTTACAACTGACAAAAGTAAATCGCATGATCACCAACAACAATAAATATAAGCTGTAATTACGAATAACGTTCGATTATTTAAACATAACATTTTAGTACATTAACTTTATCAATAGAGTAACATAGGAATTAAGAATCGTTTACATTCATGTCTAAATCAGAAAAACTTCAACATATTTTAATGTTCAGATTCGCTAACGATGTCAATGTGCATTGCAAATCAATATAGACAAATGGGAAATTTTAAATAAAATAAAAATAAAAAAAATGTCTACGCTCGGCTTTACCTATTTAGAAAACTAGCAGTTTAAAAAAATAAATACACATATACTTCGATATTACTTAATAACTGACGGTATTTTAACATATTTATATATATTCTTTTCAATTACATAATGTTTACAATTGTCTTGTCCGTTATTCTCATAGCAAAATCCATAAAATCGGTTTTTAATCATATCTAAACCATTAAGCGGGAAAAACATAAACGTCTAAACTGTTGATTATATTTGAATGACCGAATAGCAGAAACGTGACCGAAATAATAGAGGCACTAACGGTCACCGCTCCGGTCATAGTGTCTGATGGACGTTCGCGTTATCGGAATAAAGATCCGCGAATTAGAATTTAATTATATGACATCATTTCTTATTAGGCGTTGGCTAACTGCGAATTTGAAGTAATCTCAATTTTGGCAACTTTAGAAATCGTCTTTTGCTAAATTTTGGATTTGGGCTGGACCCGAAATTAAGTAACGGAAAACTACCAATAACTAACCAACAAAATTAAAACTTCTTTTACTTTCTGTATATAGTAGGTATTTAACAAAAATCCAATTAACATAGAGATGTCAGTTATTACTGAAAATGCAAACTTTGCGCTGATATTACAAAACATGGACACCCAATTTGCAATACATAATATGATCATTTAGCGAATCTAAACTTTTAGACATCGCAATATAATCTATTTTTCGATTTTCATCCACTAACGGCCGACGTAACGACGTAACACGGCTTGTAGTAGCGAATGTGAACTTTACCGGTGTCGCATTAGAAGTGACTTTCGTTCACCAACAGCTGACATTTGAGCTCTCACACGAACGACATATTGTTGTCGAAATTAACAATCGACAAGGTCTGCAGTCAGTACCGATCAACGATTCCTAAGGAACCTAAGGGTTCCGTGGAAACGCCACTAAGGTTCCGCTATTCAATAATATATCATCGAACCCATTGTGAACATTTTAACCTTTTCATGTAATAAGCTTAAGAACCGCTGCCGTAGACAATATGCCGCTCGCGTGTGAGAGCTCCAGTCAGACCAACTGCCAGTAGTCAAGCGAGTGGTGCCCGTAGCTCTTATAAGGCCGCAACGCAACCAGTAGTCCGGTAGTCAAGCGATCGTGGACCTTACCGGCTGGCAATAGAGGCGGGGGCGCTAGTGGTCGCTGGTGCCGGGCCGCGCGCCGGGCGCCAGCAGCACGGCGACGTCCCACACCTTGATGACGCGGTCCTTGCCGGCCGTGCACATGCGCCCCGTCGCCTCGTCCACGTACAGCGACGCCACCGCGTGCTTCATGTCGTGGAACGACGCTAGCGACTCGCGTCTGCAACACCAGTGGGGCTGGTTACAGCGAATAAGGACGCCCGGACGTCGACTCAGGTGCCTAAGTTCGGTTTCAAAGGTCCCACGTCGTAACCAAGCTTGTATACAATATAAACTATAAGGGTACTAATAGTTTTCGAGCGTTTTTAAGCGGATGCTCAAAATTATAGATGGGCCCAATATTATAGGTGGTATTGTATTAAAGGTAGATAAGTCATATTTAAAGATTGCGCAGAGTATCATAATCATAATCATCGTTCTAGTGCTTTCGAGTGAAATCAACGGACGTAAATCCCTTCCACGTGAAGAAACGGGTAGACAATGGGTCGCCCTTTTCCAACGTAGAAGGCCGAGTCGATGCTAGGTCAACCATGGAACACTCCCGATTAATAAAGAATACCTCACGGGCGCCTTACTCAAAAGGATCATATCACCCTAGGGGTTTATCGGTATATTCTACCCGTTATCATCTTAGGCAGCTGCCCTCCCCCTGGAACTCCTGTGCCAAGGTACCTACTGGTCTATTTACTATCAATAATATTGTATTGCCCCCCCCCCCCCCCCGGATCAAAAAAATCTTGTGTTCCTCCCTTCTCTCCCCCCCCTAGACCAATCTCCTCCACTAAACCAAGAGCACCGAGAGTACGACACAGCCCGCTGGCTCCCCAGTCTTAATGGTGGATAACATATGTGTAACGCCTTTTTTAACGCCCTGAGCCAGAGATGGGTAAGCAGATTTTGTAAGTCTTCATGGTTTGCGAATGTTTGTACGTATTTGTATGTTTGTATGTTTGTATGAAGCAAAGCTTCCCAACGCCTCTTGCAAGGTTTAACTTTCACTCACGATGTAAGTACGCATACATACATCTTCAAGTTATAGTTTAAGAGGTTGGCAAAGAGGAGGAGGTGAGGCACTCACGGCTCGTGGCGCAGCGTTTCGTAGCAGCCGGTGCAGACGCGCTGCGGGAACTCGAACCCCATGACGGGCAGCGGCAGCCGGTGCGGCGAGCACGCCGCGCACACCGCCGCGCCGCACCAGCGGCAGTGGTGCTGCCGCAGACCTGCACACAACGGAACGCTTAATAATGTGCTACACGACATATTACAAGCTGTGTCGTAGAGGTCACAAAGGGTCCCGAGGCAAATAGAAACTGGGGTCTATGGACGTACGCAGCTTTTGTTTCGGGGGGGTCCAATAATTAAAAAAAAAACTTATTATAAATACAGTGAAAACACTAACAAGAATACCGAAAAATGTATCTTATTGCAAAGGTGTATGAGTCTGAATTTGCATTTGAATTTAAATATACACACCCAGCTGCTTCATCTCCATCATGGCGCGCACGTTCCATATGAAGGGCGCGCGGCAGATCTGGCACAGGTCGGACTCCTTCCAGGTGGGCGTCTCGCGGCGCCGCACGGCCATCTCCCACACGCCCAGCGCGCCGTCCTCGCCCGCCGACACCAGCCGCTCGCAGCTGCCCACGTACCACAGCCCCGTCACTTTGTTGCTGCAATACGAATAACACGTTACTGGCGCATAATAATAATGTCCTCCGAACCGATATGGGTCACGGCGGCCAATCTCAACGAGGATTAGCCATCTGCGCAGGAGATATTATAGCGCACAAGTGTGTGCGCTAACACAGGTGCACTCTCTGTTCCTTCACTCTTATGGGATAAACATAACCTGTAGCATTCTGTATGTAGTGAAATTATTTTTGATCAGTCCAATAGTTATTCGTTACAAAAGAATACAAACCTTTCCTCTTTGTAATATTAGTGTAGATGTATACAAACATACACGTTAATTAGCACACAGATTCGTCAGCACAGTAGAATAATAGCATTGGGCTAGATGATAAAAAATTCTGTTTAGTCCGTCAGTTAGATTATAAAAAAAAATTTGAACACATATTTTTTTATTTCTTTGTCAAACAAACATTGACGAAGATACAATGCATTCAAGTTGCGCGTGACGTCACGCTTTTGTACAATTTTTACAAAATAGTGACGTTGCGAGCCCCCACTCCAAAACTTTGATGCTCTTTATCTTTGATTTTTTGTTCATTATGTGTTCATATGTGTCTAGTATTTTTGTATAATCTAACTAACGGACTAAATGGAATTATAGTATTTTATAGCAGTCATCATCCCTATTATGCATTTACGATTAACACCATCTGTTGTCACACTTATTGGTAGGTACTATTGTCTTGACTGTAATTTTAGGTTTAATAGACTAATCACGTGTATAGATATTGCCCCAGAATAAAACACCAAGTGTTAATTCAATAAATACTAATTTAAATGTTACCTGTGTCCCTGGAGTTCATACGCAGTTCCTTTCTGGCCTCCGATATCCCAAACTATTATTGTTTGGTCAAAGGAACCACTGAATAGTAACTGAGGTAATGGAGCCCAATTCAACACTCGCACAGACCTTAAAACAATACATTTGTTAAATTCTATTGTTATTACTTTGAATTATAAGAGTTAAGGTATTTATGTTATCAGGGGTACAATAAAGGACATAGGTTACCATTCAACAAAATATATCTCAGTGATAAGATAACACAAATATTGTTGTATTAATAAAATAAATCAATATGACATACATACATCACGGACTAGTAAAAAAAGAAGGAGTCCACGCTGTCATAGTATAGCATGAAGCCACGTTTATGCATGTGTGAGTGAGATACTTATGGATACCAGATATCGGATATCTGTCAGTGGGAGCACTTAATGTCAATGTGTGACGTAAGTTGCGTGTCAAGGTGGAGCACCTGAGGAGCTTCAATGTCTACTTAGTGGCGCGGAATCCTTCTTTTTTTACTAGTCCGTGACATACATAAATATATTAAAAAAAATTGGTATAACTCACCCGCTGTGTCCTTTTAACGTAGTGACTAGAGTAGCGCCGTTATTATCTAACTTCAACATGGTTATCTGCCCACTGTAATCGCCCACAAACGCATACTTGGACTGGGAGTCGAACCTGATATACTGTTCAGGAAGTTAGCTTATGTAATTGTTATCTTTTTTATTTTATACTGTTATTTTTAGGTATATTTGAGGATAAAGGCTATCACAATGAATTTATAAATACGGTAATTTCCTTTAATGTTTCATGTTTTGTTGTTAAGAATATAACAAGACAGAATAGTGGGCTTTTATCCTTATTATGTTTCAATTTCTTGCCTAAACCACTTCAGTAAAGAAATTTAGTATGCTTTAATTATTGGGCTGTTTTTTCTTATCGCGGGAAAATATTTATTAATCGCCAGATAGTCTCCATATGCATTTAACGTATGGGTAAACTTTTATTTTCTGCTAAAAATAGATGTTTTAATCATATCACACTAGGAACAAATAGTTTACTGAGATATTATTATAATATAGTCAATTATATTTGTTAAAGTAGGACATTGCCTACCAACGCCATGTTTACCATAAAAGTAACTGATAATAAATAAGTGTAAAACCAATATGTATAAACAGGGCCATAACTACCATTGATGTCCAGGCACAGAACGCTAAACCTGGATGGTCATAGGAAATATTTGACCAACACTAATTCTATAATCTGTGGAAGGTAATCATATTATATCGGGTTATAGGAGCTATAGTAGAAACTTGCACCAGATGTATAAAATACTTGTCATAGCACTGAAATCTATCTATATCTTACTATCTCTGAAATCTATATCTTAATATATTATGACTGCTTGATGGCGCATTCGGTAGTGATCCTGCCCCATGCGCCAAGAGTTGTGGGTTAGATCCCCACCTAGGAAAAATATTTGTGTGATGAATGTTTGTGTTTGTCCTGTGTCTGGGTGTTAATATCCAATATTTAATATTTGTAATACCACTGTTGATTCTGATATCCGTAACACAAGTGCTTAAGCTAGTTACATCAGAGTCAGATTAATGTATGTGATGTAGTCTAATATTTATATTTATTTATATGTGAAGCAAATATACATATAGCCTTTGTTAAGAAAATTACGCGGGCAAAAGAGGATGCGATTTAGCACAGTTAATGTTTATATGGAGAAGAAGTGCAGAAGTCATATATTTTAATAAATAATGCATTAAAAAACTTTACATTAAATTAATAAAAAAATGAAACGAATTATGGTCGAAATTAAACTAGGCGACCACTAGTATAACTGAATGTTCAAAAGGATACTGCAGAGCGGTGCACCACGCCTCGAACGAGTATCCGCCGATCCTGCGGCCGGTCTCGCTGCAGTGGTAGGCGAAGAGCTTGTCCCGACTCACGGAGAGCACCCACTCGCAGCTCAGAGAGAACACCACGGCGGTCACTCGCGCCGTGTGAGCTAAGTACTCACGGGTCTATTGGACACCAACAAAGCATTCAACATTAGGGTAGATGCCTTACCTAAATGTATTTAACTGAAGCCAAATCTTAACTCACTCATGGTTAAGTTTTGGCTACAGACGCGCCGCTAAAGTTTACGTAAATCTTATATTCCAGTGTCGATAACTAGCCTGGCGAGTTAAGTGTTTTTTACTAAAACGTAGGCGGCAGTCGACAATTCATTAATAGTAGTATGGTGTTAAGTCAATATGCAGTCTACTTTGACTATGATCAAATTAATTAATAACAGACCCAGTTTTTATACTACAGTCACCAACTGAGCATCGAAATATTTAGACCTGACAAATTGAAATATGTTACTTGAAACAATCAATATCAATATGAAATTGATAGAGGAAAAGAAATACTTATTTAAAAAAGATTTGTTTAACCAATATACTTCATCTTAGATGATACTCTTCCCAGATGGTCAAATATGACATTATAAGTTGCTTGGATACATTTTTCAAAGCTTTCACCTTTAATAGGCATTATCAGCTTTAAAAGGTATTATCAGGTTACGCCTCTCTAAGCTGACAAACCACAAAGGTGAAATATATATGTCTTGTTTTAAAAAGTGTATATTTTGATGATGGCCCGATGATAGTAAAGCCGTAGCAGGTAACACATGGACAAGAGTGGCTAATGATAGTGAGAAATGGCGACAGCTAGAGGAGGCCTTTGTCAATTAGGGACAAACAAAACAATTTTTACATTTAAATTGTAAAAAATTTTTTAAAAAGCTTATAATACAAATTAAAAGTAATTTCATTATCCATAACTAGTCCTAAAGGCCCTTTCAAATATTAGAAAAGTCATAACTTAATTAACATCTCCATTATTATTTCCAAAATAACATATTGTACCAAACATTTATTCCCTGGAATATCAGTTTAAATTTAAGTGGCTACAGAAACAGAAGAAGAGTTATAAGTAATAAGGATAAATAAATTAAAAGACTGCATATTAACTTGATGAAATTAAATTTTACGGATGAATATCCATACATCCAGCATAGATTTTATGTTCTATAAACTAACTCACCATATTACAATACCAATGAACATTCCAGATAAGATTACTAAGAAACAAATAAAAATAAACAAAATCCTAAACTCACCGCATTAATTCTATTGCAATCTGTGGCTAGTGTGAACTCGGAGACTGTACCATTCTCTTGACCAATGAAAAGCTGACGTGTTTCTGGAGTATAGAACATGGAGGTGCAACCCGATGGCATATACTGGCAGATACTAGGCCAGTATTGCCCTGAGTCCCGCTTCAGCCATACTCGTACTGTCCTTGAATGTAAAAAGTCAACTTATTTATGTTGAACATGTAGAATAGATAGAAGAATACCTATATTACTCTTCTTTATCTGTGCTTGAAAAGAATTACAATCTTTAAAAAAAATTTTATGTTATGGTCAAATGCTTAGGAGATAAAATGAAGTAATCCCATCATGTTATCAATGACGAGTCCTGAATATACTTTGTTTATAGTTATGACTCTATTGAATTCCATTTTGTAATAAAATAAATTAAAAACATTTTAATAGCATCTAAAATAAAATACGACTACATATGGTTGACTTATGCGGTTTAGATTAAAAAGTAGGTAATGACAAGATTTAAGCAACTCCATAAATGTCTGATCATAATTTCACAAGGATCAATGTTTTAATATGACGAATAGGTACAAAGAAACCTTGATAAAAATCTTCATATCAATGATTCATTGTTGTTAAAAACTAAGCAATACGTCAATATGCGCTGAGCAAACAGCAAAAGTGACAACTGAGGGTACACAACTAAACCAGAATGTCAGGTCTGCGTTTGTAATTGGGAACAATAATTGTTACTTTAATTAAAAAGCGTGAAAAAATACACAAAATTAAGCAGATATGAACGGCAAAACTGCTCACTTATCGTCGCAAACGCTAATTACACCGTCCTCCCCAGGAATCACAACGGCAGCATTGACGTCGTCCGTGCATCCTTCCAATTTATTCAACAGGGCCGGTTTCTTCGTAGTGGAAAACCTATCGTTGGGTGTCCTAGGTGCGGGCTTAATTTCAGCAGCCATTTCTAAGTTTTTCTATGCAAATAAACACGAAATACTCGACACCTCTTTCATGAAACGACAAACGTCATAATAATTTTGACATTCCGGTTTGCAGGTTCTATTCTAATAGTACTCGATATTAAGCAGCCCAATAGTTTTATAAAATTTATACAAAATAAGTAATTTTTTTGCGTCTATACTTGAACTTTATAAATAAATTAGTCTTTTTTTAAATCTTCGTATGATTTTTGCATTGTTAATTAAAAGGATGTTGTGATTAACTTAGAGGATGTGTTAAATTTTCAGAAGCAAATTTGTATTTGAGAATAAGTCTATACGTTCCTTTCCACAGATTATTCAAAAATATAAATTTAACACAACACGTTCCATTCGTATACCTACAAAATCACTATTGGAATTTAAATTTTGTCTCTGTTATGTGTGTAAGTAAACACTAAATTATTATTTCAATTTTGATATTGTGTGTTCAATTAACTAAACTTTAATGGTAGGTAGGTACACTAAAACTTTTTTTACCCTTCCAACCTATTTTTTAGACTTCTGTATAAGACTACCTACCTACATACGGCATATGTAGGTTACATTAAATTAATTTTTAAATAATACATACGTCAATTTACATATTACTGGTCTGTGCGTCAATTAGACATATGTCTAGCAATTATTGTTTTTCAAAGTTCTCATACATCATCCAAGTTTTGATAACTGTGCCCAAGCAATGTTAGAAACATTGCTAATATCCCAGGCAAAATGCCGCTAAATCGTAATGGTTGTGGATAGCTTATAAACTTACCTCAAATCACACAATGAAACGGTTAGTTTGATAAATTATTGCGGGTCAATTTAAAAGTCGTCTAGATCCCTATGGATGAGTAGGTGAATACATGGGCTAACTCTTTCTGAAGTTAGGACAGCAGCAGCAGTCTTGTATCCACTACAAAATTGTTCGTAGTCTAGCCATGGATGAAAAGGCTGATTAGCCTCCAACTACCAAATCAAATTTTAGAAAAACTGATAAAGGTACCTACCTCAAGGTTATTTTTAATTAAGACACGGGTCAAATATTTTCAGTAGGTATGGTCACCGTACAGCACGCGGCGCTTACGATATGTTAAATAGAAATAATATCTAGTCCCGCTAAACGATCTGGTGGCCTTGTCAAGCAATGCACACGCGCCATACCTACTTACATGTAACTTTATTAAGTAATTAATATTATTTGGTCAAAACACAACATATGTAGTACTTACATACTTACTTAAAAAAAATATATGCAATCGATTTTACTAACGATTTTGTACAAACACATTTTTGGCAGCCAATCTTCAATCGATTTTCCCGGAAAATAAACAGTAGCGTTAATAATTTTTTTATAAATAAATATCCGACTTTATCACATACATTGATCTGACTCCGATATAAGTAGCTTAGCACTTGTGTTACGGATATCAGAATCAACAGTGGTATTACATATATATACTTGGCGCATGGGATAGGGTCACTACCGAATGCGCTACGAGCTAGTCATAGATTGGCCTAAAGTCATTTCGGGCCCAATTTATTATTAAACTAGGCTTTTTTTTAGTTATATGCGAAATCTCTTACCTACTTCTCTATCTCATTATTCTAAGGAACCAATTTTGAGGATTTTAGAAAATGAACAAACATTTTTTCCTTTTCATACGTAATTAACCGACGAGAGCGGTGGTAACTCAATGGTAAGGACACGCGCCTCTTAACCGAGGAATGCGGGTTCAAACCCGGGCACGTGCCTCTGGATTATTCAAATTTATGTACGTATTTATACCACTAGACGGTGAAGGAAAACGTCGTGATAAAACCTGCAAATTCAAACAACTTTGGATTTGTAACCATGATCTAAAAATTGTCTGGTTCCCCTATCTTAGGGTTACGAAGGTCAGATCGGCAGTCGCTTCAATGTAATTACCAGACTCGCTAAATCCTGGATCATGGTCTAAGAGGACCCCGTCTAAACACGGGACATAACGCTAAGAAGATGATGACGTAATTAACCGACTTAAAAAAAAATGTGGAGGTTCTCAATTCGACTGATATGATTTTTTTTTATTTTAGCTAACCAGCTGATCAACTTTTGTAGATATGGAAAGTAAAATAAAATTTTTGCTCATTCTCTAAAATTATATAAATTAGTTCCATATAATAATTCCTTAAACAAGTAGTAAACTGGTCTCGCATAAACTATAAATAAACGTGTCTAATAATAAATTGGACCTGAAATTATTGCAGGCCCAACCGAAAGGACTGACATGTTTCCAGCGTCGTGTCGCATTTAATGCAATATGTTGTCAATAACTTTTTACTTGTGGTTGCATGATACTTTTTATGAAAATTAATCAGCAACCTAGTTACCTATTAGATAATTTTTAATGAGTTCGTAATCCCTGACCTTCTTCGACATTGGCGTACAGTGACGTCTCGTTCAACATGTCTATCGTTATTGCAATACTGGATAGTATTGCTATAGTGAAAGAAATACCATGTAGTTGAGGAGATGAAAAATATTATTTAATTTTTATATATGGTTGAGATACTCGCTAATAACTGATAATAAGTTGAACAGTTAACATTTTAAAGTTTTAAAACATTACCGGAGTAAATAAGGACATTTATAAATATATTTATATAATATGTTCATAGCTTTTATCGGTATAGGCCACTGATTCCTAACCTTTCTCTGACAGCGGACCACTTACATTTCATTATTGTTAGCAGGGACCACATGGCTTAAAATAAACTATTACATTTTAAAAATGACCTTTCATAATTTAAAAGCCCTATCATTTTTAACCAGTGATGGTCCGCGGACCCACTGATGGGAACCACTGGTATAGGCAGTATTTTGAATTTATCCATCCGATCGTAATCTAGAGGTACCTATAACTAGTGTTGTGTGAAAAATCGTTTGTTTTGCAATCGATAGTTAAACGCTAAAATCTTCTAATCGATCGATAGGCTATCAATAGTTAAAGACAATCTACACTATCGATCGTCTATCGATACTGAAAACTATCGGTGAACAGTACTATCGATAGTGTCAAACATGTTCGATCGCTTACCGGCTGCTATAAACACTTGTAGGTATGTAAATGGGGTGTCAGTTAATTTGTGCTGGTATCACGAAACTGTCACTTTACTTTTATCGAGTCGCGGGCGTAGAACCTGGCGAGATAAAGTTTTAGCGGCTGCTTGTTAGGTACTGATTAGATTCTGCTCCATTCATATTGCAGCCAGTGTTGGACAGTGTACGCTATGTCCCAGGCATTAAAGAAAATCACCGCACAGCTCTTGAGGAGCAGCAATGTAGAAACCTTGAGCACTCTCCGGGCCAGCAGGTGAGCCTTTGCCGGCACTTTTTTTGGAAGGTTATTTACGTAATATGACATAAAAAAAATGTTTCTACGAAAAAGGCCACTTAAGCCAATGCCACTTATTAGGAAAACAAAAGATTTTCTATGAAAAAGGAATCGAATATGATTCCAATTGGTTGCTAATTTAGTCATCTAAAAAAATTTTTTTTGATAGACTATTTTCATTTAAAAAAATTTCTACTTCTCGTGATCAATAGTTTTGTACGCACTGGGAGTATCTGACAAATAGTTATTCATTTATGGCCTTACATTATTATTTTCCCATTGTCTTCTTAGGTTAAAAAAACAATGAGTATGAACTTAACTTTGAACACTTTCGATTTTAAATTGTTATTCAAATGTAACTCAAAACTTGATATTTTGTTTTATTTTTATTTAAAACTAAGGTTAAAGTAAATATTTCACATTCACATATACTTGCTAAAAGGCATTGGAAGTGAAATGGATTGTATAAAGTAAGTAAGACCTAAATACTAACTTTTTACCAAATTTTTTTAGACAGTAAATAGCCTGATTTAGAACTATATGTGGAACTACGTCTCCATCACGGACCAGTAAAAAAAGAAGGACTCCACACTGTCATACTATAGCGTGAAGCCACGTTTATGCATGTGTGAGTGAGATACTTATGGATATCAGATATCGGATATCTGTCATTTGGAGCGCTTATTTTGGCAATGTGTGACGTAAGTTGCCTATCAAGTTGGAGCACCTGAGGAGCTTCAATGTCTATTTAGTGGCGCGGACTTCTTTACTAGTCCGTGATCTTCGTAAAAAATATTTTTGAAATTGGAATTATGTTAATACAATGTTACACTACACAATGCAATACACAAATAAGTTAGTTTTTTAATATTTTAAACTCTTGTAAATAGCAATTGGTGGAGCAATGTGGAGATGGGCCCCCCTGATGTTATCTTGGGCATCACTGAGGCATACAAACGGGACTCTGACCCCAAAAAGGTGAACCTTGGTGTTGGTGCCTATAGAGATGATGAGGGGAAACCCTTCATTCTGCCATCTGTGAGACAGGTTAGTGAACTCATTGGTACATCAGCTAGAAAATATTACCTATTGGTGATCACAATTTGTTGTGTAGTCTATATTAGATTTAGAGTGAAAAGTGCATGCATTTGAGTTCTTCTGCTGTAACAATAAGGTTCAATGTTGCTTGTGACTTTCTGAAAATGGAATGTCTTCTATCATTATTTTAGAAAATTTACATATATCAATTTTTTTTTTTTTATTTATAATTTAGAATGTTTATTGTAAAATGACATCATTTGGAAATATCATGAGATATCTATGGAATTTTTTTAATCAAATGAGATTATCTTATTAAGCTCATTATTGGTAAAAGACATGTTATATTAGAACTTAATACCAATTTATGTTATAGGCAGAAGAAAACATCCATGGCCGAGGCTTAAATCATGAGTATGCTCCAATTGGCGGTGAAGGTGGCTACACTGATCAAGTTGCCAAACTTGCCTTTGGTGAGGAAAACCCGGTGATTCTCGATAAAACAAACTGCACAGTACAGGTAAGGTTATATTGATTTTTTAATTTAATTTTTCAAAATTCCTGCTTGTTTTCACATTCCACTCAATGCATAGAATAAGAAGTTAAAAAGAAAGCAATTAAATGTTATCCAGTTCATATGAATTGTTGTTAAATTTCTATTCGTTAAAAGTTATCCAAGGAGAATTTAATAACTCTCTAATTGAAAACATATTCTGAATTCCCATTTTCATCAAAAATACAATTGCCTCTACCAGACACTGTCCGGCACTGGCGCCCTGCGTCTTGGGTTGGAATTCATCACAAAGCACTACGCTAAGAACAAGGAGGTTTGGATGCCCAGCCCCACCTGGGGAAACCACCCGCAAATCTGTAACACGCTCAATCTCCCCCACAAGAAGTACCGCTACTATGACTCCAAAACCCACGGATTCGATCTACAGGGGGCTTTGGAAGACATCTCTGTAAGTACACTTTCACATCAGTTAACAGTTTTACTGTCTGGTGTGTCATGTATGATATAAAAAAACAATTGTTTTTACTACTGTGTCTAGTGCTGGTCAATGAACCTACTAAGTACCTATACTTGTGCTTGCTAACTTCTCTAAGTGCAGAAGGATAAAATAAGGTAAAATATAGTCCTGACCTCATTCTCGATAAAATTCGACCAGACTGGTGTTTATTTCAAATATAAACAGTTATTTAGTAAGTAATGTCACGCATGATAAGTTAATGTATAAATAAAATTATTAATTCTAAATTGTTACTCAGTAATATAAAGTAGATATTTGGAAGTACCTATATGATGCCAGTATCAGACGTATTGTATTTTATGGGCTTTAAGGATTATATTATGATATGATTTCTTATGAGATGGTTACAATTAACCCCTAATTAGATATATTCTCTCATCTTTATCATGCAAAGTAAACACAATACTGTTATGTATGTATTGTGTAAAAAAGATAAAAGCTTTAGCATGTTTTAAGCTCTTAAGGAATATCTGTATGTTATGCAAATAAATGTATTTATTTACATGTATGCCAATTATCATTGAAAGGGTAATGAACTTTACTTTGTTTCAACTATTTTAGTATTGGAATTGGTGCAAAACTTGTGTACCTATTACTAGTATTTCCAGATTAGCGCATGCTCTTCCTACTTCTTATGTAATCGTAATTTTGTTATTTTGTTACTTTTACAACTTAATACACAATAACCGTCAATATCTTATCATCGCGGATATTTTCCGTAGATAAATATTCATTCGTCGAACCAGTTATAACTAGTAACTAGTGCTTTTGGCCCGAAGTTATTCGTGCTGTTTGAGTACTAGATTTGTTCATATAATTTAACAGACCTCACGGGTCACGGGTGTTAGCCTTTTCCGATGTCCTCTTGATGACCTACCCACGGACTAGTGAAAAGAAGGACTCCACGCTGTCATACTATAGCATGAAGCCACGTTTATGCATGTGTGAGTGAGATACTTATGGATACCAGATATCGGATATCTGTCAGTGGGAGCACTTATTATAGCAATGTGTGACGTAAGTTGCGTGTCAAGGTGGAGCACCTGAGGAGCTTGCTTCAATGTCTTCTTTTTTTACTAGCCCGTGCCTAATACTCTGAAACTATGCAATATTTATACGTTTTTCAATGGGTATTTAATCGATTCGACTGAAGATAAGATCGAAAGAGATTGCTATAGTATCACTTTCATATCATCATTTCATTTAATACACCATGTCTGTGTGGTAGTACACCAGGGGTGTACTACCACACAGACAGGATTATGACATTCAGTGATGCAACTCAGATCCGAGCCGGCACCCCGCGACAGTTTGTTGTTTACAGTTAAGATGTCTACAGTTACACGCGTCGCGGGCATGATTTCAATTTATTGTTGTTTCAAGTTGATTGACACAAATAAGTCTGCAGATAGGGATTGTGTTTATTGGCCAAAATAAAAGCATTCGTTGTATGACATTCAACTGTTTTTTTATGTGTTTACATGCTCTTTTCGTTTACTTAGATATGTTTCAATATTTTACTTTTATAAGTAGTTCAAGCCTTAGTGTAGTTGTTTACTGTAAATTGATATGAAACCACCAATATGAGCCGTAAATTCCCACTTTGCTTTTTAAACTAAAAATTCTATAAGTAGTATATTATCTACTGTAGTTAACTTTTTAATCTCATTAAATTTACCTAAATACATCTCGCCTTAAATAAGCTGATAGAATATAATTAATCACTTATGATATAGTAGATCAACCGACAATGAAGACAGCGTCATTGTTCTTAGTTGATTGATATTGATAAAATGCATATGTACATATTTACTACAGACGAGTAGACTAGGAAAACTTCCTTTTAAAATAAAACTACCTTAACATCACGCCCATAATCCCCGAAAGGGTAGGCAGAGTCAAAGGGGTAGCTGGCCTAGTTAACCACATTCAGCCAAAAATAAAACTGGGCTGGGTTAGATGGAAAATTGTGAAAAAGTAGTGACAAGTGCCTACACAATCACATACCCAAAACGATATACCATTAAACGTCTTTTACGACATGCTAGGCAAGAAACACAGTTGCACATTATTTTTTTGTTTTTTTTAGTCTTAGACCAACATGGGACTGATCTACATCTGTAATAATTATAGGTATGGCTCTAATAAATGATTTAATTTTCAGAAAATCCCTGAGGGATCCATCATCCTCCTCCATGCGTGTGCGCACAACCCAACCGGCGTAGACCCCAAAGCGGAAGAATGGCACCAGCTCTCTACGGTAATTTTTGTACATAATAGGGATGATGACTGCATTAAAAAACTACAATTCTATTTAGTCCGTCAGTTAGATTATACAAAAATACTAGATACATATTTTTCGCTTTATCGAATAAACAAAAAATCACAAAGATAAAGAGCATTAATGTTTTGGAGTGGGGGTTGGCGTCACTATTTTGTAAAAATTGTACGAAAGCGGGACGTCACGCGCAACTTGAATGCACTGTATCTTCTTTAATGTTTGTTTGACAATTATATAAAAAAATACGTGTTCAATATTTTTTTATAATTTAACTGACGGAATAAACAGAACTTTTTAGTCATCTAGCCTATTGACTGTGGCGTAGCTACCCAGGGGCAAAGCGGGGCAGGGCCTCGGGGCCCCTAAAACCAGATTATCAAACCTCTGTTTCATTGTTGTCCGCCCCACCTCCCTTAGCTGTAGCTTAAAACGCCCTGTTCCTTTTTGGCCTAGGGCCCTCTGTTACCCTAGCTACGCCACTGTTAATCGATGAAAATTGCTGTTACAAAGCAACAAAACGTCTTTTTATTTGGGTTATGATTCCTCTGATTTCTTCAAAGTTGTTACAAGACGTTCAATAATCACGTGAAGTATAAATGGAGAAAACAAGTTTCATTTATTGAGAATAGCGATCTCGTATTAGGGGCCATCCATAAAGTACGTCACCCCCCCCCCCTTGTCAAAGCTGGTCACATTTGTGGGACTCCCCCCTCCCTAGTGTGACATCACAACTTTGCAATTTTACATCCAGAAATTGCAAATTATTATGATATATTAGATTTTGAAACGTGATGTCACGAAACTTAGGACGCCTCCCACCCCTTGTCACACCATGTCGCACATCGTAGACCCCCTCCGTCCCGCTTTACGTGTGACTTACTTTGGCCCCTTAGATACTAATTGCATCCGAGGGCTAAAGCTTTTGCTTCGTACCGACATCGACGAGTGTAATCGCCGTCGTTATATGACAATCAAACAATTGAAGTCACGTGTGTACCTATGTCCCCAGTCTCCTCGAGATGCGACTGCGTCCTTTGATAAAAGATGGCGCGTAAGAACAAATAACAAACAAATATATGCCACTGCAGTATCTGTTAATAACATAACTGTGACTAGATAGATATATATTCTAAAATATTCGTCATTTCTTTCATATAGATCATCAAAGAGAAGAAGCTGTTCCCATTCTTCGACATGGCGTACCAGGGCTTCGCCACTGGTGACGTGGACAACGACGCCTACGCTCTCCGCTACTTCGTCAGGGATGGACACCAGGTCATGCTGGCGCAGAGCTTCGCCAAAAATATGGGTGAGTGCCATATGTTATATGATGCGGGAAGGGAAATAAATCAGGATATTTGAGGAATACTAACTACCTAAATGCATTTTAGGGTTCTCTTTAGGACAAAAATAAATGTATAGGTACGAACCGGGAAGGGATCCGTGTTTAACACTCTCCATATTTGAAGTGTTCACATAGTGCCGTTATTAAAATCGACATGTTTCTTTGCAGCACATCCCCGAGCCTATTTCATTTATTACATTCGTTTCTTATTATTCCTCAACGTTTTCTTATTTACTAGTTCATTTGTTATGCCATTTTGTTTGGTTGTTTATGACGTAAAATAATAGTAAATTCTATTTTGCCGGAATACTAATCACGACATCATTTCGTGTCGTAAAATTGTATTGCATTGAATGGAGCTTGCTGGGGAAATAACTAATATTATCGATTTTCAATCGCAAATATTAGTTCAATGTAAATAGCTTTTGCTGCATTGTATTTGCCTGCTTTGATACGGTTGTTAATTATTTGGATAATTTCGTAATAAACCAGCTTAAATACAATGCGCATCAAGTTATAGGTCTGTTTATGTGATTGTAATAATTCTTTAACGTGTAGTCTCATCATTTTGTATTCGTTTGGTTCTCTAAATAGGACCTAAATATTATTGTTCTAATTGATTATTTATTAATTATATTACTTTGGCATTTATAATAATAATGATGTAAGAGAATAGCACATGCGGTTTAGGTCAGAGGTAGTTACGTGTACAATCAATAGTCCATAGCTGTGGTCTGACCTCTCTTATCTCGTTGTTTGTTCGTTATGGTTTTACGTCAATGGATAGTGCCAAGACCTTAAAATATATTCGTGCCTTAAAATATTACTTAGGCTTACATCTATCTATACTTATATTATAAAGAGGAAAGATTTGTATTTTTGTGTGTGTGTGTGTTTATTTGTAATGAATAAACTCAAGAACTACTGTGCCGATTACAAAAATTCTTTCACCATTGAAAAGCTTCATTATCCGGAAGTAACATAGGGGGCATTTCACGTGAAACGGGCAGCGAAAAAAATGTCAGGTTTCGGATTTTGTTTATAATTGGGTTAATTGGTCTTATATGTGACTTGAATAAAACCACAAAGTAACTTTTTTTTTTTTTGCTTATATACAGATTTACGCCGCTTCAAAGAATTGGAAAAAAAATTGCAATGGATTTTTCGATAGCTTTTTATGCAGTCAATCAAATGGATAAAATAATAACTAAGTAGTGTTTATTGGAGACAAATAATTGTTTTTCTTTAGTAATTATAAAATTTTAAAATTTGATTTTTTGTTCACATAGTAAACCGGAAGTGAATTTTTAAAATCATTTTTTTTCTAATACCGGCATTTTTTTTATTTATTTTTTTTACTTAAAAATATAGCTTATATTATGGACATATTATGTAAAAAAAAAAATTGATGGTGTCTTTGCTTGTTTTGAAGATACATCAACTAAAGTACGACGATGCGGCACGACCCGCTGTACCGAGCGGTTTGTTAGTGTAGGTATCTTACTCCGCAACGAAAGAAAATGAGGCAACATAGATTTTAAGCCGAGTACTTACTAATATCTTAAATAAAATACCTACCTATAAACTTTCTAACCCTCATTATATATTTGGATTAGTAACCTAACATTTGAAAGTACGAGATCCGTCTGTAGAATTAGTGCACTTATCGGGTATTTGTTAAAAATCATTTTTTACGCATATTTATGATTAGGATAATATTTATCTACCAGGTTATCTATGAAAATGTGGCCGCTAGTATTTTTAATGAAATTATTGTTATTTGATTTTTGGGAAACGATTTCATTCACTTGTTTTTTTTAAACAAAATATCGTCCACTTTACAGCAATATATACAGGGTTATTGGAAATACGTAGCGACCCCTTTACGGGGAGATAGTAGTGACCATTATTTATCAAATCGCCTTCAGTTTGATAGGGCAACAATGTACCGATTTCGAAAAAAAAATGCTTCTTTTTTTTCAAGAAAAGTGGGTCACGCTACTTAAAAATTAACTTTAAAAAAAATTACATATTCAACTGTAGCTTTTGGTGTTTTTAGTTTTTAACACCCTAACTTTTTAGATTTTAGTCATAATACACAAACTGTACGACATTTCTGTTATTTTTTGTATTATTAATATGTATTAGGGTGTTAGAAAACTAAAAACACCAAAAGCTACAGTTGAATATGTAATTTTTTTCTTACAGTCAATTCAATTCAATTCAAAATTTCTTTTTACATGTTGGCTTTAAAAAAAGCACTTATAAATCGTCAATTTTACAAAATGAATCTACAATGTGAATCTACCACCGGTTCGGAATGCTTGTTCTACCGAGAAGAAACCGGCAAGAAACTCGGTAGTTACTCTTTTCAGAGTCAAAATATAGATGAGTAATATACACTTTTTTTAAATGTTCTAAACCAAATCATACAATCAATGACTGTGGGAGATGACATAATATTATTACTTACAATAAAAGTGTAAGATTAACCAGAGCAGACCAGCCCCCAAAGGTGGCACCTGTGCACAAGCATGACGTATGTTTCAGCCATCGTTTCACCCATATCAGAGGGAATGTAACGCCCCGCCACATAACGCCACCACCCCAGAGGCAATTAAGTGAGCATGACTACTCAGGCTATCTCAGCAATTAATTAAAAAACTAAAAATAAAAAGATCACAAATATCCAACATCAGCCACTAACCATAGGAAAAGGTGTACAAGATTTAGACTACCCTATTAAAGATTTTACATTGAATCCCAATGAAGATTCATTTACCCAAGCTGTCTTATCGTTCAGATAATCGTCAGTAGTATAATAACCTTTTTGTAGTAAGGTATTTTTAATGTACTGTTTGAACTGAATGAGTGGCAGTGTTATGATACTTGCGGGAATTTTATTATAGTAATTTATACTTTGTCCCATAAAGCTACGTGACAACTTTTGAAGTCTGAAACGTGGTATTGCTACCTTAAACTTATTTCTTGTATTTTTATTATGCACATCACATTTTTTAGTAAACAAATTGATGTTTTGATGCACATATAAGATGCAGCTATATATGTACTGTGAGGCAACGGTGAAAATCACAATTTGCTTGAATAACTCCCTAAGAGTCTCGAGTGTTTAGATTGTAGATATACCTAATAGCTCGTTTTTGAAGAAGAAAGATAGTCTGGATTTTTGCTGCCTTTCCCCAAAGAAGAATACCGTAAGACATGATGCTATGAAAGTAACTGAAATAGACCAGACGAGATGTTGCAACGTCTGTAAGTTGTCTAATTCTCTTAATCGCAAAAACAGCTCAACTAAGCTTTCGGGCAAGAATAGAAATCTGATAATTCCACTGCAGCTTTGAGTCTAGATTAATACCTAAAAAGACGGTCGATTCGACTAATTCCAATATGTCACCCTCCAACTTTAGGCTTACGTCTACTTGTCTTACGTTTGGAAGAACAAAATTCACGGATTTTGCTTTTTTTTGCATTAAGCTGTAGGTTATTCACTGTAAACCAATTTAAGTCCATTTTTAAGTAGGGGTTACTTGTCTTGAAAAAAAGAAGCATTTTTTTTTTCGAAATCGGTACATTGTTGCCCTATCGAACTGTGGGCGATTTGATAAATAATGGTCACTACTACCTCCCTGTAAAGGGGTCGCTACGTATTTCCAATAACCCTGTATATATTGCTGTAAAGTGGACGATATTTTGTTTAAAAAAAACAAGTGAATGAAATCGTTTCCCAAAAATCAAATAACAATAATTTCATTAAAAATACTAGCGGCCACATTTTCATAGATAACCTGGTAGATAAATATTATCCTAATCATAAATATGCGTAAAAAATGATTTTTAACAAATACCCGATAAGTGCACTAATTCTACAGACGGATCTCGTACTTTCAAATGTTAGGTTACTAATCCAAATATATAATGAGGGTTAGAAAGTTTATAGGTAGGTATTTTATTTAAGATATTAGTAAGTACTCGGCTTAAAATCTATGTTGCCTCATTTTCTTTCGTTGCGGAGTAAGATACCCACACTAACAAACCGCTCGGCACAGCGGGTCGTGCCGCATCGTCGTACTTTAGTTGATGTATCTTCAAAACAAGCAAAGACACCATCAATTTTTTTTTTTACATAATATGTCCATAATATAAGCTATATTTTTAAGTAAAAAAAATTAATAAAAAAAATGCCGGTATTAGAAAAAAAATGATTTTAAAAATTCACTTCCGGTTTACTATGTGAACAAAAAATCAAATTTTAAAATTTTATAATTACTAAAGAAAAACAATTATTTGTCTCCAATAAACACTACTTAGTTATTATTTTATCCATTTGATTGACTGCATAAAAAGCTATCGAAAAATCCATTGCAATTTTTTTTCCAATTCTTTGAAGCGGCGTAAATCTGTATATAAGCAAAAAAAAAAAAGTTACTTTGTGGTTTTATTCAAGTCACATATAAGACCAATTAACCCAATTATAAACAAAATCCGAAACCTGACATTTTTTTCGCTGCCCGTTTCACGTGAAATGCCCCATAGGCTATATTGTATCCCCATATTCCTATAGGAGTGGGAACTATGCGGGTGAAACCGCGAGGCGCTGCTATACTCAATAAACCTTAATCTTTACTTAGAATTTTGTTCATTGGATGCGATGTATTAAAATGGCGCTACAAAAACGCAGTCATACCTATACCTAAAGAATAACAAATTAATTGGCGATTTTACAATGGTCAAAAGATAAACCGATAATGTAAAAAATGCCTATTTAAAAACGCCATTTAGTATTTTACTTATGAAGTTCGTGATAATATTTTAAAATCGTCTGTTAACTTATCAGTTATTTTTTATCAAACTGTTAAAAAGTCAGTCTATTGTTACTTCGTCCAAGTTTAATATAGGTGATGTGAATTTTATAATCCTTGGACACAATATGTAGCCAAAAATTAAAACGAGTTGAAAAACCATGAAAAAGTTGTGCAAAGTGGCTAGCTCGTTACCTACACAGTCAGAAAACCAATACATTTTTTAACACATAGATATTATTTGTTTTTCTCTTTACCAAATTCGGAAGTCCACGCGGACGAAGCCGCGGGCTCGACTAACTAGCTAGTACTTAAATAGATAAACAAAAGCAAAACTTTTTGTATTTGACTCAAAGTCGCAAAAAGACGAGCCCGTATTCCGGTCGTGGAAAAGGATACACACACACTATATAATATATCTATATATTCTAGTTTTTAAACTCATATTTCACTGATTATTATAATTTATCATTAAAGTATGAAAATAAAGCGTCCTCTCTTCAACCACAGGGTCTATAATGTACTTTATTAATAACCGCCAACACCTTGGAAACGTTACAACATGAGTATCGATTCATTTAACTTGAATATTGTATGAGCGCGCGCGCGCTGCTTGTTCGTTAACACACATTAACAGATCGTCTTATTTTTGTCTATGAGATTTGTATGATGGATTTAAATTTGTTACTATTTATGTTGGTTTTTAGTCGCTTACGCCCAATATGTTTCTTGCTATAAGGTTTATAACCTATTCCAGGCTTGTACGGCGAGCGTGCCGGCGCGCTCACGATGCTGTGCGGGGACCCCGAGTCGGCGGCCAAGGTCATGTCGCAGGTCAAGATCATGATCCGCACCATGTACTCCAACCCGCCGCTGTACGGCGCCCGCATCGTGCAGGAGATACTCTCTAACCCTGAGCTCAAGCAGCAGTGGTAAGACTCCTAACTATATTTATAAAATAGTTGTAATACCGAATTTTGAAGCGTAGCTAATTCTACGTAGGGTATTATCAAACGTAGTGACGGGCACTTGTCCCCATTAAGATATACTTAGGTACATTGACCTCTTGTAAACGACCTCGTATCATTGATACGGTTGCTGATAAGACAGTAGCTACTCCTGGCAGAATTTAGAAGATCCAAAAGATCGGTTTGCAATAGCTTCTTTATAGCCGACTTTTGCATCAGTAGGAAGAATTAATCCTCGATGACGGCTCTGTGTTCGAGTACTGCTTAAAATACTTACTAAAGGACAAAATATTATTTACAGAATATTTTCAAGTCTTTTCATATATTGGTATGTTTTAACAAGGTTAACAATCAATAAATCAATACCAAGTCGCTTTACATGTTTAGGTTTCAATGGTTTGAGTTGAGTGAATTTATTGTTTGATTATTAAAGTGTTGGGCTTGGGGTTTATAACATTAAAGGTCTACAACATGTGGCTTGGACGACGTATGATGAACGTAAGCAGTTGATTGTAAACCCCCAAATTGTTTATAAGAACCAAAATACAAACGATTTGTAAAAAATAGCGGTTTATGGCCCGTGATACGCATGAATCATTCATCTTCGCGTCTTCATACATTATGGGTATTTTCCGAATATCCGCTAGAGAGCATAACTGTAATACTGGATCCTTGTCACTATAATGATTGGTTTGTTTTCACATCAAAAACAGCTAATCATATTCTGACAAGATCTGGCGTCTCAGTTGTGTAAACTAGTGTATATGAATTTTAGATAAGATACCTTTAATATGTAAAATATAATCAAACGTAAATCTTGTAAATGGTATCCCGAAATCATACATTAAATTGCATAAATACCCGAGATCCCACGCTGTGACGTACCTAGTTATTTTTGACGTAACACATAAGCATGTGTGAGTTTAACGGGAATGCATATTACGTTCACGTGATGTAAGCGCGCTCACTTTGATCTGTCACTGACGAGATTACATGAGTGATGTTGGAGATTTGCCAATGTTTTGCAGTAGAATAGTCGAGTGCCTGAATAGTGCGAAGCGAATTTTGTTGTTTGAAGGGGACAAAACAAAGTCATTATAATGACTTTTTTCATATATCCTAGCTTTGCACGTTACCTCAGTATATTTAAGTACTGTAATTTACTATTTATTGAGCTATTCATTCTGGAAGATCGGTGGTGATGATGATGGACTGATCATGACTGTGCCGAAGTTGTAGGTATTTTAACCTTAACTATTCTGAAGCAGAATAAAACGATATTCTATATCTCTGTAACTTATCTTTATGGACGGCCTATGTGCAGTAACCAAATGTACAACGGTTTAAACGTAAAGGAGTAAGAGACTACGTGTGATCGCTAAGACTATTTTAAAGCGGTTTTTTTTCTGATCTTTATATATGTATTAGTAGTTAGCAGGTTCGGTTGAAACATAAAAATTAGGGTATTTAGGTTATCAATATCTTAGGCCTTGCGGATACTGACTGGTTGCAAACCACTGATCCATATAAACAATCTGCGCATTCCAGGCTGTGCGACGTGAAGCTGATGGCGGACCGCATCATCTCGATGCGCACGCAGCTGCGCGCCGGCATCGAGGGCGCCGGCAACAAGCAGCAGTGGCAGCACATCACCGACCAGATCGGCATGTTCTGCTTCACCGGACTCAAGCCCGAGCAGGTGTGTGCGCACGAGGCAGGCCACTTAGTCTAGTTTAGTGGTTCGCAATCAATGGTCTGCGAAACACTGTTGCACATTAATTCCTTTTTAATTTAACTAAGGCAGGGGTGGCAGACCTTTTTAAACAAACATGCCAAAATTTTCTAAGAATGTACGTTATTTTTTATTGTCAATCATTGCCGATTGTATAACGTGTCACCTATGGTACAATGAAATGAAATGAAACTAGCCTCAAAAAAGTTGGGAACCAGTGGCTCAGTTAATTGTTGGGACGTGTTTTCTGCACAGGGACCTTTCACTGATGCGTAGCAGGCTGGCTCGGACAGGAGACATGCATGAATCAATCTATTAAATTGATTCAAACCCATATCTTATCTCATCTTCTGTGAAAACAGTAATAGGAGTGAAGGATTGGAAAAAAATGTGCAAGAAAGAGAAAGCGAGAATGAATGAAGCGATGATGACCAAAAATTTGAGAAGGAAATAATACAAGACTATGGAAAAAAAGGTTTTATTAACTCACAGATAATGTAAAAATGTTATTTGTGTGGACCCTGGTGATGACGTCTTATATATAATTTATTACGTCCTTCATACGGACTCCTTAGCGACCTACCCTATGCCCTTGGAAATGGAGGTGATGTGTCTCTCTAGGGTTAAGTCGATATTTGTCAACGCTGGGTTTGTTAGTATTAATATTCATAGGCAACGGTTGTGCTATATAATAATTACATTATTAATACAAACTGCTTTCAATTTCCAGGTGGAGAGACTCACGAAGGAGTTCCACATCTACCTGACTAAGGATGGTCGCATTTCTGTCGCTGGCATTTCCTCAAAGAACGTGGACTACATAGCAGAGGCCATGCACAAGGTCACGTCCTAAACACCATATCGAGTATAGACCTTAATGCCATAAGTATAAGTCACGCTATTCCAACCGCGAGATTACGTAAACGTACCGAAAGAGCACAGTATTTATTGTAATATTTGAATATTTAAACAAATGTACAAACACACCATTTGTAGTATTTATAAATACACTAAGAATCCTGAGCTGAGAAAATGTGATTTCCTTTCGTAATTTTAAAATCATGTCATTTATCTAGCGCTTAAATATACATGGTTGATTTTAAAAATGTTTTTTATTAACTTTGAACACCAAAAACAGTGTACCTTTAAAATAATTTAGCTTCTTACTTGAGTATGACAAGAAAAAAATTGTTTATGATTAAACTTTTTATTGTTAAAATAAGTAGATAAAATAAACTTGATGCCAAAAACACAGAAATTGTATTAACATTTTTGCAGTGATTCTACGGCGGAACTAATTCTACGCAAAATATTTACAGCTGAGAAACAAATTAACTTCTTACACTACGTACTTAAAAACGGATGCAGGTCAATCGTTAACATTGCTAAAAAATTTAAACAAGAATTTTATACATTATACAAGATTACATAAAAATCCTTATAGGATATTGCTTACAATTAATGGGAACACATTTATCCACAATTGGAACGCATCGCGGTAACAATCTTAAACATATTCACCTGCATCGACATCAAAAACCGATGTAAACCTATAAACAATTCGCTAAACTAAATCAGTTTATTGTACGACATACATACACATCCAAAAATGCGTGTTTCATACAATTTTATTATTTTACAAAATATACTAATACATTCTACATGTCCGACAGTTGTCAATGATATTTCAATAAAAATAGTAATAATATGTACAAATTCTCATAGAACAACTTACATGGCACTATTTCTTTAGAATGTAATATCATCCCCTTAAAGCAAGAAATATGTACCATTTTAATTCACTCACGCAATGTCCCACAAACTTACCACAACACAACTTTTGTCCCACATTATATCAAACGATAAATTTATGTAGCGTTCGTGTTATTCTTTACTTAGCTTTTCAGTCTACTTCAATCACGGATATAAATGGCGTAAAGTTTGCAAGTCCACTCAATAGCAATACCAAAACCTAATACATAAATTGTCCAAATAATTAATACACAAATAAATACGTAATAAACAAATATCTATATAGTATGTATGTACTGTTTTCATAAATATTTGTGATGTAAAGCTTTAAGTGAATTCTCGGTAACGCGCGCATTGCACGCACGGTACGGTAATTTTTTCAATAAATTAGTTCAAAAATGCGCCTTCAATGCGGGCGGTGCCGATAATCAACGAAGTGCCATTCTGAATAATATACAATAAAACAAATATGTTGCAGCCAATGTAGGCGCGTACAAACATACAACGCATTTTCTATTACAAAGATACAACAAAACGGGATCTAAGTTACAAAAACTTAATACTATAAAAAAATCAGTAGGTTAAACATTTCCTTTCATAGTCTACAATAGAAAATACAGAAACGTTTTCCCGAATAATCAAAGTGCGAGGCTATAACGCCGACGCGAAAAGGCATTGCATTGGAAGATCGATTTAAACTAAATTTAACAATTACGTTCCTGTATTTTTATATAGGTGCCTCGTTTAAGTATAACATTATTTACCTCTGTCGTAGTTACAGCTGTTAGACAAACCACCTGTCAATGAAAGTGCCGTTAAGGCAAGTATTGGTGGAAGAAGGCCCATCATTCATCATATTGCCCGGCGCTAAGTTCATAACGACACTGATTCTGCTAAATACACACTACAAATTGTGTAGAGAACAAAACGGTTAACCATCTTTATTGTGAATTAATACGAGGTTTTCTGAACAAAATATCTACCAGAGGGCGTTACTGTGATAGAGGGTCTTGTCATCATAATGATTCGGCCGTTTTCAGAAAGGTTACAAACGATTCACATTTTGAGGCGTAACGTAAAAAGAACCAATCGTGATAGGGACAAGGGCTACCGTCTCAGTTGTGCCATCTCATGGATATTTTATTGTAGAATAGCCTCATTGAAATTGTCATTTTTGGTGATTGTGTTCCAAGCCTTGTTTGCCGACGGTAACCAAATGCATATCACTTGGTTATCCTGAGTAAATATGAGAGCATTCTATTTTTACTAATTAACTGCTATCTATCAAAAATACGTTATCTGATCGTAACAAATAATAATGGTATCATGTCTTAAAATATGCCTATATTTTAATCAACAAAATACTTATAAACAACTGCCTAGTTAATCAGCATAATATAGTGTATATAGGTAAATAATATAATATTTTATATATGTAATAAATAAGTAATATAATTGGGCTAAATATATTGCAGCTAATATACTCCTTGTTCCTAAAAATCATAGAATTATATTATATTCACTCGAGCAGCCTTGTACTGACATTTATTGCATCATACTACAGAATTATAATAGTTAAAACAAACTTAAAATTAAGTCTTCAACAACTATACATATAGATTTATTTGTGCGTTACAAAAAGTACGGTTGATAAATATACAAGGGGTTCACTTAAAATTATGTATGTTACTTAAAACCAGTGGGTCCATAGCAAATACCACACCTTCAGATGATTGCATTGGGTTCACATCAATACATAATGTATATTGTAACTAAATTAAACTATATGGTTATACTGAATAAATTAATTAGTGGCTTATAAATTATACTTTAATATCAGATATAAAACCTCACATAGATTTAATAGAATGAAATCTATTTAAAAGCTAGAATAGGCTGCGGGTATGTACCGGTGGCTTACCTCAGTATTCATAGACTCACCACACACAGAACAACATCTATGAAAAGAGACTCATTTGTGACATTGCAATGCAACAAATTTTTCATGCATAAAAACAAGGAACAAACACTGTTATTCACTTCACAAAAATACTTCGAACTTCACCCACCCAAGTCAATAGAGCTTTTTCGAAGACTATAACCGGTCGACACGTTTGGAAGCCTGAATCGGGATGTTGTGTGGGGTCGACACCTGGTCCTCAAATCACCCGTAAAAGATGCGCTGTGAAAGCCACCTTTAGAATCTTTTAAACAATCCTATAATTAGGGTTTAATCCAGTATAGCATGACTTCTGGGTCCACTTACGTCCTCTTACCTTGGGTCAACTTATAATTCTGCCTTATTTACGATTTATAAGATTATCTTTTATGTTTCTACGTCATCAGGATCATAAAATATAAAATTAGTGCTAGGATCCCCCTACTTTTACTGCATCTAAATAATGTACAAGGCTTCATATATATATATAGTTTAAGGACCAGATATCTCATGTGGTCCACTCCATCCTAATAACGTGTTTCAGCATGTTCCGCATCTACAAATTAAGTAATAACTGGTATGTATGTACATACAAGTTATTACTTATTTTGCAGGTGGATCACGAGAGACATTGCAGAGTCCAGTGTATCATCGTCCATTAATGTTTGTTTGTGCTATATTTTATGTATTTAATAAAGCACATATTGTTTGGCGCATAATCTTAATTCCAATTAGATTTGTATTTTGTTTTGAAGGCACGTCTTGTGTTTGCGATAGTTTCTATAAACAGCCCGAGTCGATAGCAGGAATATAATATTTTACCAATGGGAAAATACAAATGCAACGCTGTTTTGTAATATATTTAAATGATGAGCTGGATACTTTTTAACATAATTATAGTCTTGTAACACTAGTAACAGACCAAAGGAGCGCAACTATAATTAGACTGCACAATGTTGGTTGACTGAACTAGCAATAGACATTGAACTATATAATTCCTCATTGCATATTATCAATTGATCTACCCATCACCTCTTCATTGGCTAAACGCCAATATAAAAAAACACTGCTTAGTCCTGCTTAATCTATCTGCGGCAATCATAGGCAACTACAACACTCATGCAACAATGAAATCAGAACAAATGGTAAATATTTTATTTTTAGAAAACCTATGTAAATAGACTAAAGAGGAATCAAAAGTAGACTAGAGGGACAGATCGAACTTTTTTTTCCGTTCTGTCCCCCTGAGGGGACAGAGCAGGGTGACAGAATGGAATAATCCATTTATTTGACTTGACTGCCTCGTTGGTCCAGTTTTAGCATGCGCCGCCTAAGGACAAAGAGGTCCCGGGTTAGCGCAAAAAATTTTGTGGCTGGCTATTATTGAAATTACTCAGGAACAGTCTGGAGTCAGGAAGTTGGCGTTGGTTTAATCACAATCGTGCCTCAGAAAGCACGTTAAGCCGTTGGTCCTGCGCCTGACCTCTCTCCGGTCATGTCAAATTGCCGTAACAAACGGACTAGGAGAGTAAAGGAATAGAAAGTGCACTTGTGTTTGCGCACACGCTTGTGCACTATAATATCTCCTTCGCAGATGGCTAATCCTCGTTGAAATTGACCACCATAACCGATATCGGTTAGGAGGACATTATCTATTTATTTAAAGTTTATTGTATTTGGAAGTAGGCTTTAGAAACCACGGTGTAGTGATACAAAGTCGGAATAAAGTGCCTTTGAAATTAATAAATACAATGTATATTTATAGGGGCCATATGTATACTTGGAGCAAACTGTTCTGAACTGCCAAGATAAAAAGGCAAAATATATTGAATATTCCGAGTGATAAATATATAGTATAGAGGCAAACATTATTTGGTACCTTTGTTGCTGCTTATAGAAAAACGATGCATTCAATAATAACAAGTAAGTGAATTTGCATGCAATAATACAAACCAGCCTGTTGTATTTTATGAAATTTAAGCATAAATAGTAAAACTGTTGTATTTATATGTAATATCTACAGGAACTAACAATAACATGGGAGAATGGACGTTAGCCAACGCCATTATGTTTACTATATCTAGAACAAGATATGATTTTTTATATAATAAGGCTTAATTTTCATAGTTTTTTTTCTTCAGATAGTATTCAGGTATTCCTTAACACTAACGACACACTTCGTTACATCAGTTTGTACTGTCTCATCGGCAATGAAATTGGAAATAATTTTTATATTTATATTTTATTACTTTTTTTTTAAAATTAATTATTTGGATATGGTTCTTGTGTAATTAATAAAGTAAAAATAAGTAAGAATTTATACAAAATATATAAATATTTATTAATTCGCCCTGGTTTATCAGTCGGTCAAATACCAGTGATGGTCCAAATTTTAATGGTCTGATATAGGTAAATATGTATATAATATAAGAACTGAGCTACATAAAGCATCCAAGGCGATAAAATTAAATATATAAATAAACATCCAAAGACTTAAGTAGAATGTAGTCCCAAATTGCTTAAAGCCTCCATTTTAATAATAAATGAAATACATTATTCAGTACAAACACACTTCAAAAACTTTAATTACGATTTCAACAGAACAAGTAAAACAATACAGAGATTACCAGCAACATCATCACTTCACACTTCACATTATATGTCCCAGCTTATTCTAAGTGCCATTACATTTTAAAGAAATGTTCTACCACTTTGAATTAAATCTAAGAATATTGCTCATTTACTTAAAGGCATACTTTCACTTACAGTTTGTGAGTCAGTTGAGTTAGCGGAGTCTTCGCCGAGCAGCCGGCACAGCTGGTCGTCCAGCGCGTCCGGCCGCCGCGCCTCGCGCTTGCCCTCCTCCGCGCAGAACACGTCGTCGCCCGCCATCATGCCCTCGTCCAAGTACGAGAACGAGTCCAAATTTATGTCCGACGAACTTATCGCTGTGCTGTAAATGTCTATTCGTTTCTGCTGCGACTTCGCCTCGGCCACCTTCTCGGAGAGCTTCTCTCTCGCCTTAGTCAGCGCGTCGCATTCCGATTTGTCGATTTTAGAGTCTGCATCTTTTGATTTCTCGATGACTTTGGATTTAAGCGCGAAAGACGAATCGTTACTGGAGGAGCCGTCGTCCTGGAGCTGACTCAAAAGAGTTCGCGTCGCGAGCGACAATCCAGTCGGCGCACCGTACATAGTCTCCCCTAAAAATGGCAACGACATATTAGAAAGGTTCCATTATTACTTAGTCACAAAATGCTATGAACGTCCAGGTAAATTGATATCTTACCGCTTGCAGTCGCCCGCTGTATACTGTCCTGTGATGAGTGCTTACTTTTAGACTTGTGACTGTCTACCATATATTCGTTATCGCTATCGCTAGACATTCCGAGGTCCAAATGTAACGAATTCAGTTTATCATCGTCGTCTTTTTCCTTTCGCGATACCGTGTCCAGCTCTATCTCCCAGTCGGTGACGCTCGACGAATCTTTGACGCCCTCCACATCTTTACCGAAACTAGATTTATCTACTTCCTTTTCTAATGTAGGTATGTTGGTATCTTCCATCGGCTCTATGCCTCCTATACTTTCTGCTGTGGAGTCTAAACTATTGGCGTTGCAAGTTTCATCAGTGATTTGAGTATCGAATAATACAGGTGTGTCTTGCGTGATTTCAGCAACCTTGGTTCCGTCATCAGGCACTCGGGCAACGTTGGCTACTCTGCTATCTAATATTTCGGACATTGTGGTAGTACGACCCGTCTGTTCGTTATTCAGTTCTAGAACGATGACATTTCCAGAACATTTCGCTACGTCTGATTGGTCCGATTTTGTTGCTTGGAGGAGCTGATTCACATTTTTGCCCATTATTATTTTCGACATATCGTTACCGTTTTTTGTAAATGTCAATGCTTTCTTTTGTACAACTATGACACTACCTTTTGTGTTGGCTGGTCTAACAATAGGATTGCCTATTTTCGGGGTCGTCACCGGGGTAAGACCTTTTACGGGAACGATGTCAGCCAGGTTTGCCGTTTTGATTGGCTCGACTCCTACGATTTTTGCATTCGAAGGTATCGCACTCATAACGGTCGGTTTCGATACTACAGTGACTGCCGCCGACTTAGTAACGTGGGTAGCTGCTTGAGAACTAACAGGCACTAACTTCATGGCTCCCGAAAGGCCTTTAAAATGTAATAGGGGGATCTGGCCTTCCTGTCCAGGTTTCGTCCGAGCCTTAGCCGGCAACACTACCATCTTCTGACCAGATTTAGGATTCAATACGACTGCCTTTGCCGACACTTTTAGGTCAGTGGCTGGAATACCTTTCGGCGTTAAAGTTTCAGTCGCTTTAGGTGATATGTTATTTGTACTTACTGGGACTCCGTCTTTACACGGCGTAGTTACCGCAGACGTAATAATAATTTTTGAGTTGGGCACACTCTTCATCTCTGACGAGGGTTTTGACACGACAATCATTTTTTCTGTGAGAACTGGCGTACCCACGGGACGGGCCTTAGGTATCGAACTGATAACTTTAGTCGCGACCAGTTTCCCGGCCGTGTTCAGAGCCTTCTGAGCGGAACTTGGCGCAACGACCACTTGTCGATTAGAAAGAACTTTTATACCACTATCTGGTTTCTGCAAAATTTTTACTTCCGACATTTGTACTTTTTTATCAGGAGTTACCTCGCCACGTTTTTTTATGATTAGGTGACAAGGTTTATTGCTTACTGCGTGTTTAGCTGAGGGGGTGCCTTGGGCTTGTAACATGGATGGATCATCTGGATGCAGACTATCGGAGACTCCCAACTCATGGGGTACGGTTGCTGGTTGCGTTAGGAGCTGCATAGTAGGTGAGTCGGTGACCATTCCCGGGGAAGAAAGGACTTTTGGTTTGATTTCGTCCATGTAATCAGACTTTTTACCGAGAATAGACTGTGCATAACTCGCCTGAAACGAGTTAGGCGGGCCAGAGTATTCGAGCTGCATGGACGAAGGGTTGTATTGCTTGCCAGGCGACATGGGCATTTCTTGTGATTTTTTCATTTGCGATTTGGACATACCAACTTTAGCACTTTGTTTGTGTGACCTGTGTTTGTGTGATGCTCTTGGATGCGACTGGCTCGATTTACTAGTTGATACTTTGCTTACTTGGTTATATGAATGCTTAGACTGCCCTGATGGTTTACCTGTTGTAAGAAAAGTTTCCAAAATTAGTTTACATAAATAGTCTTACAAGTCTATCAGCAAAATGAAATCAATACTGACTTGTTGCTGGTTGTGAAAACTTTGAATATATTTGTGATAAGTTGAGATGTTTCTGGTTTGTATTGACTGGTATGTTCCTCATGTTTTTCACTGGTGTAGACGCGTCATCTGGTACAGCACCTCCTTCAGGGACTTTTCTTTTGCGGCTAATTAATTCTGTTTCCCATATCTGTAAAAAAATCAACAATATCTTCTTCATATACTACAATGTCAAAAGGTCAAATCAACTATGACAGTCCAACAAAAGCAATATTTATTATAATGATAACATTGAAAATTAAATTTTCAAAATTACTAATGTGTGTAAAATAAGATTTTCAAAATTACTGATGTAATAAGTTTTTCAAACTAAACTACTGTTGGAGAATTAAAAAAAAATATTTTATTATCTCTAAATTCAATTGTCATATTTTATCATAAAAATTGATAACAATACTGTACACTCATTGTACTACAAATTTGGCAAGTGCACTTATATGATACTGACTTTGGTGGTTTGGTCTTCCATGGCAATTGGGGGATATGATAATTCGTCTGCAGTGTCATTTGATGAGAGGGCTCCTTCAGCTGTCTCCCCTTCAGCTTCCGGTAATTCCTCTTCATTTGACTTTGGTGCCACCATTCTTTCCGCTTCTAGTTTTTTCAACAGCTCTTTATTTTCAGCAGCGGCTGCCTCTGCAGCTCTATCTGCAATTTCTGTGTACATTGTCTGAGCAACCCCTCGAGGTAACAGAGGCACTCGTCTCCGACCTTCGCTGATCCATCCCAAACCTGTGTTCGGTCCTGATAATCTGAAATTACATTATGATGTACTTGGTTAAGATATCATAGTATGCTCTCATAAATATTATCTTACTACACACATAAACATTATTAACCTGTCCTTATAATAAATGTTGTTTTGCATTAAGAATGTGCCCATATGTTTAATTAAAAACATATTTTGTAATGTATGTGCCTATTTTAGGAATTTAAAACATTATAAATTTATTGTTGTTTTATTCAAAATTTATATAAACCACAGTAAAATATAAAAAAGGACAACTTTATTTATTAAAGTACTAAATGTAATGCTTTTTGTAATTACTTTGTACATTATTAATATCAGACTACATAATTTGATTTACACTACTATTTGATGTATTGTTCAAATTTAAAATAAACAACAGAAAAATGTTTTACAGAAATCACAACCAAATTTATCATTCAAATTAAAAAACAAAATGTCACTCAAAATTAATAGGTTACCTGTCAAGTAATTAAAATATTTTTTTCAAATTAAATCCTATTGGAAACAATGTAATCAAAAGAATGTAAAAGGACACTCAAAAAGAATGAATAATTATCTTACATTCACATCCATATGGCTATGATATGTTTCTAACCAATTAATACATTTTTAGAATACTACTCAAAATGTCAAACTTTATACTAATCCTATAAGAATATAATAATAATTATCCACTGGAAGCAGCATTATCCTAGCCAACTACACTAATGTCTTTGACTTTCAAACACTCTCAGCCATCTTTGACTTTGTACAACAGTGTATAAAAATAAATCAAATGCACAGATAAATCATGGAATATGTACTTACTGATCTGCAATTGTAGCTAATAATTCATCATTAGACACGCGGCGCGCCTCGGCGCTGTGCCGATCGTTGCTTATATGTAAAACGGCGCGTAGTTCTTCGAGCAACTTTTTTCTGTTGTCTTCCAATGCCCCCTGTGCTCTAAACACACTGATCATATTCGAGTAGGCTTCCAACTCTAGAATCAAACAAAATAACCCCTAATTAGTATCTAAATTATAAGCCGAATAAACGCCGAAACAATCCTCAAAGAAAGGGTATCGCAGAACAAAACTATAGGAGGGAAAATGAATGCCATTTCTAAGACTAAATATATACCAAGTCTCCGAAGCGTACGGCGACATTCATCGCGTGTTAGGTTCAAGAGCATAGGCCACATTTTCAAACGATTTTTTTAAACATCGATAAAACACCCTTTGATTATATTATTTCAACCATATTTTAAAAAATTCTGAATTGGCAAATATCCATACTGTTTACTTCAAACGACAATTCGTTCATTTTTGACACTTCAAAATTGAGACGGCTTTAATTTTGTCTATGGATAACGGGATACCCACGCCATGTGCTCATACTCCCTATTTATAATGTCAGTTTAATACCGACTTAGAGACGACAAAAACGAAAAAAAAGGTATGATTCAAGTCTTGTTCTTCACCAGGAATTTTATTGCTATAATTTTACTTGACTTTGTTTTAAAAAATATGAATATCAGTAAACATTTTATAACAGTAACAATTTTGGCCTTGGCATGTATCACATGAATCAGTTCCTCGCCCATTGTGCTCGACACCAAGTCTAATAAATCATTGTTCCAATCAACGATGATAATATGATAATGATATTTATCTGTAAATAAACTTGAATTCCATTTTGAACCGCTTATCATCAATCTGAACACCTTATTCATAGTATTTTATTTATTTGTTTAATTACATTGGAAACAGCAACACGTCTGAAATCCCTGACAATGCTGTAAATATTTCATTCTTATTTGTCCACAATTTTAGAAAGCTGCCCATTTCTTTTTTTTTTACATTTGTGTTAATTTTCGCAGAAAGATTAATATTGGACTAAATTTATTTAATTTAAATATAAAATTTAACAAAAGTTATCAAATATAATGACCAGTTATGGATTTTCCTTAATTGTATATTTTTTATTTATCATAATATCATATTCACACCTCCACAAATTAGTATATAAATAAGATAATCTATCTCTGTAGAAATAATGTACTTAATAATAAAATATAAGTTTATTTGTTGCATCAAATCAACAAGTTTTTACAAAATACATATATTAGAATGATTGTAGTTATGTCAAAAAATATTATGTTAATTGATAATTTGTTCTGGCTAACTATCGAAACGGCTGGATTGATTAAGACGGGACTGTCATTAGCAACTAGCTAGTGTCACATACACACATTTACTTCTCGTGTTCTGAGGAGTAAATGAGACTTTTATTATAAAATATGCAGGGATCCGGGAAGAAAACATTTATTTTTATTAATTTAACGTAGACAAAGTCTTGCGTAACAGCCTAACAGTTGGTTATAAATAAAGATAAAATTGTAGGTATTGTGTTATAATATGACCTGACGATCATTTTTTAACATAAAAAAATATGTTGTTTAAAATGACACAAGGCTTTTTTAACGGATGCTTGAAGATTAGATAATACCAAGTTTTATTATTATATTATATTATAATTTTAAGTGTCTTTAATTTCCTCAATTTATGGGTAAAGATACGATGCTTCAGTACCACACTGTTTCATCCATAGACACGGAAGCGTTAGACAGTTAAACATTTATGAAGGTAGTCTCATTTCAATATAGTACTAGTTTATTAATAAAATAAAAAATATATTTTCAGAAGATAATTTCATTCTAAACTTGATGCTTATTTCGTGAAATATTTAATTGTTGTAATGGAGAAAGTTAAACTCACTTTATTATTTAAGTTTGATTTTATTTTAGTCCAGGGCTTAATACAAACTTAAAAACAAAACTATCCTTTGAGCATATGCGACAGACAGCTGTCAATTTAACGTATTTTTATTTTGAATTTCATGTCTGCTTGCGGTGAATTCAATGTTGTATTGTTTATTTTTCAACTGATCTAAGGTGTTTGGAAGGCGATTGCCATGGCCGACGTCGATGAAATTATTGATTATATAAAGTCGTTAAAAAAGGGCTTTGACAAAGACTTATTTCAGAGTAACATCGATATATTGGCTCATGCAGTGGAAACCACTGGCTTGGATTACGACGATTTTCACACATTATTTAAAGTTTGGCTGAATTTGGCTATACGTGAGTATTATTTAATGTAATAATATTGCCGTATCCTTCTGAGGGCATGGTACGTCATGTGTGATTTGTAGTCAAGTAAATATTATGTATTTAACAATCTATCAAACAAATAAGTATTCAAATACTCGGTAATCAAAATATCATTTAATAGTACTTTTATAGGGCTCTCCCTAACATACCAAAACAGGCTACCCTCTGACCAAACTTTTTTCAAGGGATTCCAGCATTAAATTATTTTGATAGCATGTAAAGTATGTTTTTTTCCATTGTTTGTAAATTGTTACAGCAATAACAAAATGGACAAGCCTAGGGGCATGCTTGGTGCCCCCAGACCGGGTCGAGGAGCAGACAGTGGAGTATGCCTTCCGTTGGATCTTGGCTAACTGTGAAAATCAGACCAGTTTTTCACGAATCGGCTTTGTACTTGATTGGTTGACTGGTATGTTGCTGAAATATTTTATTAACATTCATTATTATCTGATTAATATTTTAACAGAATGTTATATGAATAGGTTAGAATAGTATGTCCAGTTATTATTTATATTCAAAAAATTTAGCATCAAGTTACATGTATGTATTGCATAATGGTTTCTAAACTAATATGAATGTATTATATTAGCTATGTTACTATACCTTGTTTATTTTCAGCTGCTATGGATTGTGATTGTATTGATATGAAATCACTTGACTCAGGATATGAACTATTTTACATTATGCTGACTTATGAGTTACTGGTTAGTATTCATTAAACATTACATTCATAGAATGTCATACATATATTTTATTTTAACCTTATATTATGTTAACACCAAAACTTGTAATTTACAGACTGTTCATGCTATGAAGCTAGTTTATACTTTGACAAAGCCAGTAGATGTGACCAGGAGAAGAGTACGGGAGTTACTTGAATATGCCAAGAAGAGAGAGGCTAAAAAGGTACATACATATATAAGCTTGTGAATGAATATATGCATTAATTCACAACCTTATTGAAAGACTAGTGAAATGATCTATAATGCAAATAGTTTGGGGAATTTAATAGAAGTACTGAGCATGAGCAAACCCATATAGAATAAAATAAAAATTGTTTATTTCTTGGTTTTTTTCAGAATTTGTATCGTCAACTTCAAGTTCTACTGGGGTTATTTAAGTCTTATAAACCGGAGTGTGTACCAGAGGATGTCCCAGCTATATCAATACACACAGCATTTAAGAAGATTAATGTTTCTTTGCTCTCAAGGTTCAGAAGAAACCAGGTTGGTGTCTGGTGTCTGAATTTATTATGATTTCTATAATTTTTTTTATTTATTCTATCTAACAAGCTTTAATAAATAAACCTTTAATATAAAGTGTATGTATTCATTTCAGGAGCGCAGAAATACAATAAGTAAACAAACACACCATTTAACTTGGATCAATCCATTAAATTCTGTAAGTAATGTTTATAACTTTATATAAATTATATTTTTATGAAACACATAAGATGCTATTTTGTTCAAACATTTCAGGAGCGTGGCAGAAATAAGAAAGCAGAACCACTCATACCAAATATGGAATTTCTAAATGTTGGCTCCAAACAATATTCCGACAAAGAGCCAGAGAAAAACTACCTAGACTTCTCAGAGTAAGTTATATAATACGTTTTCAGTTTTTACTTTAGAATGCAAGGTAGGGATGGCAAACATTAGTTATATCTTGCTAACACTAGCTTAGAGCTAGGAAGACTTAGATGACCATATTTGGTTTAGAACTTTACTAGAAGTGTATAATACAGTTACTCATGTATATTTTGACACTGAAAAGAGTAACTACCGAGTTTCTTGGTAGAATCAGCATTCCAAACCGGCGGTAGATTCACATTGCTCTACAGATTTTTGTAAAATTGATGTTTTATAAGTGAAGTTTATAAGTAAGTAAATAAAGGCGTTTTAAATTTAGATTTTTTTTAAAGCTTCTAATTTAACAAGTAAGTAGGTATATATATTGAAGGGGAAAAAAAACTGGAAAATAAAACGTTTCCTAGTTATCTTCTAGTAAACAATAGATATAGATTTGAATGCAAACAAATAAATATATAAGTTTCTGTGCAGCTGTCAATTTATTTGCGATATCCAGTGTCGATTTGGATTCGTTTGGTTTTACTGATTTTAAAAATCGCTTTTTCTAGTTAGATTCATGTAAAGATTACTCTTAATTAGGTTTTCTTTAATTTGACTTTTCTATTAATGTCAATACTGACATAATATAGTTTTGCTGTACATGTTTCTTAAAGTTATAAATAAAGGCTTTAAATGTTGTTTCTTTTACAGGTATGTAAATATTTTGTCAATTCATTTAATTCATTTATAAAATGTAGTAATGTAGATTTTTTTGTAAATAAATTATTTTCTTTTACAGAGAAACACAATTTTGTCTTTATTTTGAACTATACAAGAATATTAATAATTGATATTATTATATTCATATGAAATCATTTGTTCTCAAATCGGATTTTAAACTATTTTTGATTTATTGGACGAGGTAGGACGTTTACGTATCGCAATAGCAAACGCTACCGGCTCCGCGCGGTTTCTCAAATGGGACCGATTTTGACTAAGATCCAAACCAAGGTAATTTTATATGCAAAGGCGTTTTAATCAAGCTTATATTACGGGCGACGCCCGTAATAAACGCTTGACTAGAATTGGCATAGTGCCTATTGTCAATAAATAAGGTTGCGAATGATCACGTACCTACATACAATGACCCACCTACGAGGCTAAATAGAGATAACTGTAACTAACAAAGGTTTTGTACCAAGTATAGCAATCCAGCAGATTTTTGCTGAATCCAGCATATGACGCTGGACCCAGCTCGTTTTCCAATCTCTAGATGGAATTGTAGAATTCCCTACCCCGCTAGGGGAATTTCCGTGAAGTTTAGTTAGTTAGTTAGTTAGTTAGAAGCAATTGAAATTCGGCAGCATTGAACCAGGACTTGTCGCCGGATCCAGCACAGCTAAAATTGTGCTGGGTCCAGCTGGTTGCTGGACGGAGCTGGATCAACTCAATCCGTATTCTGTAGTGATAGTCGTCTTGCACGTTCCAGCGCCGCGTCCCTGCTGCAGTACAGCGCGGCGCGGCGCATGGCGCGGCCGGCGCGGCTGCGCGCGCTGCTGCTGAACGCGGCCGGCCTGGCGCTGCTGAGCGCCGCCGCGCCGACCGACCACGCCTTCCTCTCGCACGACCTGCACCACCTGCTCACCGCCTGTAAGCTTCGCGACCGTCGAGTACATACAGAGTACATACAAGCTTATTTTGAAGAGCTTGCTGCTTCTCTACTCGACTTTGGTTTTGAACCACACTTAGCCAAAAACAAAGTCAGGTTGAGTTAGACACAATATCCTTTTTTGGCCTAGAGGAATGTTACGCATCGCTAAGATCGGGATGTCTCGGGCCCTCGATCTAGTGAAGGACCCCTCTCTGCCCCTAATAGTCATGGGCTGAACCACTGTGGCTTATTATCCATAGAATTATGTAAAGTCTTCAGTAAGTGAAATTGCTATCACTAAGTTCGTAGATTTTCGATTTAGAAATCCCCACTCGCAGTGATTCAACGCCCACGTAACGTAACACTCCTAAGGGAATCGCATCTATTATTATAGAGAAGCTCATCTTCGATTACAATTTATTTGATCTGAAGACTGGTATATGTGAATTAAATATAAACAAATATATTTTGTTCCTTTGCTATCATAATGGCAATTTTTTGGTAAGTAAGTAGTTTAGGGTAAACTGTTATTGTAAAATTTACAAGTAATTTTACAAATAGAATATACTAAGCAGACAACTCCCCCTTTTTGTAAATATGTATATAGCAACTCCCCCTTTTTGTAAATATGTATATAGCTATTTCTTTTTTTTTCTCTGTTGCTTGTAAATACCTGTGCATAACTTTCTTAATTGAATATGTTAGTATAAATATTAGAGGCCTGCCTCGAATATCCCTGAAGACAAAGCTAAAAGGATCGCCAAATGCAGACCCCTTGGTGTAGCATGACTTGTGTTATATTATGCAAACTGCACTTATTAATTTTGACCCCTAACCAAAATTATTTAAGTAAATAGTAGTGTTAAAAATATGTAAGTTTAAGTTCTAGTTCTCATCTTAGTTATAACTACAATAGTTAAACGTATACCTTGCCTTAAATCCGCAGCTTTCTTGGAGGGGTCACCTCACAGCTATGCAGAAAAGCAGGATCTCTTGCGGAGGATAGTGATCCTTCAACGCACCTTGCTGCAGGGCCTGCCGATAGTCACCAGGTTCCTTGCTCAGTACCTGCCTCTATGGAATGAAAAAGATTTCTATGCTGAGGTGTGTGCATCCAGTATAAAGTTTTTAATAAAAATATTTTAATCAGCATTATTAATTAAATATAACATATATATTAGAAGTAAAAACTTAATACGCCGTGTATTCGAAATAAACTTATCAATATAGAAAATTCGACAGGCCCGTTGGTCGAGTGGTCAGTGATCCTGGCCACGAAACCAAGTGTCGCGGGTTCGAATCCCGCTAGGGGCAAGTGTTTTGTGTGATGAACATGGATATTTGTACTTGAGTTATGGATGTTTATAAACGTATTTAAGTACGTCTATCCGTTCACCTAGTATCCATAGTACAAGCATAAGCTTAGTTTGGAATTAGGAAATTGGTGTGTAAGTCTAGACAATTTATTTATTTATTTAATTAAAAGTTATGTTTTCAAATTGTTTTCTCATAGGCCAAATTGTATATTACAATGTAGGATCTTGAACTAAATATGTGAATTGATTTTCAGATCCTAGATCTGGTGGAATGGATAAGTGTGAACAGTCCAGACCAAGTAGAATGCATACTGGAATCACTGTCTCGCATATACCAACGCTCGCAACCACTGGAACAGTGCGCCATCCTCAATAGTCTGACTAATATGTATACCAATCTTGTAAGTATTACTTAATATTAGGTATATGCTTGTTTTTTATGCAGACATCTTTGTAGACACCTGGTTACTCTTAATAAATATTTATGTAGACCTGCTGAACGATGACCCACTATCAATATAATTATTGGTCTCATTATGAGACATACAACTATCAAGAGTAATGATTACAAGGTTAATTTTAGTTAATTTCTTACCTACTTATTTAACTTATTATTCTAAGGAACCCATTAAAGGATTTTAGAAAAAGAGCGAAAATATCTGAAACTGTTTGACAAGCCGACTTCATTACATGGTTCAAATACAAATATGATCTATACACCCTTGTAAAATATGTTGTTGAAAAGAGTAACTACCGAGTTTCTTGCCGGTTTCTTCTCGGTAGAAGAAACATTACGAACCGGTGGTAGATTCATATTATTAGTTGATTTTCCTGTTCAATTGACGATTTATATGTGTTTGTTTCAAACCTATATAAATAAAGAGTATTTTGACTTTGACTTGTGTTTGGGTGTTAATATTAAATATTTAAGTATATATTTGTAATACCACTGTTGTTTCTGGTATCCTTAACACAAGTGCTTGAGCAACTTACATCGGAGTTAGATCAATGTATGTGATGTAGTCTGATACTCAACTACAATACTCAACTCAACTATCGATAACTCAAAATGTTGTACCTAGTACTAGCGATAACTAGAACTATCCTATTGTTCTCTTGGATGGTTTTCGAAGTCACGTAGGAACCCCATCTTATAAGTATGTCATTGTTTTGTTATAGGTGTTTGGTAGCACACGAGATCGTCATCACTTTATGGGTAACACTTCAGAGGCAAATTACTTGTATGTTCTGCCTTTCGTCGGGGGAAGCATCAGTCAAATGTGCAACAAGGCTTTGCAAGTAAATCCTGGTGAGTAATTATTATCACACCGTCCGATCGAGCATTTGCGCTTTTTATTGTCTTAGGGTGGATGTATCTTGATTCATTAAACTTATACCGTCAGTAAATTGATCTGAAATAAGTTTATGATTGGTGTTGTAGAGGACATGCGGGTGTTGCACTCCGTGTCGCAGTCGGCTCTGCGCATGTCCCGCGCCTCGCACTCGTGCGGCGCGCGCGCAGTCACGCTCCCCCCGCACGCTGGCGCTGGCGCTGCCGCTGCTCACCGTCTCCGCCGCTCTCATCGACGACATGGCCGGTCTGATGATGCTGTAAGTACCACACTCTCTGTCCCAGTCGGCTCTGCGCATGTCCCGCGCTTCCTGGGGGCTTTTCCTTCCTTAAAAGTAATAAAATATTAAAAAGGTATAAATAATCACATCACACTCTTATGGGAAAAACTGTAGTCGTTTGGGCTTTACTTTACAAAAACCTAGCCTTCATCCTATATTTAGGATAGGATTCCAGCCGCGACCTCGTAGCCGAATAAAAACTTGGTGCTTTTTGTGATGTTTACAATTTTTGTTGGCAGATACAAGAAAATCTTCTCAGCCATGAAAGCGGCCAACAAGTTCAACAAAGAAGATTTCATGGAGCCCATGCAAACCCTGAAGACGTACACTTGTGACTTGTTTACCTGTCTATACGGCGAGGAGGCGCTCCTGGGCCGCAAGAACGGAATGATCTTCGAGAAACTCCATCCGCAGTTGGTCGGAAAACTGTATTCACTTATGCCCGACGTCGACTCAAAGTTAAGTCTCCGCAATCATATAGCTTTAGCCCCCTACACTTATATGCAGCTGGAAGCAATCGACCATAGAGATGCAGACAACAAGCTATGGTTTGATACAGTTGTTGATCAGGAATTCCCTAACTTAAGCCACTTCCTGAGGAAGACGGTGCCAGAATTGCGGGGGTAATTACGTAGACATTAGAGATAGAAAAATCTTGTTGAGCTAAATGTACAATGAATGATAGATCGGCTAATACATTTTTAAACTGCGTATTCGTAAGTAATCATATTCTATGCTATGGTAGACTAAATTTAACGTTAAGCGTAATACACATCAAAGCACACTGCCCGCTGACACAACCTGGCGGCCTGTATAAAAATAATCATGTCGGCGACATGCGCCCGCGCAATATGTAGGCAGCCCACACGAGCGCTCAGTGGCCCAGCGACACTCGAGTTGCAATGAATGAAGCCGGCCAGGGGGCCGACACAAAGTTGCCGGCAAGTTTCCGGCGGTTTTGGTGTGTATTGCACATTACGCTTCAAATTTGGAAGATGAGAAAGTACTTGTTTATGATTCGTGCAGAATGTGACTAGCCGTTACTGAAGTAATAATAACTTTAATCATAGTCCGCCTGAATTACATAAATACTTAATTGTAAAAACAAAATAGGAAACAATAAATTTGTCAATCACTTATAATAGTCGCAAAAAGCATTCAATTGAATAACTAAATAAATAATGTTGAATCAATTAATAATATCTATATATGTTTTTTGGAGTATGTAGATAATGTATATTTTAATAAGTATGTTCTAAACTATGATGATAGATAACATTAATTTGACTGTAAATACACAGTTGATGCATGCCGATGTGACACTTTCTGTTTCCATTTAGATAATATAATATTCACCTTTTTACGGACCGGCTGACCTACATTTTTATATTGTTTGATACATTATTATCATGTTTGTGACGGTAATTTTTTTTAATGAAATCATGAAAGCTTTAATTTGTATATTAATGATATCCTAATCATGTCAATTGTTGTGTGCATGTTCAATTATAACAAACTTTGAAGTTTCTGCATTTTATTATAGTTATGCTCACTTTAACATATTGGTCGATTTTGATTATTATTTTTTGTAAGTTAGGATTCATTTAGAGGTTGTTACATGTACTCTTGTGATGATGGGATTCATGACAAAATTATCATACATAAATTTTTATTTCATGAAAAAAAAATATTCATAAAATTTGGTTAAGATTTATTTTTAAAATGAATTTCTAAATAAACGTCGAACACCGCGTTCAACTAAACACTAAGGCTTTTTCTAATAGGTTTGACTAAAATAGTAGTAATTGTTTAATTTTAGATATTCCCGATATGATTGTATTCGTATTTGTTTGGAGGTTCTTATATCCATTCATCCATAATAGATGGATAGATGGGCAATCGTGCCCGCGAGCATATGAACCTTATGATTGTGAATTCTACACACTAAATCTACATGATTGTATGTACTGGAATTTGAGTTTAGTGTCAATCTACACATATCCTGACTGAAGCTTAGAACATAATACTTAACTTTGTAACGGAAAAGATGGACCGCGAAATAATAAAGCCTGAGAACCTCTGAATATGTTAAGAAAATATAAACCTCATAAAACCTATGACAAAAAACAACATTATTGTGGCTCGATGGCGCATTCGGTAGTGACCCTGCCCTATGCGCCAAGAGTTGGGGGTGAGATCCCCACCCAGGACAAACATTGGTGCGATAAATACTTCTGTTTGTCCTGTGTCTGGGTGTTAATATCCAATATTTAAGTATATATTTGTAATACCACTGTTGATTCTGATATTCGTAACACCAGTGCTTAAGCTACTTACCTCGGAGTCAGATCAATGTATGTGATGTCATCGGATATTTATTGTGTATGTTAAATAGCTACTTAATAAGCTAATGTCTAGCGAATATGCGATCATAACCCACCGTGTACAGATGCCTAATAAACATTACTTTTGAGTAAACTTTAGTTTAAATTTTAATTAAATATCCTCAATTCCACTTCCATATCAAATACCTACAATGAATCATCAAAAATGTATGTATATAAATGCACATACTTAAATGGTAGGTAGTTTTAATGATGTGCGCTAAATAAAATGTAAAATGATATTATAATCTTAAAATTAAAATTTGCTAGGTTCCATGAAGAGCCTATTGAATGTAGAAGAAGCGAAAGGTGTGGGAGCAAGATCGTAACAAATGGAAATACATTATTTCTGCCAATTTTCCTTTTGCCTTTCTTTATCATACAGTTAAATAATGAATTTTGCATATAATAGATATGGTTAATATATTGTAAAATATATAAATTGATTAAAATGCAAATTATCGGGTTTATATGCCAACCTGGCAAAAATAAACTGTTTAATAAAAAAAAAAACAATTTCAACGTAGCAAGGGGCTGTTATATAGATTGGGACCCTAAATCTAACGAAATAATGCCGGCAACATTTTTGCTTTTAAAGAAATATCGTCAAGGTACTTTATTTATTCCTTTTATAAATAAAACAGCAGCAGACCATCAATAAGGATATAATTAAATACCTTGTAATGACTTCTTTCGTGAAAAAATATCTTTTCGCTGTCCCATTTCCAGATTAGCTCGAGAAAAATATTTGGCCGCCCTTAATTTTCGTGAAATTGATTAAATTATCCGACCGTCCCGTCCACTGCGAGTAGCTCCCCTGTGAAAACAAGGAATCAAAATAAACCGGAGTGGTGCTTTACGCCCCCATTAATTACTTGTTTAAAAAGTGCTCGGGGCGGCCGGTCGGCGGGCGGCGGGCGGCGGGGCGGCGCGTCACGGCGCACGATTAATATAATTATTATCGTCGCGTTTTGTGTGTGCTCATCGATTCTAGCTTGGGCTAGCGAACCCATGAATTATGGATGGAGTAGGTACAGTTGTGAGCACAAGTAATCGAATCGACTGCCGTCTAAGGGGTTCCTGCACGTTTTTTAAGGGGAAACTCAATCGGATATTAAATAACCCCTTATTTTTAGCTTTGCCGTAGTCGGATAAAACTTATCCTTTAAATCATTTTAATAAACGATATTAAACAACCCTTTCTTTGGCTAAGCCGCATCTGGTAAAAGGTGTACTTAAAATTTTTTTTAAACGTTTATTCGTTATTTTGTTTGATGACTCAAAAATTCATACATTTTAAAAGTATTCGATATGTACATGGTATGATATTTTATAAATGTTTGTTTGAGATTATTAGGTATGTCGCCAATATAATGCTTGCAAGTGGTAGTCCTTAGCTCTAAATATTATCGTTAGACTGCGTGTTTATTATAGGATCGAATAAATAAACGTTATTTTTATAAATAAGTAGATATATACTTACTCTACGATACCGTCGTTTTTTAGTTACTGCAAAAGCTCTCAACGCCATACTGACATAACTAGTTGCTATAATTTTTAAATATTATACAATAGAGGAATAATAGTATGTAGTTATCACAAACCTTTTAATACTATGGCATTTTTCTATTGGGCTATATCGTGATTTAAAAAAAAATTAAGATTTAATTATCTGGATCTAAAACAGATCTATAGGTAAGTTGCAGGTTCACATAGGTATAGATTTTTATCCACAGACTTACGACATTTCTAACTTGGGTAGCCAAAATTGCTCTCGTAATGTTTATTTTATGGAACCCATCAACAAAGAGTTGATTAACAACAGGTGTGGCAGAAATGGTGGGTACGTGTGATAATCCGCTTATCGCAGTTTCGCAAACACCGCCGTCCCTAATTCTCCCCGGGAACAGATTGCCATGCACCGAGCTAAGTTACATTTCCATTTCCTCTTGTAACTGGTGCTCATTTATTTTTCGTGGTCCGCTCGAAAGCATAAATTATGGACACCGCGAATGTAGACAGGCGCGTGGCGGGAGGCTGGGGGAGGGGACGCCGCCCGCCGCCCTCCGCTACAATGAGAAATGTTTCGGTCCTTTTGTCCCCTCATGCCCCTTTTGCGAGCGACATCTTCAAGGATACTGTGTTAATCGGGCCCCGCGATACTTTTTGCGAATGCCGCCTCCAGAAGTCGGCTGGAAAAACTGTTTTTTCTCGTACCCGGCCCGGTTTGCCTTTGATTGTTTGGCCCGGGGTAACTCGGATGCGTCTTTAATTTTAAGAATTTTCCTTTCTTTGCTATTTTTTGGCATGATAAAGGCTTTGGTTGGTACTTAGAGAAGGTACGGAGCGTAATGGGTACACGTTTTGAACATGTTCTCATGTTAAGTAGGCAATGTATAGGTAGATCCTAATACATGTTATTGAGAAGATCGTGTTCATTATTTTTGCTCTCATACCTGCCTGCGACTTCGTAAACAACGCGTAAACATCAAAACAAAGCCAAAGAAAAAACAATCAGTATCTACCTAAGTATTATTCCGCGGGAAAACAATATGGCAGATAAGTAGTACGTACAATAAAATTATGTAGGTATCAGTTTTTATGAAAATTTCCGCTAATTAGGTAAGGTAAGCCGTTAAACCTTAGTAACAAACATCTTATTATAAAAACTTTCACATCCTTTAATATTAGTAGGTTTATTACTGCTTTCCATAAACCACTTTGATATTCCAACTTCTAAGTCAACCTACCCACAAAGGCAAATACGAACCAAAACAAAAATACAATCTTATCACGTGAATATAAAATGGGCCCCGCCACCCGCCATCAAGGTTGGTTAAAGAGCAGCTCGTTTGATTTAACACGAAATGTGTCACGGTCCCAGGACTGTTTGCGCCGGTGGAAATGTGCGCAACCGGCAACAATGGAGGGTGCAACTAGCCGCAGGAGCAACAGCCTACAGAAAGCTCGTGTGGGATGTACTTAATTACCTAATTGCTTCACTGACGGATGTCGACGGCTCCAGAGCGTTTGGAAGCTACAGACGTCGCGACGTTGTTGATTTGGGCTAGGCAGCGTCGATGTAATTAACTATTGAGTAGAATTAAAAATAAGGTTGTTGTAACACTATTTTCATCAATTAAAGTTTTGCAATGATTTCTTTATCGGTCTAAGCCGACGGAGTAATAAAACATAGTTGTAAGGACAAATGATCAATCCTTTATCTAATATTATAGACAATATAGAAGCGCTTAAAAATGCTTATTAATTATCTGGCATTGTAGTTTAATTTTTTTAATTGTCGGTACTTTTACCTAGTAGTAATGCTGCATTGTTAAGCTACGTAAAAGTATCAATAATCTAGTTTTGAAAAGTCGTGGTTACATCTTTAATATCAAGTTAATAGGGATGTTGACATCATATATATTTAATTTTGTAACATCAATACGAACTAGTGACGTTATAATCTGACAACCTCACACAAAATCTATGAAGTGATTGAATTTTGACAGCTTTTAAAAAGTATCTCAATTGACTTTTTTGCCAGTCAACATACCTAATACTTACGTTACCGAATTTTAAGAAATCTGTAAGGGTCCGCCGCACACAATGCGCTCTCAGCCCTTCTGTGTGTGTGCAGTCTGTGGCCATCCCGTCTCGTAGGGCGCAATAGATCGCAAGAACCCTTTACGACCCACTCCGCTTTTTATCCCCACTCTAAAATCGCTCGGAGAGTTCGTTTCGCCAGGGAGTAACAACTACTGTTCTTATTTTCTTTGGATTGTAGTTTAGGGTGGATCTGCGTGAATCATGGCGGCGCATTTTAGATCGCTTCGAATGTAGGTCGTTTAACTCGTTTTGTTCTGTCACTAGGCAAGGGGGTAGCTTGCCTAGTTTATTGGGATGAATTAATTTAACTCTCACACGACATTCTACTTACTCAAAAATGCGACATTAAACGCTGATTGAACTTAAATAAGTGAAAAAGCGTGAGTTTCCAATAATTTGACATCTTTAATTTTTGGCTAACAATGTTTAAAGGAGCTCACTGGCCCTTGAAACTCTTTATCTCCTCTGGGACAGGCAGCATTATGCTCCCGTTACGATAAAGCGTGTACTTATAAATTTAAGTGTAATTGCTGAAAGATTTCCAAACAATTTACAAGTATACTAAGTCTGTAAAGAATTTTGTTTGGATGGATTTCAATATTTGCTTTATATTTCATACTAGCTGACGTGGCGCACTTCGTAAAGCCCCGCTCTCGGATTTTCAATGCCCATTATTTTTCGTGCTACATTTTAATTTTTTTCCTTTTATAAGAACCTTCACCTGATAATAACAAACACAACTAAAAAAGAATTAACGAAATCGGTTCAGCTGTGCTCGAGATTTGCGCTTAGCAACACATTCAGCGATTCACTTTTATATTATAGACTAGCTGTGCCAAAGGTGTCACCCGCGTTTATGGTGAACATTATAATGACTATTTCCGTCATACATGATTTTTATGTAACTTTAACCATTAAGGCTGCACACGCGACGGAAGCTTAAAAAATGGAGTAACTTCTCCCGTTTTCCCAACATTTCCCTTCACTACTCTGCTCCTATTGATTGTATCGTGATGAAAAGTATACTATAACCTGCCCAGGAGTATGAAGAATAATTGTACCAAGTTTCGTAAATAATCCGTCGAGTAGTTTTTGTTTCTATAAGGAACATACAGACAGACAGACAGACAGGCAGACAGACAGACAAAAATTTTACTGATTGCATTTTTGGCATCAGTATCGATCACTAATCACCCCCTGATAGTTATTTCGAAAATATATTTCATGTACAGAATTGACCTCTCTACAGATTTATTATAAGTATAGATTTCACACGGATTTATTTAGAAAACATCTCTATAGCAGGTATTCTCGCGAAACAATTCGCGAGATTAGATAACAGCGCATGCCGCTTCAGGAATAACATATAATAATTTATAATGAAACAATAACTGTAATGGTTGTACCGTGTTTTTACTTATTACCTAAACCTTATGTGGGACCACATTTAATTTGGCTAAAAGTCAGGTTCTGATGGTGAGGCCAATGAGTAAAAGTAGTATTTGTCAATTTGACCACAAACTACCTTCCAGATCTCAGTCAATTAATAAAAGTTGCATTTCTCAATTCGGGCTTTGGCAATTCGCCAAATATAAATTAACTAACCGATAAAGTATAAAGTCACCGATGTCGTACGTACTTAGGAAACAGGCATTTTAAAAACATCCGTATTGTATTTTATTCGACGGCTAAATTTTATCAGACTGTTCATAAAATCTGCCCTACATAATGTGTATTCCGTAGAATGTTTTTTAAGTGCTTCAAGCGTTGACATCTACTTAAATGGTTACAACCTCAAAGAAGCTTTAGGCAGACGCTTCAATTATGTGGCAGATGTTGGGAATGTCAATAATTTGACGGGTAGATGTCTCTCGGAAATTGCCGAATGGATGGGCGGCATTCGAAACAGATGTTACTCTAATATTCAGGCGATATGATGACGACGCAACGTTGCCGATCCAATAGCTCACAAGAGGGGATTAGGTACACCATAAGACGGGCACGATAGTTGTACCTTTTTGCTTTAATTGAACAATCCGGATGGGACATGCAAATAAATAAAAAGTTTACGAACAGATATGAACAACATAAAAAAGTTATTTAAAATTATAAACGAAATGTTGCCGACTAAATTATATGTTAGGTATCCGTCTCTCACGAAGATGGATTTTTAATGAGTTATGGATATTCAAAGGTGCATCCGTTTGTACAGCAAAAGTTATGTTTAGTATTGTATGATATTATAATATATATTTTTAATTTTAATAAATTTTGCACTAGATCTCTGTATCTTAGTTGGAAATAAATGTTTAAATTAAGGTTTTTTATTAAACCATGAAATATCTGTCTCAACGGCTCTTTCTATTTTATCCAAAGTTTTAATATTATTTTTTCATTTGTTATCTTAAAGATAGAGTCGTAATGTGGCCTAAAGTTGTCCAAATAGGTACAGTAAGAGTTTTGCGTTGAATGTGTCAAGTATCTATTAACTTCAAACTTATATCTACAGTGCTAACTGATTATTATGATTCAATCGAGCAAATATCCATGTATTAGTAATTAAGTTTCTATTAACTTCCAATAACTCCAGATCCACACAAGCTTTGTACAGTTTACACATGACTACTCCATTACGTATTACATCAAATTCATCTAGGTATTTGATACATATCAAACAAGATCAAAGCATACAAATGTGAATTCCATTATCTAAATAGCACGTACAGAAGCAATTTGCCATAGACGTGCTCTATACCCTACGTATGTATTTAAACAGCGTACGTGTTTCCGAATGTCAAAGCCCTTCTAAACCTACCAGATCCGCAAACACGGGTGTTGAATCGTGTTACTGTTGGCGAAAGCTCGTCGGGCTGCTGTCTGTACCCGAATCGATAAAATTCGGGTCCGCGCCCCCGAGCGTAGTCATGGCAACGCGCCCCGAGTTCGCCCTCCCCCTCTCCCAGCCGCCCCCGCATCTCCGAGAACACCGATGTTGACTTAGACGGATAGGGTAAGAGGCTTATTAATGGTTTTATGTTACTCCACCGTCACCTACAAAAGGAGTTACCCTCAAAACTGTGAATTTAGCAAAGTAAAGCGCTCTATCCTTCGATTTCGCAGCAATTAGAAAAAGGATAAGATAAAAGAGCTCCATTATCCAGTCGTTGGAATTACTTTTTTGCGTTGAAGGTCGGTGGAAAGTGGGAAACGAGGGTCTGCAAATAATGGCGGAACATTTTGTAGCGCGGCGAGGCGCGCCGCGCGGTGCCGCCATCTTGCCAGACCGCATGACGCCATTTCAAATCGTGTGCGTTCGCATCGCGCCAACCTCGCTTTCATCTGGTAGCCGCGCGTTATGCCGATTCGTATGTAGATTTGGATATTGAAATGACTCGCGAATCGCTGTATTTCGCAGCGTGGTGTTATGATTAGGACGATTCGGGTGATTTATTTTGCATAAGTATATATGAGGAAGTCGTCTGATCTCGAAGTTTGGATATTATAATTTGCAACGCTAGGAATTTCTTTTTAGAAGTGCACATTTTTTTTACTTCCCGTAGATAACTTTCTATTTGGACCTGCAGCAACGGGACTTCATAATCTTATTATCATCTAAATAGCAGATATCTAAATAGTAATATAATAAAAGTTGAGGGTTTTATCAAATTGGCTGTATTATATGATATTTTTGGACGATAAAGTAATCTAAGTAACCTAAGTATAAATAAACATCCATACCATATAAGGTACATTGATCTGATCCGGACCTGTAAACAAAAATAAAAGGTACCTATTAGTAGGTTATATTTGTATTACGAATTTTAGAACTGCAAAGGTATGTACCACAGATAGTAAAAGTAAAATTAAGTACCTACGCCTTTTCTCATACCTACTTATGCTATAATATGTACCTGCTTACGTATATTTCCATTCCAAAATCAATTTTTTGAAATCTGTCTGCGCAACAAGAAACAATTTTTGCCAATAAAGACTTGACAAGTTCTTGGAATCGTAGGTCTATAAGTTCTTAGAAATCAAAGGTTAAAAAAGGATTTTGTAAATGGCTTCGTAAAGCGCTGTGAGGCGCAAACGTCGCCCACGCGTCTCGCTCTGTACCTACCGCTACGGCTGCCTGGGCCGCGCGGTTGATAGTTCATAAATAGGGAAAAACTGGCGGAGTGCGAATCAGATTCACAAACTAAAGTTCCGTATGATTGTACATCATTTAATTTCACAGATTATGCAACACTCCGTCCTTACTTTAGACTGTATATCGCGCATATGCGACGGGTGCTTGTTAAAACTCAGGCCTGTAGGTTTTCGCTGGTGAGAAAACTTACACAAGGAAATAACTTTGGGTAATGTGCAATCTAAGTGTCAAAGTCCGACTCGCCATTTTAAGGCTTACGGAGGTCAGATGGCAGTTTCTTCGATATAATGACCGGAATTTCTAGATTTAGCTCTAGAAAGGGACCGTAACGCTAGAACAATAAAACATTTTTTGAATAATTTACTAAAAGCAGTTCATGTGAAAACACGTCTCTTATTTATTTGTTCCAACCATGCTAATCACGACACTGAAAATTTCAAGTACTTTTTTTTTATATAACTATGACGTTGAAAAATACAGTTTTGTAACAGGCGGATGGACAAAAATAAAATTCAGTCGAATTGAGAACCTCCTTTTTTTTGAAGTCGGTTGTAAAGGAACATTTTGGTCTCGTCAATTGGCAACCTTTTTACGGGACCCTAAAAATGACCTCCATAAAATGTTCGGTTCACAGCAAACCCGTCGGTGCTCGTTCGCCGGGACCATTTCTTCGCGGCGCGGGGTGGAATTGCAATTCAAAGTGAAATCGCATTTTTGTGAGCGGGACTTTATGAATTTTAATTTGGAGGCGAAGCGCAGCCGATATGGAGGCATGGGATAAATTCTTATTAATATTCCCGAGGTGCAGTTTTAGTTCTTTTGTCTTGGCGAGGAGCGGGCAATAAAGAGGTAGACGTCGGGAAATTCGCTGCATTTAGGGTTGGCCATGTTGGAAATTTCTAATCATGAGCATTTTACGAGTAATTTGCGGAGTCGTTGCATATTTAATTGAGAACTTACTAAATGGGAAAATTTAAATGTTGTTAAAGTTCGTTTTGGCAACGGATTTTACAACGAGTAGGTAATTTTACGATGTTAGATAGAAAGAGTATTATTTAGTAAAAACTTTGCAATTTTGCAATTTACTGTGCAATTCAAATGTTCAACTTGAACCCGTATACTCTCGTACATACTCAAAATGAATTCTGAGTCGCATATACTTTTTTAAATAGAAGTGTCCTACAGTAAAAAAACAAACAAGAATAGAACATTTTGACAGGTCATACAGTCAAGTTGTTTAGAGACTATCCACCGATACAATAAAATAAAAAAATTACCACTAATAGATTTGGCCTGGTTTCGTTTACGTTCGATCTATTAAAGGGTCTTTATCCTGCATCTCTATATCTATTAATACATTTTTCCGGAATAAAGTTGCATATGCCTATTTATTCTACGATTTAATTGTACGGAATGAATTACATTGTACAATTTATCAGCCCATGCCTATTAGCATTAACATTTTCTTTATGGCTCGTACGCTGGCTTAATTAGACACTGGCCTGAGTTGTCAGCGGCTATAAAAAGCAAAGTACACACAGCCCTGCATACAGGGCCGGTACACAGCCCTGCACACAAGGCCTGTACACAGCCCTAGCATACAGGCTGAGCGAGACGCCTCCCCGCGGCTCGCTGCCTCGTACTTTATTTTGTTCCGACGCTCCTTTGCCGCTCTTATTGCTGGAGCTGAGACTAACAAGGTTTTTAATTATTTCCTTTAATGCCACTCGCAGCCGTAACACACGGGCTTTGTTGTTGTTCCATCGGAAAATGGAGCCGGACTATGCTAGCTTAAGCTGCTTTTAGTTGGGTCTTTAAAGTGTAGGCTTAATGTTAACGGTATTGGAATGGCATCTTCTGCTTTTTAGTTTAGTTAGGTATTACAGGTATAGGTATAAGTATATTTTTTGTGGGATCTGTCTGGTCGATTAAGTGACATTATAGGTGACAAATTCGTATTTCTCCATTGAAACATATACCTGTAGTAACAAACGAATATGATTTTTATTGTAGTGCATATTTTAACACTAAAATGTTTTCATGTACCTGTGAGAAAATTGCAAAGTAGAGTAAGAGATAGATCAAAATCGAGACGGCCAGAGTCACGGGCAATATCTGTCTAGTTCTTTATATATTCAGAACTTGGTCGCTATCGGCAAACTGTCAACAGCTTGTGTGGTCACATAAAACATATTTAATATATCGAGGGCCCGCGACCGGCGTCTAATATTTTTATAGTTACGCTAAACCTTTTTTTTCTGTGAGATAGCGTAAAAAGGCCGTAAAGCGTGATCTGTGGGTTGACGCAATAAGAGGCCATGAATCTTATTGGTGATTTATGGTCCTGGTGGGGGCCCGCGGTGTCGCTGCTCCGAGGGATTGGGGATGGTCGGCTTATCTCTGATAGCCGAGTGCTTGTCGGTGCGTCTGAAAATATGCATGTTATACGCTATTATATAAAATGCACTCATGTTTAAATACCTATATATAATAAAAAAACATCGACTTGATAGTTCATATTTAGTTGCCATCAATAAAAAAAAAAACCTAACATAAAGAGACTCTTTATTTAAATTATTCAAGCATCTCTATAAGCAGGAAAGTTATTATTTAGTAATTAAATACTTAGATGGTTTAGAGTAAAATACGATAACATAGTTTCACGTTGCACTGTTGGCTCAGGTCGGTCTGAGACTTAAAAAGAATCTGCCCATTATGTTCCTTGCCTAGCATGTTGTACAAGGCGATTAATGGAGTATTAGGTGTTGGAAACCATCCTAACAATCCGCTGGTCGCCTACTACGCTCCGCTGGTCATTACAAGTGACACAATCTTGTGATTGTGTAGGTGACCAGCTAGTCACTCATTCTTTCATATCATAACTGTTTTACAAACAGGTATTATCTAACTGAGCTTAATTTAATTTTAGGCTGAAAGTGGTTATGGGAGCTTACTGATCCTCGGACTGTGTCTACCTCTTCGAGGTTTACGGGCGTGATGATATCACGTCGCAAACAGCATCACAATGAAAACAAATTAACTTAATTACGCAACACATTTCTTGTCAGTGTAGCAAAATTAGTTTGACACCTCCGTTATCATTATACCTTGCCATGATAATTATAAATTTGCAAGCTTCGCCCGGGGTAGCAAGAAGAATCGCCCGTCATCGTACACCACAATGGGGCCCGGGGTGATTCAAGACTAGTGTTGCCAAAAGCCTGACTTGCCTCAGGATATAAAAAAACATAATTATCTTCCTAGCGTTATGTCACATGTTTAGTCGAGATTCGATATAATGTTGTAAGAATCTGGATTTATTAACGCTGAGTCTGGTTTGACACATTGAAGCGAGAACATATAACTTTTATAACTCTTAGATGGTGCAACCAGAAACTAGGGTCGTGGTTACATGACCTTAGTCACATGAATGTGTAGATTTTAACTATGTTTGCCTTCACCACCGAAAACACTGTCACAGCGACTGGTAGTTCTTAGTTTCTTGTAATTTGATATTGATATATAATATACTATTTCCTGTTTCGCGATATTCTTTCTCACGCTTCGTTTATCGAATTTTTCATTAGGAAGATGAAAATCAAAGTTTGAAAAATTATGGTTTGCTATTATTTTGAATTTCAGCCTTGTAACATCGCCAACCTATAAATTCTAATGTTTGTTTTTAGACCACCGAATAAGGTTTCTGTTATTAATTTGAGCTTAACGATAATTCTATTGCATTATTTCCATTGGTTTAAAATATATTCCTTACTTTAAATTTTGGACATAATGTTGTGTTAAGCTCGATGGCTCATTCGGTAATGACCCTGCCCCATGCGCCAAGAGTTGTGGGTTCGATCCCCACCCAAGACAAACATTCGTGAGATTAATACTTGTGTTTGTTCTGTGTTTGGGTATGCAATATTTAAGTATATATTTCTAATACCACTGTTGATTGTGATATCCGTAACACAAGTGCTTATGATACTTACCTCGGAGTCAGATTAATGTATGTGATGTAGTCTGATATTTATTATTTATTTTATTTTCCTTCGCATTATCCATTATAAAATCAGGACGTCCCGCGTAATCCCGTCACGTGGTGACCCTACAAACGACCCCCGCTGCGCGCCAGATAATGGCCTCGAATAGTGGGGAATCTAAGCACCTATCATAACAGAGGTCTTAAAAAATGGACCTCTATTCAGACATTCTATTTGCGATACTATACTGGATTAGTGGTGTACTATTTTGGTAATATTAATTTTTGATATCGAGTTATACGGGCATAAATATTTATTTATAATATGTATAGTTTCATGTCCTGTTAGGGCGAGTTTTAACTCGTTTAACGTAAGTTGTAAGTTTGTTGTAAGAAAACTAAATTAGTGTTATGTTTATAAACACTCTATTATTTCTACCCAGTTGTTATTTACAAAAGACCTTTAAGTAGCACAATAAAAAAAATCACGTGCTTAAAATTTTCTGATTTTGAATGTTAATTTACTGCACTTGTGTTACGGATATCAGAAAAAACAGTGGTATTACAAATATATACTTAAATATTGGATATCAACACCCAGACACAGAACAAACACAAGTATAAATCACACGAATGTTTGTCCTGGATGGGGATCGAACCCACAACTCTTGGCGCATGAGGCAGGGTCACTACCGAACGCGCCATCGAGCTTGTCAAAGGTAGATATATGAATAAGGTATTCGCTTCTGCGAGGCAACAGGAGGTGATCAATTAAAATTAGAAGAAAAACATAAGTACTTACTGACTATAGGGCGCACTATTATTATGTATCACCCATATCTCTTTGCTCTGGCAAATGAATGCATTTGATTTCCTAAATAGGGAACGTTCAGTCCCTTCTCCATTTCTTTGTCTACAATATACAGGGTTACTGGAAATATGACGTATTCCTGTTGAGACGTTATAGATGAGGTCAAAAGCCACAGCTTTTGTCATGTAATGCTGTGCCCTAAACATAGAAAATTTAAAAGAAAGTTTGTGTTAACTTTTTAAAAACAATTTAAATTTAGGCATTTAAAGATAATTTTCATGAATGATTTTCTAGCCGAATTCTTATTTATTCTGATTAAACAGGATGTTTTCTATGAGGTAATATTTAAATAGCTAGATATATGGTATTTTAGTTAATTATAATATGACAAAGTCTGTTGCTTTTGACCTCACCTATAACGTCATAACAGGAATACGTCACATTTCCAGTAACCCTGTATACACGTGCAATCTTCATGCATCAAGGGTTTCTGTTGTATCTACGTGTATAGGTACATGTAGGAGGAATCACGTCAAAGCTGTGATCTATCCCTTAATTATTGTGCAAGACGAGCTGCCGTGCGTGACTAATGATCGCATATACCTGAGCTGACGCTTTGATACTCGGCAAAGGCATATCTATCCAGGTAGTATTATATGTAGGTACGTCTAATTGGTGAATATCTGAACAGTCTGCTAAGGTAATCAGCTTCTCATTAACTATGCTCTCGATATGTTTCAATTATTATTATTTTGTCTTATTATTAGGTAGGTAAATTTCATATCTAATAGAGTATTTAAGGTTTGAATAATAATAAATTAGAATTGTACTATGTAGTTTATAAGAAGGTAGTAAACAAAATCTATAAAAGTCTTGTTATGATTTTTAAGTTCAAGGTTGATAGTTAACCTGTCAGAAATAAATACGTAGATGTGTGATGAATTTTATTTATACATGATTATATAACGCATATTAGCGAATGCCGCCTACAAATACACGACATTTTTATAAATATTTGCTATTAATGCCTTTTTGTATTTTGTTTTACCTATGCATGCAATTATTTATTTGTAATTTTAGGACCCTTACTTATGTTCTTAATGTTCTATTCGTATTTTATAAATTATTAAATAATTCTTACGTCTTATAACATTAAAGTGAATGTGAGGATACTTCCAATAAATATACCGATTTTTATCTATACTTATAATAAATCTGTAGAGAGGTCAATTCTGTACATGAAATATATTTTCAAAATAACTATCAGGGGGTGATTAGTGATCGATACTAATGCCAAAAATGCAATCAGTAAAATTTTTGTCTGTCTGTCTGTCTGTCTGTTCTTTATAGAAACAAAAACTACTCGACGGATTTTAACGAAACTTAGTACAATTATTCTTCATACTCCTGGGCAGGTTATAGTATACTTTTCATCACGCTGCAATCAATAGGAGCAGAGTAGTGAAGGGAAATGTTGGGAAAACGGGAGAAGTTACTCCATTTTTTAAGCTTCCGTCGCGTGTGCAGCCTTAATGGTTAAAGTTAAATAGAAATCATGTATGACGGAAATAGTCCATATAATATTAACCATAAACGCGGGTGACACCGCTGGCACAGCTAGTGTAGCATAAGGTCGTATTTAACCGTCAGTCAATAGATGAAAAATATAACTTATAGTAGTGCTTTGCCATTTCATAGGCAAATAGCATGTCGCTGGCAGAAATCGGCTTGTCAAAAAGAAACATGCCTCAACGCTGAAATCATCTTTCTCGCCCGCGACCTTTGACCTTTGGCTGAAACAGCCGTCACCTCGGCCTGTGCTCAGCTCCAGCAGCCAAAACAGTACAGATAAGGTACCAGTAAAGTAACTATCTGTATTGTGTTGTATGGTTAAACAGTTTTACTGTACAGCTCGTTAAAGGATTAAGTAAAAGACATTTTGAATGAAGTGTTCTGAATTTAATCCGGTTATTTAATTGTTTTTAGCTTTCTTTATTTTATAGCTCCGCAATTTTCAGTTACAAAAAAAACATTGTATCTATGTGTTTTAGAAATTACCTGCTAAGATAAAATGTTTGCTTTTGCACTATTAACTTATTTGTAACTAGCTGTGCCAGCGGTGTCACCCGCGTTTATGGTTAATATTATAAAAACTATTTCCGTCATACATGATTTCTATGTAACTTTAACCATTAAGGCTGCACACGCGACAGAAGCTTAAAAAATGAAGTAACTTCTCCCGTTTTCCCAACATTTCCCTTCACTACTCTGCTCCTATTGATTGTAGCGTGATGAAAAGTATACTTTAACCTGCCCAGGAGTATGAAGAATAATTGTACCAAGTTTCGTTAAAATCCGTCGAGTAGTTTTTGTTTCTATAAGGAACATACAGACAGACAGACAGACAGACAGACAAAAATTTTACTGATTGCATTTTTGGCATCAGTATCGATCACTAATCACCCCCTGATAGTTATTTTGAAAATATATTTCATGTACAGAATTGACCTCTCTACAGATTTATTATAAGTATAGATTATTATTTTATTTGTGTATCTATGTAATGTATGTATGTAGTGGCAACTTATTAACAGCAGCTAGCCCCCATAACCATATTCAGCCAAAAATTTAAACTGGTCTGGTTTAGATGGATGAAATTGTAAAAAGTTGTGACAAGTGGGTAGCTCGTCGCCTATATAATTACCGTCCAAAACCCGATTTATCATTAATTGCGTTTTACGACATGATAAGCAAGAAACACAGTTAACACATTATTTTTCAAAGTGCCGTCTGTTATTTCTATAACGTACTTTCAATATGTTTGAAGGATAACCATTATTCTAACCAGTAGCATGGTTGCAGACTACCTAGAAGCCATATCCTACTAATATTATAAACGCGAAAGTTTGTGAAGATGTATCGATGTTTGTTACTCTTTCACGCAAAATTTCAGTAACTACTAAATGGATTTTAATGAAACTTTACAATAATATAGAGCTTATACACCCGAATAATATATAGGCTATGTTTTATATGTTAAAGCCGCGGGCAGAAACTAGTACTTTCATGATGAAAGAACATCTTACGGGTATTTATTTAATTGTGTCTGAACTGCGAAACTTTCACAGTACGCGCCCAACAAAAACCCTCGTCTCAGGAATAACGCGCGCAAGAAAATATTCAATCAAGTTTATAGCCGCAATTCTTCTGTTGGGGTCGCCATCACTTTAGCAGATTGGAGAATAAGGAAGGTGCCCGGTTTTAGATAGTGGTTTTATTGCGTACTAACATAATACGTACCTATATTTTGAACCACTACATAGCTATGTCGCAGGCAATTTGTATGACTCCGCATTTTACAAACGGCGTCGTCCGATTAAAAAAAGCTCGCTGTTTTGAAATATGCCGAAGGCAAATTGGCGACTCATTCAATTGTTAAAATTTCGACATTGATTGTTATAGTAGGGTGACCATCAAGGCTATAACTCGATCAATTGTTATAATTTCGACGTTGGTTGTTCTTCTTCGGTTCTGGCTGTAGGGTCGCAGTTGTACCTAACACTCCTCCTCGTTTCGCTCGTCGTCGTACCTATTATTTTAACTACTACCTAACCTGACATATATACTAAATACTTGCGGCATACTATATAATGACCGCAATATACATTTGGGGTTTGGTATATTTCAAAACAGCGAGCGTTTTTAAACGGACGACGCCGTTTGTAAAATGCGGAATCATACAAATTGCCAGCGACAGCTACATGGCATTACTTTTGTGGCAAGTCCTGACTTTGGGTAAACTATTGGATTTGATTCGTTAAGGAAAAGTTATTTTCTATGTTATACAGAAAAAAAAATAACTCCAGCATACTACGATACAGTAAAAGTATCCAGGTACCAGGATTTATAGCCCTAACTTAGCGATGAGAGAACACATCGAAAAGAAAACTGTATTTCCAGTACATAACTACATAATATGAATTACTAAACGTGATCTAATTTAGATGTATTATACAGTTATTTAAATATTATATTATATACAATGGGTCGAAGTTAAAAGTTGTGCCTTCAAACCGATAAATTCAATAAAAGTTATACCTTAGGAATTTTAAATAATAGGTAACTATTCAATTGAAAGGAATGGGTATATTATTATAAAATATATATAATGGCCGACCGATTTAGTAACCCACGTGCGGGTTTGTAACGGGTCGTTAGGTATTAATAATATTATTAACGAGATAATATATTAATAGACATGCCAAAATAATCTCCTCAAATGTTTTCGAACATATTTTGTACAGTAACTGTTTAAGTAGACCTTAAAATTCAAGTTCTTTTCAATAATTTTAACTGAAATTATTTAGCTTGAACTAAACTATAAATTTTAAGCTTGAACACACTACAAATTGTATATAATATTTTGCAAATATTTCATTGTTTTATTATAATTAAACCTTTATTAAAATCATAACTCAACTTAGGTAAGTGAAGCACTAAATTCGTGTCTGTAATATTTTAGTTAGACGGTTGATTCACTCGAGTACATACGTTTTTTACAAATATAAGAAAATTCGAAACTTACCTTACTAAAAGTTTTGCAAGAGCAAGTTCGGTAGATTTACCGGAGGCACTCTATCGGCAATCGCTTCATGGCTCATTTCGCAGATAGTACGGCGCAGTCTGCTGGATGCTTTGTCCGACAACACCTTGCTAGTTTAAAGTTTTCCATTTTGTTAAAACTTATGTTGGATGTAAAAGTAGTGATGCAAAAGTGCTTTGGTAAATAATCCAGTAGATGGATTATACTATGAAGTACTTAGGTACCTTATAGTAGATAGTTGAGTTCGCGTTAGTTTATATTTAAAAGGCTAGTCTTGCTACCATTTATAATTTGGGTATAGTGGAATATTAGCATACCTGCTTGCTATATATAGACAATATTATTCGAATGACTCTGTTTAGGATAGTGTCATTCTTTGTCAAAGATTTTAAACAAGCAGATTATAGCTATTACAAAAATAATCATACTTAATTTTAAACATCCTATTTTAAAAAATAACAAAGAACCGATCCCAAAGAGGAGATATGAAAGATGATGGGTCATATATTTAAAAATCTCATAATTTGTAGAGTATTTGGAAACCCTTCGGCGTGGGCTCAATGTTTTATCTCTGTGAGCAGGTTCAAGGCTCATTTGACGGGATTGACGGTATGGGCAGGCGGTGCGGGCGGAATAACGGCGGAGCGGAGGGGCGGTGGGGCGTAGGGCGGACGTAATGGTCGGGGCGATGGCGACGGACGCCGTGACGTGTCTAAGATCGCCCGGTGATTCCGGATTAACCATGACGTGATAAAGGTGATTTTCGAAAGGGTGACGAGAGGGACTCGCACGAATGAGGCTTGTTTCGTAGTTTAGGATGGGCGGTAAAATATTAGGGAATTCGCTTGTTGTTGTTATGGCTCTCCCTCGCCATTGTTTGGTGAAACGGAATAATTTAAGGTATATGTATGAATTTATATATATAATTTTGAGGGTTTTGGAATACGTTGCTAATGGCGCCAGTAATGTTACGTTGTTTTCCCCTTTGTACTATTTTTATTTAATCCGATCCGTATTTCTCTTTACAAATGTAATTTAATAGAAATGTCTTTACACAAGGAAGATAAAATTATACAAAAATAATAACAGAAAATATCGCGTTAGAATATTTATCCAGAAAGTATCTAACAAACTAAGTATATAAAAGCTTACAAATAAATACCTATCATTGGAATTTACATACGTGACATGTACGAATGAAATATGTAATTCTAATTATATCATTACTCCCTGAAAATCCTGGAAATACAGAAATGAAGAAATAACAAAACATTTTCATTTAGCATTCTTCAAAGAGCAAGTTTATAAACGTTCGTGCATTTTCTTGACAAGTTAAGTAGGTTTTCTTGTAAGGGAATATTTCTTACTAATTAAATACCAGATTAAAAGAGTACTTGGCTAGAAGCGGGACAAAGCTCAATGCAGGAGAAATTAAATACCAGGCATGTTTACGTAGAACAAATCGCGTCTTAGTTTAGCTACGTTCGTAGTGGGAGCTACGACGCCGTAGCAGCTATGCGTCTTACTGATATTAAAAAGGTACATTACTGGCTTCCCTCTTCAGGAATGCCTGTAAAATTTTTATAAAGGTTCAGCTTCGAGCTTCCTTAAATAACATCATGATGCTCCTTTTTAAATTGTGTCATTATAACAAAGAAGTGGCATATTATATTACGTTAACATTTTATTACTATTCTCATATGGACAGAATAGATAAGTTCACAATTATCGCATTAGTTGCATATACATTATCTTAATTCCCCTATTAATTATAAGGCCACAATTGAATAGACAAAGGAAGCGTATGCAGCCCTCCGGTTCCAATTATTTCACGTAATGTACAACACACATAGCCGCGTACGGAGACTCACATAGGTACCCGGTCTGTCTCTCTAATTACAGGCATTAGCACCGTTGCCTAACGTAATTGCCCCGCACAAAGGAAGCTGTACTACGCATACACTGGAGCCGGCCATAGTTTCATTTAGTCCTTATTGCCGTCTATCACCCGCGACCCTATCCGACCAGCAATAAAGTGCAAATTACGCCGAACCTCCCGTTATTATGATTTTTCAGAGCTCGTATTGATTTTGTCGGACCTGGGAATCGTGGCTGCCGTGCAAAATATAAATAGGTATTCTACGAACATCCCTAGTCAAATATTAACTCAATATAGAGCATGCATGCCCGGGGATCGAGGCCCGGATGTAACCATTGGCAACGGTGCGGGTGACGTTTGCATCTAGCCTGCGGGTGGGGTGAGCGCGCGTAACTTTACACGTAGCTACGCTAGGAATACGGTCTGTATTTGTTTGGGGGAGGTATTTATGTGCGAATTGCATCACCTCTGTGTGGCACCTGATTCTCGGCAGGGCCCCGCGGGGTGGCTGTTTGCCGCTCGCCTCTGCTTTGTCGTATACGCTGCGGCCGACAGCGCTGACGGCCTGTAATTACTTCGAAAGTATACCCGATACGTACGGAACAGATTCAATATCGAACTCATTAATTAATGTTACCTTTGTGACGGCCGACATTGACAGACGCGGGGATTCGGGCACGATTGGGGTTTGGAAAAGGCCTAGGGAATTTTGAGAGCGAACAATGGCGGGTTTATAATAAAAGCAAGTTAGCAAAGAGCGGGAGCAACGAACAAGCGCTGTTGGTCCGAGGAATGTTAAATATTTGCACAGAGTATTTAATTTGCTGCACTTGTATTTTTGTTCGCCCCTTATAGCAGCATTTGTGGCAATTATTATTTAGTATTCGTTTAACAGACTATTGTTTTAGGTTTAGATTAGAGATGAAAAACTGAATTTTGTTTCCTATTTATATTTATTGTTTTAATCTACGTTTGTAGGAATTCAAATTATACGTTGAAGTAACAAATCGTATCTACCTAGTTCTATAAGTCTGATGGAATTTGGAACAATGATCATGCATATCAATGTAACAAAAAAAAAATATCGAAATAAAAAACTTAGCTACCACTAAATAAGTTTCTTCCGCTAAGGTACCAACCAATCACACAGTTATAGTTCCATGACATCACATAGCAGTTTGGATGTGGGCGGCGTAGTGTCGCCGAAACGATACAGTCCAGCTTCAATATCGATTTGAGACTAAAATAGTTACTCGTAGGATTGTGCTTTTTGTGAGTCGACGGCTATCATGCCGATGCAAATTATTCGCGTTTATTTCGCATAATATGCATTGTGAGATATTCAACGTGATTCATTTAGGTAGTGCCTAGGTATATAAGGATAGTGATCAAAGAATTTAAAACTGGAGTGGAACTTTATTATAAATATTAAGTTAGACGTTTCAGTTGTGTTGCAATGGCCTTGTTCACAAGCCCAGTCCAGTCTGCTTTATCTCCGGCCATCTGCTACATAATGCATATCGTCGGCTTAGGGATACCACGATGCAGCATTAATAGTTTTCGCTACAAGGTCTAACTTTGAACTAGTAACATTGAATATAAGATTCAAAAATTCTTACCAAAACTTTAGTAACATTACACTATCTCTAATGATATTGCTTTTCATCTTGTTTGAGTATCCTTTTGAATCTTAATTAATTTTCCTTATCTTGGTCTGCCATTATAAAGTTTGACTTGGTATCGATTTTTAAGTCGGGCCTGGAAGATCTCTATAGAGATCGAATATAATGAATAAAAATCGCGAGCGCATCGAGAATCTACTGATGAATAAAAACGGAGAAGTTTGCAATAGGTAGGATTAAAATGTTGGTCACCTATCCAGGTATTGGTAGTTATTGGTCAGAGACCTTGGCCACGAAACCATGGGGTCGCGGGTTCGAATCCCGCTAGGGACAAATGTTTCGTGTGATGAACAAGGACATTTGTACTCGAGTCATGGATGTTTATAAACGTATTTAAGTATGTCTATCCGTTCACCTAGTATCCATAGCACAAGCATAAGCTTAGTTTGGGACTAGGGAATTGGTGTGTCAGTCTGGAGGATTTATTTATTTATTATTATTATTAAATGTTCCATAAACAACTACTCCAACGAACATAGATTATAGAAACGTTCGCTACTTAAGTCGATGATAAGTAGGTATTACTCGAAAATATTACTGGTAAAGTTTTTTGTACACTCGACGTTCGTTACATTAGACTTGAAATCATTTAGGTTTTTGTTCTTTTCACGAACCAGGCTTGCAAGTCATTTGAGACAGCCGTTGAATACGTGAGAACATAGGAGCACCTATTTACAGATATCGAAAGAATATTACTACCGATATTAAGAGCAACATCACTGCGAAGTACGGCACAACTGGCAATACAGTTTTATCCTTATGTCTAGGTGTTAAGGTCTAAATTTGTATTTTAGGTGGGATGCTGATGGTACACCGTAGCGGTGTCTGTAGCGTGGTTTATGGCGCGTGATATGTCATACGAGGCGACACGCGCCTCGCAGATGAGCCCGAGCCAGCAACCGACATTTATAATATTCTTTTGTTATTGTATTTCCATTAGTTTACGTATGTATATTGTCCACGTATGAAAAGATTGTTCAAGTATTTCCCCCCTACTATTTATCCCCCCCCCCCCCCCTGGTCTTGGTTAGCAAAATTGTAACTACTTCCTTTAGGCATTGACATAATTTAAACAGAATACGTATTTTGTCCGATGTTGGTCTGGGACTTAAAAAATAATGTGCCATCTGTGTTTCTTGCCTAGCATGTCCTAAAAGGCGACTAATGGTATATGGGGTTATGGGTATGTGATTGTGTGGGCGACGAGTTAGCTACTTGTCACTGCTTTTACACAATTTTCCATCTAACCCACCCCAGTTTCGTTTTTGGCTGAATGTGGTTTAAGGGGCCTGCTGCTCCTTTGACTCTGCCTACCCCTACGGGGATTATGGGCGTGATGTTATGTTGTTGTGTGTACGTGTTGTCAGGTGTCTTGTTAGCTTAATCGTAATGCCCTTATAGGTAAAGGTACAGAAGCCCCTTTCGTGCATATGTTGTCCTATAAAGGCCTGTAAAGGGAACAATCGAAATATACAAGCTTCATGTAGATATTTTCATCTTAAAAAAATTAAAATTACTGCGTGTGAGATAGACATTAAAAAGTTACCTGGGAGTCTTACCTAATTGAAACTTGATTAAAAGCAATATAAAATTACGAATTGTACGAAACAAAAAAAAAAGCCATCAAAGAGTTTCGGATACTAATTAAGACTTTTTACACTCGTCTCCAATTAAGAAAACGCTACTAAAGTTTTAATTAAGTAATTTGAAATTCGTTGGGAAGCTTTCAATACATCAGCAGGAAGGTTTTCTCGTAGTACGATTTTATGCTCGTGGGAAGAGTTGGCAAAGAAATATGACTAATAATACTTAAATAATACGTAAATGAAAGAGTGTAAGGAGAAATTTACTTTCCTGTCTGAATTTGTTTTTTTATATTTTATTAAGTTTTAATAATTTCGACGAGATGTCAATAAGGATTGCGATTATAAAAAGACATACGTCGTATGACAAGACTCTCTCCTTAACACAATCAGCTAAGCTCACTTCTACCCTGAGCTCGTTAGAAAAAAATATCCCAAATCAGCAAATTTAAATAGTTCGCTGTTTGCTTGGCTAGAATTCAGTTTACCCTATATTACCAGATAATTTTGTTTAATCACATATTATGGTGATACTTATGTTCATAAACAGATGCCCTTTTTTCATTGTAATTTTTACTAGTCTGTGAGTTTTGGTGTTTGCAATTTCATGGTTATAGAAAACCAAAAAAAAATTGGTGAATTTAATATGAGTGTAAGCAATGCTATTTTTATTGTAATGTCGTATATATATATTTTTTGTTGTTGTAATGAATATGATTCACTTTGAATGCTTGAATGTTGTTAAATAACATCAACATTTTATAGTGTGCTCTCGACTCGATGTACTTAAAACTATGCAAAGACACCGCGAGACATGAAACTAAAACTATTATTCCTGTATTCATGCTCAGATCCTCAACTCCACCTCTATCGCAGGGCAGTATGAGAGTTTGGAAAAATTCACTGCTGTTTGCCGGGGTATTTATGAAAAGTAGTGTAACCGTTGTTTAAAACTTGCTTGGCCGCGTGCCGAGAAAAACAATTGCTATTTTGCACTGCTTATAAATATGGAGATAGTCCCAGGCAACTGGTTCTGGCACCGGTTGAGGCTACCTTTTAAGCACCAATTTAGTTTAAAGGTATACTAATGAAATTAAAATAAATATTTGCACGTGAATTTTGGGATTTTAAAGCCAAAACTTTTTTATTTATTTTAGGGTAACGGCAACTAAATAGGTATACTTCGCAAGGTGTTGTTAGTGATCCATTTTAGATGGATATCTATAGTTAGTTAAACACAAACCTTTTGGTGTAACCTCTTGTTACTTTATAGATTCAGTAAAGGCTACTCTTCTAATTAACTTATATTCAACCAAACTAAGTCATTATCGGATGAGGGATTGGAAATCTGACTAAAATGCCGGAGTTAACATACTTTACACCATAATAAAAACCTAAAAACAGATAAAATTTGAGACGAACAGGACCACTGCAAAAAAGACGTATTCCCAACACGAATAAACACTCAAAGTACATCCACCGAAAACGTTAGCTTTGCAGAACGTGTGTTCTATCGTCGTACATACGCGCTTTGTCAGAAGCATAATACATAGAAAGTTTACATTAGCGAAGTTACGTCAAGTACCAACATGTTCCCGCAGAGCTAAGTACACTCGGAACGAGATCGGAACGCTCCGTCCCACAATGTTATAAATGCGGAACGCTCCGCAAACAAGCGCCTCTGAAACTGCATTAAAATGTTCCCGGCTTGATGAAATTGTAATAGTCTTTATTTAGCTAAACAAATTCGACGCGAGGAGAGTTGTGCTAGCTTGTTGTGACGGCCTCTTATTCAAAGGTGCATAGGCTACAAGATGTTGTATTGTGTAAAATTTTATGAAACCGTTAATAAACGGTTTCAACCTCTAATAAGAGGAACCCACTTGTGGTTGAGAAATGAACAGCATTGTACGCAAATGATCACCACTATGAAAAGACAGATTATGACTATACACGTAATGACTGATGTCTGATTTAAGGTGACGAAGAGTGTTCAATTTCATTACATTGACACATATCGTTCTAACATTACTAGTCACTTGTCATCTTATATTGAGTGTAAAAAGATACACTCAATATAAGAGACCTACTTCTTACACGTATTACTATAATATAATTTATATATTTGAGTCATTTATAGGTATTTTCTCTTGCGTCTACACAAAAGGTAATACGTAATTTGCGTTACGTCCAATCTCGTTGCAGGATAATCGTCAACCCGTCTGCCGCCATCTGCTCTAAAAGCAAATCAATTAATCCTAACTCGTTTAGGACGAGGCACAGGTTCAGCTCGGGGCGAAGTCAAATATGCCGCTGCAAATGGCGTAATCCATTAGCGCCCCACGCAGTGGCGGATTAGCTGGTCTGCCCGCCTTGGTGCATTAGTATCGGCCGCCCGGGCTGTTATCGGATGTTCGCACACTCCCCCCATCTCCCCCAATAATATCTAGTTACCCTAGGCTTGAACGTAGTTGTCGATATTACTTGTACTGTGGATATAGTGCTGTGCCTGAGAGTAATAAGGAGTTTGTTGGCTAAACCATCCAGATCCCGATATTGCTAACTTTTGTCATCATATCTTATAAACACTAGCGATACTTTGCAGCCTCGTTATTTAGGAAAATTAAAAATTCAAATATAACGGCCGGAAAGATAAAACCTTTCGGTCTTCAAATTGTCTTAACTGCTGCGTCCTCGCTCGAATGAACACAAGAAAATTAAACACGTTTGCTAACCATATCTAACTACATATATAAATAACAAGAAAATATGTCTAAGCGCGCCATGAAGACTCGAAAGCATCCCAATTGGGACATTTTTTTGACATTGTTTTCATTTACACACATGCGGTGTAATAGACGATTCTTGTTTTTTTTTGGTGTACTGTTTCATCACGCTATCCTTTTGTCATTGCTGCAAGTAGATTTAAAAAACGTACATTGTATAAGATGCCGTTCAGTGCATATTTGGCAACACTGATGCAAACTCCGCGCTCCGCCGCGCGCGTCGTAGTTCCTGACTAAATTAAAACTCTGCTAATGGAGTCTCCGTTTGAAAAGAGCTTACGGCTACGACCCGCTTTACAATATGAAAACAGCGAGGGTGGAACGTGGACGCAGAGATGTGAATTAAAATCGTACTCGTATTTTATTAGCTCGCTTATAGTTCGTCGAGTCGGCAACTACGCTCGAGTAAAACAAAATTACATTTTTTATTTAAACTACACTACATATTATATCTAAACAAAATTTTAGGGAAATTGTATGTGTTCTTCTCATTTGCCGGTTTTTGTGGACTCTTAATGCATACGTCATTGTCGTATTCAGGTCTATTTTGGGAAATATGGGACAGATCTATGTGTAAAATGAATTATTGTTTAATTCTGGAAGGGAAAATATATAATCTGAACATAGACACACATACCCGTATATTGTAAAACATTAATATCTATTGTCTTATAATAATACTAGCAGCGCCCCGCGGTTTCACCCGCGTCGTTCATAAAATATTGCCTATGTTACTCGCTGATAAAGTAGCTTTGCATTGGTGAAATAATTATTCAAATCGGTCCAGTAGTTTCGGGGCCTATTCGATACAAACAAACAAACAATCAAATCTTTCCTCTTTATAATATTAGTAAGTATAGATAAACTAAAGGGTATGGTACATATAAGTTATATAAACAGTATATTGTCGCTAAGAAGTGGCATTTGGATTCTCTGAAGCCCTGCTATGTGCCCCATGTGCCCCTAGGTTAAAGATTTGATCATATTGTAATATTACGACGAACCGAAAATTGGGATGTTGACACCATTTATACTTGATTTTGAAATATCAACTCTGAAAAAGAAAGTATCGTAGTATGTTGTTTAGCCATATTGATTTTAAATTATATTGAGTCTAAGATTTTTAATTTTACAAAAACTGTTTAATATTCGTCAGTTGACTATACGAACTAGTGACGTCACATGTTGACAAGTCCATACAAAATCTATGAAGTGATTGCGTTTTGACAACTCTTAAAAAGTACCTCAATTGACTTGCCAGTCAACATCCCTATTGCGTTTTTTCTCTTCGCCTTATTAAAGTATCTATATTTTAAAACAACATACATATCGGAACGTAATATAAAGCAGAGATCCAGCATAAGCATATACGTGAAAAGCACACACGAGCTGTCGTTTATTTAATCTTTTTTGCAAAATTCTTTTATCAGGCGTCGCGTCGGCCAATATTACTCTCGATTTTGTACAAAAGTGGGATTAAAAAAGTGACATTTGCATGCTAAGCAAGTTTCATCATCTCGCCTCGCTTAGTGTCAAAGTGTCGGGCGCCCGTTACCCGGGGTGGTATTATGCCTCGTAAACAGGGTAGCCACAATTTTTGAAGGATGTTTCTTCTTGGAATCTGTTTTTCATCTTGTCCATTGATTGCTGGGACTTAAAAAGATTACCTAGAGGCAGCTTAACTTTTTAAGCGTCTTTATTTATGATTTGACAGATGTCGGACTAGACAACATCTATTCTTACAGTTTAATTTAAAATATCTAATTTTCTTATTTACGTTGAAATAATAGCGTAAAATGTTGTTTCAGAGCAACACAGCTTTTTATTTCAACAAATAGTTTATGTAAAAACCTACTGTGTTCCGTGCCTAGCATGACATGAGATTTGATATTGGATTTGAAATTATGTTGGCGACGAGCGAGCCACTTTTTCCCAATTTTTCATCATTGACTACATTTTATGTTGAATAGAAAATTTTTAGGATAAAACTTGCAGGTTTCCTTTGTTAAGTTTAAATCGGCGGTGGCTCCATTGTAAGTATTAGACTCGCCAAATCCTGGCTCATGGTGTAAGCAACTAGACTCCGATTATACACAGGTCTTTACTCTAGGAAGACAATATATTGTACAGCGCCTTAAGTTCCAATTTGTATTCTCGGTCATCGAATTTAACGTTGATATAAAATATATCTAATAAATAATAATAAATATCAGACTACATCACATACATTGATCTGACTCCGAGGTAAGTAGCTTAAGCACTTGTGTTACGGATATCAGAAACAACAGTGATATTATAAATATATACTTAAATATTACCCAGTCACAGAACAAACACAAGTATTCATCATACGAATGTTTGTCCTGGGTGGGAATCGAACAACTCTTGGCGCATGAGGCAGGGTCACTACCGAATGAGCCATCGAGCCAGTCAAATATGTCTCTTCATTTATTTGTAATGTTACTTGTATGCCTTTTCCCATTTCATAAGTCAGTTCCTGCTATGGCCGCGCCGTGTGGAGCGCGTAGCGGCGAAGCGGGGCTGCGGTGGGCGGGCGGGGGGGTCGCCACGTGCACCTTGCTTTATTGCATTTTTCCCGGACGGCGGTATTTGCGAGGCATGCACGCTGTACCGCTTCGCACAGACTCGCTCGTTTGATTTTTAGGGTTCTTCGTGAAAGTAAATAACTAATTTACCTATCAAAGTGAACCTTTTCAACCGACTTCAATAAAGGTTCTCAATTCAACCGTATTTATTTTATGTGTGTTAATTTAAGCATTTACTTGACACCGACTTCAAAATTATAAGTATTAAAATACGTATTACTTTGGCCTAAGTAATTTTTTTTTACTTTTATTAGTTTCCTTTTTAAAGTCGCTTTTTTTGTTAAAAAATATTTTTGTTTGCTTTGATATTAGTAGGAGGGTTATTTTATTTTAAAACTATAAAGAAGATCTGTCTGTCCCATTTTGGGCTGGGTCTTAAAAATAATATGCCATCTGTGTGCCTTGCCTGGCATGTCGTTAAGAGTGACTAATGGTATATCGGGCTAGGTATTTGATTGTATAGATGACGAGTTAGCCACTTGTTATACTTTTTTTACACGATTTTCCACCTAACCCAGCCCAGTTTAATTTGGCTGAAGTGGTTAAAGGATCTAGCTGCCCCTTTAAATGCCTATCCCTCCGGGGATGATGATATGTATGTATGTATGTATGTATGTAAGTAGATCTGAATCTTTAAAATCCGGTTATATTGGCTTGACTACATTTATTTGTTTAAATCTTCGATTTATCGTTTTGAAGATTTGGAAGACATGTCAAGTCAAAGAACGTCTTCCCTAATAATTTCCAAGTATGCCGTAACTTGTAGATTATTACAAAAAAAAACATTCCTATACTTCATAAGATCTATAGAAGTAAAGCCAAACAATTGTTTTATAAATACCAATTGGATTCAAGTCCATTTAGTTATAAACTCGCGATCGCGTCTCAAATGTACAGAATTAAATCGAAGAAGCACTTTATCATACGCGTTGTAGTATGTTATGGTAGTGACAGGATCGCACGAGGAAAATACTGAGCCCTCTGCTTTTCTTAGGGGTATATACAGAGATCACATATTTCCTTTTGCTTTGAAAAAGGTGTATTGTTTACACCTTTTTTTTTTGTCTTGGAACTTCTGTTAAGTTCTTCTTTAGATTTTTTTTATTTTATTTTATTTTTAGCCTGTGTTGTCCCACTGTTGGGCAAAAGCCTCTCCTAATTTTTTCCACAGCACTCCCACCGGCTCCCATCGAGTGCCGATTTGAGTCCATCTTTCGGGATCCATGCTGCATACGTGACCTGCCCAGTTTCAGATTATTTGTATTTTAAATAAATAAACATTTGTTTTATATCTATTTATAGTAACACGTTGTAATAGTAGTTTTGGTAGAAACTTCTACGGGTATAATATATATATAAAATAGAACCCTAAGGATGGGGTCTGTTCGTTCAATGCCGCATTTTTATTTAGTTTCCTAGCTACGTACGCTCTAGTCCCGAGCTTGCTTCCGCTTTTCGCGGATGTGGCCTAAACTAATTTCTATGTTTGCATTTCTATTACAGTAAAGCTTTATAAGGATTTCTTAATTATTTTATCCCTAAATTACTTATACCGTTCTTAGTTGGGGCATAACGCTAGAAAGAATTACCGCTAAGCTCTAGGGTCCTTAATGTACTTATTTGTAACATTAACTTTGGTGTAATCACACTATTTGAATTTCAAAGTGCTCATAGTTTGCTTAATGAGTGTCTGATTAAATCTTAATCTACATCAAATCTTAATTTGAACTCATACCCAAACAAATGACAGTGTTTGATTGTTGACTTTTGTTATCATGAACATGAACAACAAAAATACATATAAATGTACTTATATGTATAAACAAGCAGCAAAAGTACTTAACTTTTGCGACTTTTGACTACTCGTAATACCGAGAAAACAGTCGTGCCCTCGCGAGTGGGCCGCGGATAAGCCGGCTCCACTTGAAGATATGCCGTAATTATGTTTGCGAAGCTTTATCAAACCGTTTGCCCAATGTGTAAACTTGAAATTAGTTTATGTACTTGTATGTATGAGCGCATTTATTTATAATTATCTTTATATAGGTAAGCTGAGCATAATCTTTAATCAAAAGTGTTTTATATTAACTTTTCATATTCCGTTAATTTACCCAATATTTTTGTACTCATGTATACTAGGTAGGTTGATATATTAGGTAGGTTTTCTTATTTATCAAAAAAAGGTTATATTATACGCTAACAAAAACGTGAGTAGATAATAAAACTAAAAGAAATGCATATAATTGCTACACCTACAAACTTAGTAAGGCACCACCGGTGGCGGCCGTGATCCTCCGCCCGGGTTCCGGATGAGCTCGCTTGTCTCCCGGATCCTTAATTATGTTTACAGGGCTGACGGACCGCGGCCAATTTTATTAAACCTCTCGCCCTTCGCGCGGCAGGATTTAAAATTACTTTCCTCGTAATCCTTTAAGCGGAACCTTCCAAGAGGATCTCTGAGTTCGAATAAAAATTACATTTTACGATTTCCTTAAGAGTAGGTAAGTGTACCTATAGATCTTTGAAGTAAATTTAATGGGTGCGCCAAAATACTAAATTCCACTTGATATTGTGTAAGTATATATCTGCAGTACCTATATGTACACGGGTGGTTACTGAGACCGAATCAATATCACTACATTAATTAATGTTTAGGACGCACTGACTCTGTGCTTGCTGGGGCTTATCCCAGAAACCATTGTACGTACTATTCATAAGGTTTTCACCTAAAGAAGGAAGGATTTTCTGGCAAGTTTGTAGACTATAATTTTCCAAGCCTCAGTGAGGTCGCCACCAATAAAAAAGAAAAATAGTTTCATTGAATCATCAACGCCAAGCTAACCCATTTTACTCATTGGATGTAGAAAGATGAAAATTTGCATGGAAGTATCCTTCATTAAGAATAAGGATGATATGACGAGATTGTTGGGTTGGAATAAAGTATACGAGGACGATTTTGTGGGCAAAGTATTAAGAATTGTCAATTTTGTTAATTCTATGACGATAAGTTCTCTGAACAGATTTTCAACGAATATTTTTAAAAATAAAAATGTCAAAGTCCCTACACAAGTTAATCGCTGAGATATTGTGATAATGAAGTAATATGCAATTTTATTTGTGATGTTTGTAACGACAGTGTTGAAGATGGGATTTTTCACCTCGACCATATTGAAGATATAAACTGAAAGCTGGCACCCGACACTCGCGTTTTATTAAAAATAATGATCCCGATTATATTGAGGAACGCGTCTATAGAAAGAGTGCGTTAAGTACCGGAGCGACGGAGCTGGCGACTCCTTGAGTGCACCACGGCCCGGTAATTCACTGAGTGACTCGGAGTTCTGAAACCGGTGACTGGAACGGACTGAGGGAATAGGTGTGTAGATTGAAAAAGGGTTGCTATGTAAGATGACAGGTGAAGATTGTACAGTAGGACCAATAAGCACTTTAAGGATGTAATATAAAATCGGTGGCTGTACCTAAGTACCTAGTTAAGGAGGCTGTCCCTTTGACTCTGCCTCCCCCTTCGATAATTACGGGCGATTTATCACTATGTGAATTTATAAAATCAGTAGGTGAAATTATACATCAGTTTAATATGAACATTTTACATGTCATGGCTATAACAAACAAGAACGAGGAAAATAAAAGAAGCTGTAACAACACATAAATGTAAAAGTAAAGTTGTTTACATCTTGGTAACCTACATTAAAGGCGTGCTTTGAATCTCTTTGTAGTGCCAAATGCCAACATGACGGCGAACAATCCCCGTCCTTGCCTAGAAGACGAGTTTGTCCCGTTGGTCTGACGCAACGCAGTGGGTGGCGGCACCCGGCAGGCGGCCACGACACACGACCCTAATAAATGAGGGAACGTCATACACAGTCGCTGTCCTTACTTACTATTGAGGAATACGTACGAAGCATTGCACAATTACATTTGATTGCTACGGTCAATGTTCCATAATCAACTCAACGGTCAATAATTTCTAACATGAACTTAATAGTGGAAATATCTATTACGAGTCACTGAGTTAGTAACTACCTATGCTATATTTATGAGTGCTTTGAGTAAACATTTCTAATAACTACTAACTTAATCTGCTAATGAAAATAGTATTATGGCGATGAATATGCGAACAGCGACTCGGGGAACCTAGTAAAACATATTGAAGGTTTGAAAGTGGACTTTTGATTCTAAAAGAGACACCCACAGACTTCGTCTGGCGCTTATAGTACATATATGCACTAAATATTTGGTGACTATCATACGCATAAGAAATTATGCTTCAACTAAAAGTACTTACTTACAGTCTGTAAGTATAAACAAGTCTTAACCGCTTTTCGCTCAGATCTAGGGTAGTGGGTAGATTATTTGTAAAGCAAATTATGAGAAAATAAACTTGTATTCACTGAATGTCTAAGATCCAAGATATAATTGAGAATTATCATTTAATGAGGTATTTGAGGTAAGTCATTAAGTCATTATATATGTTTTAATAATGCTGTTCCTGAATGTTATTCTTCTATGTTATTTCTTTGTGTATGAAAGGTGTATGCTACTGTAACGTATTAAGTTTCAAGGAGGATCTGAAAAAATTAGGTAAGCCCCTTTGTCTCGCATAACAAACGGTAACAGCGCCATCTCGACTCTCGTACGAATCGAATTGAATCGTCTCCTCGGAGATAACATCAAAATGTTCTCACCTAGAGCGGGCCGAACAAAAAGTTCCCGTGAGCGAGGGCAGGCGAGCTCTCGCGTTGCTAGGCGACAGGGCGATCAATACAGCCTCCGCCGGGCCGCCTAATTACACCCCGCGCCCCGCCCCGCCGGCTCCGCACCCGCCCCGCACCTTTAAATATCGAATGATAGAATTCGCATTCAAATATTTTTTATTTTTGCCTTTGTTCTGGGTGTTTGTTGTGACGACCGCTTTTGTTTTTTCAAGTATGATTACTTTTGTTTGAAAGGCTTATTGTAGGCGTTTTGCGCTTGAAGCATTTGTGTGTGTCGCTTTATTCGCTTTTGAGGTTTTTAAATACTTTATAACATTATTTTTTTTCGTGAAGCTGAATAAAATTAAATAAAGGCGAACATATCGTAGCGTTTTGTTTAAACATGGGATTTTGGATTTCGTCTTCGTATTTTAAAATATTCAAAATTACTGAAATAGTTATAAGTAAAGAGTAAAACTATTGACTGTATTCATTATAATCCTAAGAGCATTCGACTCTCATGTGATTAATGTAATCAATATTATTAGGAATATACATGTATCATTAATGAAGCGAAACGTTATTAGATTAAGAACACAATATCATCGAAGCATTATAATAATAATTGAATCATGAATAAACGGGCTTAAAATAATGTTTCCCTACTTCTCATATTAAATATCCCGAGATTCCCTTAGTAATTACGTAACACTTGAAGTTCTTGTGGGGTCAAAATGTCTTGTAAATTATAATTAGTAATTATACCTGTTCAGAAATAATTATTCTATCTTGGTATTAAATTTATTTGGTTTAGGTACCTATTTTTATTTCGTTTTAAGGGAGCTGAAAGTGGAATAGAGTGGGTTTAGATCTTTTTAATATAGGTAAGTAAACATATCGATTATACTTTTTAGAGTATATAAATAAAACATTTTTATTTATATATATTTAGTTATCAATTTGCAAAACAATGTTCTTAAAATATTTTTAGTTTTTGATTAGCTCTGGTAATATTTCAAATATTTTAAAATAATTACGTGGCTGATTATATTAAAGTATAATTAGTTAGAAGTTTAACTGAATTTTACAAAATTTAATCATATGTTCAGAAAGAATTATAAATTCTAGGACGGTTTTGATTTTAAAATGGGAAGGTTCATGGCGATCAAATTTTAATTAAAATAAAAATATTTAAATTCTGTCTCGATATATAGAATGGTGAATAAACCCACTTAACAGATCCGCAAGTCCGCCAAAAATTTATGCGCTCATAACTGCCTTGCTGATATAATATGGAAATATGATACATACCCGCATCTCCTGCAAGCTGGAAAATAAACTTTCCCCGCCTCTCATATTGAATATCCCCGAGCCCCGCTCCACCTAAAAATATTCTTAAGAACTACATTACAATTTTACTAAAATTTTGATTACTTAATGTAATATAATATCTACATAAATCTGGGTGTAACAGTATGTAGCATACTATCACTCTCGTAATCGCCGAAGGGGTAAGCAGCAGTTACTTTGACTACTTCTAGCCAAAATTATGATGTTAGTATGATCTACTACTACTAAACTTCCACCACTCCCCTAATTGTAGTATGATCAATATGATTAGTCTTAATTATGATATCATACATACATACACAATGACACGCCTTTTTCCCATACAGATATCAAACAGAGACGCTTAAAACGATATTCGTATTTGCCACGAGTCAGAAATAGTTTCCCCGCTTCGCATATTAATGTCCCCGAGTCCCGCTTAGAATCATCTTACGTAATACTGCATTTCTCTGCAAGTTATGACTCAAATAGGTGAATGGGACTTAGAAGTCGAAATAAATTCTATATGAAAAATTTTGTACGTGGCCTTGAATTGTTTTATTCATTTTCAACTCGATTCAATAGCAGACAATTTCCAGATTTATTGATAATAGCATTTTGCCAGTTCGTTTTGGTAGAATTACCATTATTCGAAATGTATAATATATTATTCTATAGTAGATGAATACTTAAAAATATGATGAGCGAAGGTAGCTCATAATATATACACGTCTGTACTATCTATCCCATTGGGAATTAATGGGGCTATTGAAGAAATCTAAGCAGGTGCGTATAGTCCGCCGATAATGTATGCGCTCATAATGCTGCGACTCGCTGATGTATGGGAATATGATATTCGCCCGCAGCTGCCGCGAGCCGGGAAATAAAGTTTCCCCGCTTCTCATATATTCAATATCCCTGGGCCCCATTTAGTACCTTCTTATGTAAGACGTTACGTCTCGTGGTATGACCTACCTAAGCGGAGTACCAGAACAGAACAGTTATACAAAAACGTTCAGGGCGAGTTGATTATTATGTGACTCTTTGGGGACAGTGATTGCGAATATGTGTAATATCACATAACAATCTGGTTTTTGTTCCTTTGCAAATTTCTTTTGGTGGATTATATAAAGAACACAATTTTATCATAATAGTGATATTTTGCCTAGATATTTTGTGAATAGCTTATTCTCATTTTGTATATTACCTACCCCATGTTGGCTTCATGTCCCATATATAAAAAGAATGGACCTACTGTGTTCCTTTCCTAGCATGTCGTAAAAGTCTAAGTATATCGGGTTTTAAATAAATAAATTCTCCAGACTGACACACCAATCCCCTAGTTCCAAACTAAGCTTATAAGCTTTTGCTATGGATAGGTACTATAGTGAACGGATAGACATACTTAAATAAGTTTATAAACATCCATGACTCGAGTACAAATGTCCATGTTCTCAATCGAAACAGGCGACGAGCTAGCCACTTGCCACTACTTTTTCACAATTATCCATCTAACCCAGCCCAGTTTTTTTTCATTTTGGCTGTGTTTGTGGTGTACATAATGAAATGGTCAACAATACCATTAAGAATAAAACATAGTTGATTCTTTTTAAACGGTTTTAATCAGAAAATAACGAATCGAAGGGTGCTTTAATATATAAATGCTATTTACATACAGGTTGTATATACTACGCCCCACGGATTTTTTTTCTGAAAATGGGTATTGAAAATCCGTGAACGGGGCGTTTCGAAGGGCGTCGGGTCACCGAGCGTCTATATATACTCGTATTTTGGTCTGAATTTCTGAATAGTTTATTTGAAAGGATATTTTTTACATACCTAACTGTGTCTATGTGTTCTAAGCATTAATTACGCGTAGGCTATTATTACGGTTCACAATAATGTTTCGACATTATATAACGATTAGTAAAGTTTTCGATGGCGAGATACAGTAATGCCATTATAATACATTATTGTATTTGAATAGAATACGATGTGTCCTGTTAAATTATATATTTTATTTTTATCGTTAACTATTCTCCAATATTTCGTGTTAAGTTTTAAAGTAAACAGCGCAAAGAATTATGTAAGTACTTGACCATTGGGGAATTGGGGTCGTTATGTTAGGTAACTAATTAATAGTAGATAATTAATGTCGACTGATGTTACAGACGTAAAAGTTTTTTGCCATTGACTATCTATGATTTTAAAATATGGCGTTTTTATGTTTAGGGTTAATTTACGTCCCCACTCAACTTTACAGCAGAGTTCAGTGGTTAAAGTTAATATATATTTTTGTATTTAAATACAATATATGTATATATTTTAAAACCATCCAGTCCAGCCCAGGTTAAGAGGGCTAGCTGCCCCTTTGACTCTGCCTACCCCTTCAGCTATTACGGACGTAATGATATGTATCTATGTATATTTTTGTACGGATAATAAGTAAGTTATACCTGTCTATAACATTAAAACTAATATGCTACTTGACTCAAACAAATATAGTCCATTATTAAGATTACAAAAAAATATTTTGCTTACGTATTTTCCTTCTGTTCAGCACATCAAAAATGACGAAAATACAGCGCCGATAATGTTCCGCGTGCAGTATTTGTTCCGTAAAATTTTAGGAACAACTGACGTAAAAGGCCCCACTGCAAATCTTGAAAGCGCTGTCTGTATCTTTATTATTTTTGAGTATTAGATAAAGCAACACATCTCGCCTGTGATCCCTGAAGGAGTACGCAGAGTCCAAAGTTTTTATTCCTGTAATCGAGAAATGTAACGAAAATTTTCAGGGCCGATACAAGGTACGCAATGTCAAATACACTCCATGCAAAGGACCAAAGGCTAAGAATGCAACTGACTTCTCTTTGAAGATTGAATATAATAATAATAGAGGGTACTTAGTTACTGGAAACATGACCATTTTATCTCGCACCAAATTGGACCAGGTCAGTTAAATTTGTAATTTTATATCGGGGTTTAAAATGATGTATCACTATGTCCAATGTCCATGTCCTGACATAATATATTCGGCACTAGCTGTCCCGCCGCACTTCGTAACGCCTCGTTCTCGGATTTTCTTTTATTATTTTCCTATGTATGTATGTAGGTAGGTATTTGTTAATATTGTTATCCTTGTGGGTTTTTTTTTTGCGGAAAATTATGTGTTTTCTTGCTATTATTTCTTAATTGTCTTCTCTTTTACTGCTATGTTATTTATTATTTCGTTTTTAATTCTTTCTTCTCTTGTAGATGTTTCTCGCCACAGGCCGCACCTCTGCTTCGCGCATCTGCTTCCTTCTGCCGTGTGCCTCGTTTAGCTTGATAGGTACCGTGGATAGGGGCGGATGTACGGAGTAGACCAGGTACCCGCTGAACTCCATCGTCGTGGTCTGCCTGATATCAGGTAGTCTCACGACAGAGCTAAGCGGGCGCCATTTTGGCACACATTTGTTATGTTTCTGTGTTTCTATCTTTTTCTTGTAGCTTGTGTTTATTTTGTGTGTGTCAAATAAAGTTTATATATTCTATTCTATTTATTCCTCGCAATGTTTTCATATTTTCTTACCTAATATTTTAATACCAACATCAGCCAAATCGGTCCAGCCGTTCTCCAGTTTTTGCGAGACTAACGAACAGCAATTCATTTTTATATATAAGAAAGAAGAAGAAGAGTGTGTGATTGAGTATGCAAGGAGCCATTTGTATCTACTACATTATTTTTTCACAATTTTTCATGTAACTTAAATACAATTTATTTTTGCTCTAAAGTGGCGAAAAGACCTAAAGCTACAGCTCTAAGTAGTTTTCTACACAAAATATCAAATACGAAAAGGATCATGAATGTGAAAAACCAGTGACCCACCTAACTAGCTTTTTCACATTCACTCTCTCTGCCTACCCCGCTAGGGAAGTGGCGTAGTTAGTTAGTTAAAATATCTTTTTTAGCTGTTAAGGAAAATGTGTATCAAGTAACTACTTAACCTATTTTAAATATGGTTTACATTCCAGATGCATTTAACGACGTGGTTTAGTGAGAACAATCGTAGTAAAAGAGTTGTTTGGAAGCAAGATTTTATAAACCCTTGCGAGTACTATTTCGTACGAGAAATGTTTGACGATGTGTCACCACAGAGCAAGAATTGTAATTTCGGAAAGGTTTGTTTAAAATTGTCGATTGCTATGAAGCCGAAGCACAGAAAGGGTTACCATTTTAGCAGAATCGTCTTCCCCTAGCGTTATGTCTCGTGCTTAGGCAGGGTCCGCTTAGACCATGATTCAGGATTTAGTGGGTCTGCTACTTACATTGAAGCGACCGCTGATCTGACCTTCGTAACCTTTAGATAGGGGAATTAGACAATTTGGATCATGGTTACACATCCATAGTTATTGGAATGTGCAGGTTTCATCACGATGTTTTTCCTCACCGCTGAGCTAGTGGTATAAATACGTAGGTATTTAGATTTGAAAAATCATTCGTGCCCGGTTTGAACCCGCGACCGAACCCGCAGCTGTCACCGCTCCACATTTTAGCAGTCTATCTTCCTATATATGTATATTAGCTTAAACGACAGGCTCGATGGCGCATTCGATACTGATCCTGCCCCATGCGCCAAGAGTTGTGGGTTCGATCCCCACCCAGGACAAACATTCGTGTGATGAATACTTGTGTTTTTTCTGTGTCTGGGTGTTAATATCCAATATTTTAATTATATATATGTTTTTCTAAGTGCTTTAGCTACTTCGCTTGGAGTCAAATCGATGTATGTGATGTCGTCGGATACTTATTTATTAATGTTTGTAATAGGGACTTTCTAAGCGCCTAAAATATTTATCCGAATTTGATGTAAGAAGTATTAATTAATTTCTACGTTGTCATGTTTTCTTCACTATGATGCGGGGAAAAAAGACAACATAATAACCGAATTCAAAAAATAATAAATTTTTGAAAGCATATTTTTTTGACGGAGATATCTGATTTTACAAGTTTTTTTTTATTTAACTTTGGAATGTATGTTTGTTCGGGTGAAATCTTGCAACTCAATTTTGAAGCAGATTTCTTCAACCGATTGAGCTGAAATCTTGCATACACGTTCAGTTTGGATGACAATGATGGTTTACTGTGTGACCCTATTCTAAATCCAACATAGCGGCAGATCCAAGATGGAGGACTAGTATTTTTTATGCACTTTTACAATATGGGTATCAAATGAAAGGACTTGCGTATAATAACTAGAAAAATAAAGTGACGTCACTCTAAATCCAATATAAAGGCTGATTTGTAAGGCATGAAACTCAATTTTGAAGCTGATATCTTCAACCGATTGAGCTGAAATTTTGCATACACATTCAGTTTGGATGACAGTAGGTACATGGTTAGCTGTGTGAAGTTATTCTAAATTCAGCATGGTGGAACATCCAGGATGGCGAAATAATTGTTTAACCACAACCAAGAAAATATATATTGTTGCAGGGAATTTACAAAGTCAAGGAACGTGACATAAATCAGTGCACGCACATGTTTCTTGGGAACTCATTTTTCTACGGATGGTTCTCGACCAAAAGCGTTGGTATATCCAAATCAGAAAACATTTTTTGTGTAATTTTTCACGTATTGTACACAAAGGCATGAGTCATGATGTTAAACTTGGTGAATTTTTTTTTATAATTTGTTGCACGATTAAACTATTATTTCAATAAACTAATTTATCATGTCTGCTTTTCATAAATTATAAGTGTCTGTTGAAAATTTATTTTTAAAAAAATATAAATTACTTTTGGTAAAATTTTATTTTTTATTTAGCTGGGATCTGGGTACCTATTAGTTTTACCTTCGTCGAATCTGATTTCTGTGATACAAGCGCTTTAGTTACTTAGCTTTTTTTACTTAGATTTCCACAGTACTTTGGAATTAGAGCAGAAGCAGCATAGAGCAGTATCATATATTATCCAGTCTTTAATTCTTTACATAGAACTTGAAAATATTTCTAAAATCACTGGAAGTTTTATTTCTCTGTATCAAAACGCATCGAAATCTCTCTGCGAAGCTTTTTACTTGTATGTTATTCTATGTAATATTATATCGACTTTAAATGCATGAAAAGACCAAAACGTTAAACTTAAACTTAAACTCTTTTCACATACCTAAGATATCTCGGACCGTTCCATTTAACTAGAAGAAGGTACTTATATAAGCTTCTTAAGGCCTCATATGTTACGTACGACCTACATAAACCGAATGAGTGCTGAGGGGAACCTTGACTAACTTTCTAAGAAAATCTTTCGAGGAAACTAAGCTAAAAGACTTTTTTGTTTGACTTGCGTTGAGTGAAATTCGGAATTTTTATTTAATTTATGTCAAATTAAAGAAATTATATGGTAACATGTTAGCATACGTAAAAAATTACATATTCTTTCGATATTAAACTATTCTCCAACGTGCTTGTTAATAAAGAAAACTGATTATTTGGTCACAATCGTCCTTTAATGTTGGCGATGGAAAACGTAACTAATAATTAGGATAGCAATAGGCATTATTAATTAGAATTTATAACATGTATGCATTAACTTAGATCACCATCCTGCACCCTACGTGTTATTAAATGAGGGGATGTTAAATTCGTATTAATATTTTCCCAGTTCATCTCCAGTTCTTCCAGCTCAGTTTACTCGATTGAATGTCAATCACGCATCAAGTCAAGAGTGGTTAATCTTCACTTTTAATGCCAGCTGAGCGTTTTGAGCTCCGCTGCGTCTCACATCTGATACTAGAGCGATGCGACTTAAAGCTTGTCATGAGATGTAGTTATGTTTTCACAAAGACTTAATTGCTTCAGTTAGAATTCGGAAAGTGCCGAGTTGGGTGCAAGTTACCTGGGATTTTGAAGTGTATTCCTAGACATGTTTTTATACGTATGCAGGTTTAGTAGGCGTCATACATACATACTTAACATCACGCCCATAATCCCCCAAGGGGTAGGCAGAGTCAAAGGGACAGCAGGCCCCTTTAACCACATTCAGCCAAAAATAAAACTGGGGTGGGTTAGATGGAAAATTGTGAATTAGTAAGTGACAAGTGGCTAGTTTGTCGCCTACACAATCACATTTTAATAGGTGTCAACATTATTAAATAAATCTAACAAGTTTTCCAAAGGAAGTTGAATATGTTACTGCGTTTAGATAGCTCGAGCAGTTGTAACAACTTAGTAAAAAATAAATATTTGTTTATCGTAAGTCTATTTACAGAATGCCTAAGTTCAAGCCTTATTCGCAGTTTAACCAGCATAAAAATATGTTAAAGTAGTAAACATTAATTTATAAATAGAATTTATTATTACGCCTCAATGTATTTTGTCAAGCATATTCATGTAAATATATATTTATGAGTTATCGACAAAGTCCGACTAAAACAATAGGATTACATATTTAAACAAGATTTCTATTCAAATGATCAAATAAGAAACATTATCTATATCTAACAACGGCGAAAACAGTCGCCTTGTGAACATAATGAGCCGATCTGCCGCTCATCTTGGATTTATCGGGAGGATTTCCTAAAACCGACAACGGCACGTGTATGTTTTTCACATTAAGTATTCGAGTACTTATATGTAAACACGTGTTTGCGTCAAAAGGCTCGATCATTTTGTGCTCGGCTGGGCCCACACCTGATGCCCGACGTTAGTCTGCGAACATTTGGAGTGTTTACGAATCCATTTCGTTACCTTTGACGGCATTCAAGTTCAGAGGTCTACTAAACACGATAAAGGTGCCGCTACTTCACGCATTTTGACGGACATTCTTTATTAGTAGACATTTTTTTATGCTTGTGAAAACGCAGTGAATTACGAAGTAGAAGTATCTATTGGATTAAGTATTCATTTGGGACTAAAACATTAAAAGGGAGGCTTTAACTAGGAGTAGCTTTTGTATTTTTTTTTGTTAATCTCTGGATGTCTCTTTCGCGTACCTATTTATTTAAATTTACTTAAAACTACTTATTTTATTCACTGTAACTCGTACCTTAACTAATTTAGGTGTAACGATGGCTTTCCAAACAAAAATCTATATATAGTTTCAACCTTTACCACTATGTATTATAAACTATGTTTGTTTTTACATTGTTACTGAAACGTTCATTATTTCAAACAGCCCTTGTCAGTCCACTCTAGACATCTTATACCGACCTCTTCAAAGCGATCTAAGTTACACACAAATCACGTATAACTGCGAACAGTACCGTCCAATCCACTCAAACTCCGTGGAGTTCCTAGTGCCGTCTCTCAATAAAGAGTAACGCAAATAACCCGGCGGTTGTTGTTGGATGCAGCGCAGCCTCCACTCGTCTTTGAGCCAAACGTCGATATAATTGGATTGCCGGGAATTCTTAAGCAAACGACGGATCGAGACTTAAGAGCTTTGGAGAGCAACTTTAATGAATAGTCGAATAGTACTCAGAGTTTGCTGTTTACGTTTAATATTGTGGGGGAAGATTTTGATATATTTTAGGTGGATTTGATTTGGTTACGTCGCTGTAATTAATTTTTATATCAGAAAAGATGAGCATCCTAAACCCATTTTTAGCCGACTTCAAGAAAAGGAGGAGGGGGTTCTCAATTCGACTGTTTTTTTTTTGTATAACTTTTTAGAGTAGTTTATATATATGGTTGATACGTGACAATCCTAAAAACGGTAATATGAGTAGGTATAATAGGGATGATGACTGCATTAAAAACGATAATTCTATTTAATCCGTTAGTTAGATTATACAAAAATACTAGACACATATTTTTCGCTTTATCAAATTAACAAAAAATCACAAGGTTAAAGAGCATCAAAGTTTTGGAGTGGGGGCTTGCGACGTCACTATTTGGTAAAAATTGTACGAAAATGTGACGTCACGCGCAACTTGAATGCATTGTATATTCGTCAATGTTTGTGTGACAAATAAATAAAAAAATACGTGTTCAATATTTTTTTATAATCTAACTGACGGACTAATCAGAATTTTTTAGTCATCTAGCCTATTATTTAAACAAAAATTGCTAATATATGGTGAAATTTTGTATGTGGTTAAACATTGCTCCATCTATCATAGATAATAATAGACGTATTCTTTTGAATATGTATGACTGTAAAAAATATATAGATTTAGGTAAATTGTAAAGCAACATGACAATTTTTTTTTAAATCAGTAGATATGATTTGAATCAATAAACAAATTAAAAACATATTGGCGTGATCACCCTTGGACCTTGATTTAACGTCAACGAGTCTGGTTATTACAATAAAATATTTGCTACCTACGGAACCCTTTCATAGAAAAACGAGGCATATAGTAACCATAATTATATTAATGTGCAGGTTTCCTCATAATGCTTTCATTAACCACTTAGCTACTGGTAGAAAATATGTACGTTAGATTTTAAAAACCCACACAGAGGCGCGTGTTACTATGCATTGGGTTACCACGGTTCTATAGTCAATTAACGAACAAAATAAAATTACAAGTGTCTTCGTATACAAGGCTACAAGTACAATGGTAATAACTTTTTGATAGTACATACATAGATACGTAAATTGGTAGGTATTATCTAATTTTGAGTCAGAGACAAAGGTAAAGCTTAACCTTTGTGAAATAAATCCGTATTTAGCATCGCCAAAGGACATTTCCGGAACTCAAATAGCAGTTCGAATCAAAGGGCCTTTGTGCACTCGACGTAACACGCTGACGTTCGCCGAAAGCGGCCTGCAATGAGATGCAATTCACTGCCGAGCGCTTTCGACTCACTAGCTACAAAATAAAACCGGGGAATGTTTGAATTCACTGTGAAAATGACTTTGTGAAATATTGGAAAATTGCTGTCGGAAATATTTTCGATGTAATTTTTAATTCTTTTTTTGCGAGTGCAACAGCAAAGACGGGAATGTTTCCATCCATTTTTCAGATCGTTACACTCAACTGATTAAAGATTAATTTGTTTTCTGTTTTCACTGTACGGATTAATATTGCTTTGTTTGTTTATTTGAGTTACATGTTTGTCCCTTTATATTTTATCTGATTCTGAAATTCTGATGATTTGTTGTCCAAAATTACAGCGCAAATATAAAAGACATAATTTGGATGAAATCACTGTACAATTTCGTAGCTGAAAACGGAATGGACCTATTCTAGTTTGTATCAGAAAAATGGCGGATTACTGTATTTTTTTTGGTACAACACTGTGGACCAAAGAAGCTTAAACTAATAAATTTTAACAGTCTTTTAGAAGTCTTCTAGATGAATAAGTTAATCAAGGATATAAAATATGTATTAGACAGAATTTTGGAATAAATGAAATTACTCATGTTAAAAGTTTGAGGTAGAGAACCTAATACATAAGAACATGTTGGTGACTATGGAATAATGGATAGTAAACCCTAACGTCGATATACGCTGAATCTCACTTGTTTGCCGCCTAAGATATATCACTATTGGAACATAGGTTTCTAATATTTCAAAGGCAAAAAGCTAGACGTTGGCCCGTTCCTGGAGACAGTGACAAATGGCGATGCTGGGAGCAGCGCAGGTGGTAGACGCGAACAAAACTACCGATACACGTAGAAATGAGCGATTGTTGCCAACACATAATAATATCACGCGAATGATTTGTTAACGGTTATTGAATATCTATAATCGGAATGAAAATATACAATCGAACTTTCGTTAGTTCACAGTATGGAAATTTTTAATGTACCTACCTATCGTATGTGCGTATAAAAATGGATGCACTAAAATGAAGAGTGATAAACCGGTATATTTATCACTCTTCATTTTAGTCTAGACCTCAAGGAAAGTTGTAAAATTAATACTTTGACACTGAAAAGAGTAATTACCGAGTTTCTTGCCGGTTTCTTCTCGGTAGAATCAACATTCCTAATTTCGTTAGTTGAAAAATTGGGAAAAAGTAGTGTTGAGTGGCTTTTTATTACATGCTAGGCAAGAAACACAGTAGTTCACACACACGTTCTTTGTGAGTCCCCGACCAACATGGAACAAACATGGGACTGTTCTTGACATTAGTACATTACGATTTAGTTCTATAATAAAGTTATCCTTTAAGGCTTTAGGTATTACGTATTTAACCTAAGAAAAGAAAAACGTTTTGATACTCGTCGATTAATCTCGCAATTTAGGCCAACAAGATTATTCTTTATACTAATGTTTAAGTATTTTATGTGGCCGTTATATGACAGCAACGAGCTTAATTTTTACCAACATGGCCCTCCTCGAGGACATAGAAGTATCAAGGACGGCTGCACTGAATCCTCACAAACAGGAAGTCCGTCGAAAGGAAAGTATTTCGGTGAACAAAAACGTCTAACATTCCGATTCACATGCATCACGAGTGACGGAGCACAGCTCAAGCTCGCCTCATGCACGCGGCAGTATCTCAACATAAATCGCATTCCGCCCCCTACACCTGCTCCTACGCCGCGCCCCAACAATGCCTTTGAAGTCACGTCCTCCCCGATATTGCAGAAATTCACTCGACTCCACGTAGTTTACTCCAAGCGACCTCTTACAAGACTTTCTGGAACGCTCAGTAATAGTATATTTCATTTTCAGTTTGTTGTGTTTTCGAAAGCAATTTACGAAGCGCGGGCGACGACGCGGGTGAAATAACGTTTGGTTCTTGGAAAATATTCCTTCCAAGGCTATTAGACGAGAGCTCGGCGCGAGAAATAAAGACGTTTGCTGATGTCACTCGCTGCACGTAGACACTTATTACCAGCTCCTTTGAGATCCTTTTTACGAGACACAAGACGGTTACTCAATTACTTATTCTGGAGCCTTATTAAAAGAGTTGGCTGGTTACAATATTGCGCCAATTACAGTCTTTCGCTTGCGTGCTTTAATTGCCTATTTGTATACGTCTCTTGTGTACAAATGTAAGGAAGGATTCATCTGATCGTGAAGATCCAATTTCAGAAAATATTTTTTATGATTTACCTTTAGCTAGCAAGCAAAATAGGAAAAACGTTAAAGGGAGGATTATTCGAGCTACTGGTGCGTAACAGGAAAGTTTTCCAAATCTATGCGTTATTCATCGATTACAAAACAATTACGAAGTCAATGTATCCCAGTGTTATGTTAAGTCATAAAATATGCAATAAAAATATATAATAAGCTACCTCCTAGTATTAAAAGTGAAGAAAACCTTAAAAGTTTAACAGTAAGCTCAAAGATATGCTAATTAAAAAAAGCTATTACAACCTCTCAGAATATTTTGAGGACAACTTTGTTTAAAGAAAATACAAAACACAAAAATTTTGATTCTGATCTACGTTTGAACTATTATCAAATTGTATATTGTTACCTACATATTTGCTAAGCCCAAAAGGGTATCATGATGATTATATTTATGTTATGTAAGACCTGCTTTAGACTCATGAATGCAATAAATTACTTTGACTTTGACTTTGACAGATAAATCTATACTTATAATAAATCTGTAGAGAGGTCAATTTTGTACATGAAATATATTTTCAAAATAACTATCAGGGGGTGATTAGTGATCGATACTGATGCCAAAAATGCAATCAGTAAAATTTTTGTCTGTCTGTCTGTCTGTCTGTCTGTATGTTCCTTATAGAAACAAAAACTACTCGACGGATTTTAATGAAACTTGGTGCAATTATTCTTCATACTCCTGGGCAGGTTATAGTATACTTTTCATCACGCTACAATCAATAGGAGCAGAGTAGTGAAGGGAAATGTTGGGAAAACGGGAGAAGTTACTCCATTTTTAAGCTTCCGTCGCGTGTGTAGCCTTAATGGTTAAATATTTACATAGAAATCATGTATGACGGAAAAAGTCTTTATAATATTAACCATAAACGCGGGTGACACCGCTGGCACAGCTAGTTAGTAATAAAATAGTCTAGTGATAGAGACCCTGGACACGAAACTAAAGGTCGCGGACTCTATTCTAGCTACGTTTGTGCGGTAAATATGATCATTTGTTGTTGTTGTCATGAACTAGTTTAAATATACATAATTTGAGTAGGTCCATTCGTTACTAAGAGTCGATAGCATAAGCAATAATGCTTTGTTTAGAGCTAGTAATAGGCTAGTTTTCATTTTTTTTTAATCCGTAAGTTACAATATAATAAAAAAAAATTTACTTATTTTTTGCTATATCTGATACACAAAAAATTAAAGATACAGCTCTTTAAAAAGATCTGGAGTGGGGCGCTTTTACGTTACGTTTTACGTGTTCCTAACATTTTTCCAAACAAGTAACGTCACGCGAAACTTTAACGCGCTTTATCTTTGTTACTTTTGGTTTCCTGAACTAAAGAAAAAACACGTAGGCAATATTAAAATTACAGTCTAGTAATGAGATAACATAAAATGTTATCCCAATAATCAACTATCGTGTTGGTGAGTGAGTTAAGAACAAAGATTTTATTGCTGAAATGAAATGAAATTAAATGAAATGAAATTGTCTTTATTTACGTAGGCTTAAAAAAAGCACTTATAAATCGTCAGAATAAAATCAATATCTATATCTGATGCTGATGTACTAAATATTAGTTGTCAATTTAAATCATGTCAGTTTTTTTTTCTTTCTCTGTTCTTGTTAGGGGAGAATCTTTTACCCTTTATCGCCTCACTAGCTTTCTTAGTCACAATGTTCAGGTTTTCATTCTTCTTGATCAAATGGATTCACTTAACTATTCTTATCATGTAAGTATGTATAACTCCTTGATTTAAATTGTTTTTGACATTTTCAGTTTCGTACACATTATTTATATCATTAAGGAAAATATACTTAAGTATAGATATCCTCTCACGACTGTGAGTATTGTATTCTGATTAAAATATAAATATAAATTAGAAAAGTAGTAATCTTTAAAGCCGTTTGCTGTGATGTATTACCTATATGACAATGTAGTAAGGGGTTGAATTGCAGTTGAGAGATTGTTGATAGTCTAAATGTAAAAGCGATTAGCTATAAGAGGATATGATTAGGTTAGTCTTTTTAGTTCGTCACCAAAATAACGCAATAAAGAGAGGGAAATAAAAAAATTTTTTGGATATTTTTTTTATTGGAATAAAATGATTAAACTTAATTTAAGTACTTACTTATAATTATTATAATAATAAAATATGGGAGTGTTTACCTCGTAACTAACAAAATGTATAAAAAATGTCTAATTAAGATGTAAAACAAAGAATAGATTTATGTATAAATAATTATATTCTACTCCAGAAACCAATTGTAATTTGATTAGTTACAAGGCAAACTTAAATCTCGAATAATAATCAACATAGTTTGGCATACCTTTTTCCACATTTTAAATATCTTAGGACCAACAATTTTCTAAAAATTCAAACAGTTATATATTTACTAAATTAAGAGATCAAAATTAACTCAGGTAACGACAAATATTCCACATTATTTGGGTTCGGTTAGTTTTCCTCGTATTAAAATGTATAAAAATACATTTATTGATATATTATGCAATAATTTCGATTCCTAAGCCTAAGTCGGACTTATCGCACCCTCGGTGAAATATCCAAAACCAGGGTTTCTCAAAGTGGTCTATCTGAATATCTAAAGTGCTTGTTCTCATATATTAGTCAGATATGAGCTTGGGCGATGCGTTAGCTGTACATCGACTGCTTTTAGTGGTTACGAGCGCAGCGTCCGCAGTCAAAGCGGTCGATGAACATAGCACGGTTATGCTTCCACATTCTCTTGTTACATATGCATGTAGCTAAACAAGCATTAAGGCATCTGAACTTGTAATAAAATTTAGTTAATAACTTGACTAATCGTGTCAAGTCTTCCTTGACAAAGAAATCAACAAATAATTATGTTTTTGCTTTCCTATTACTGTTTATTAAAAATATAATTCCTTGCGGTTAACTTTAGTTTTTTAAAAGGTTTGTTCATCGTTTGGGAAGAAAAATAATAGTCCAGAGCACTACCATCTTCAGAAACCCTGACTTAGATTTACAATAACGTCTAGATTAAACGGTAAATTGTGCATCGAATTTCTTAGACATGAAACAGTAGTTACAAAAAATATACACGTTTTACTCCAACCTTGGGTCACGTTTTTATGAAGTTTTCTAGATTTTTGTGCCTAACCGATATCAGGCTAACAATGTTCGATTTTGGCTTAGCCGCTTTACAAATAAGGGTGTGTCTTAACTTTTATATAACCTTTCCCGCTAATATCACCAATCACCATTTTCATATCACAATCTTAGACATACTTTATGAAACGTAAAATAATTACTATACAGAAACAAATTTGCATGTTGCAACGTTGGGTCTGTTTTTTTTATGACCAAGTGTAAAATTGGCCTGTGCTTGTGTTACATAGAAATTATTAATTTGGTATCGATTACTATTTCGCGCATAATTCTACTTGGCCTACAAATAGCTTGTAGTTACTTTGTATTTGCCTGCAACAGTTCTGTGTAGGATGCACACATGTACCAATGAGGCAACATAGGATGCTACCCATAAACATCTTCCTTCGCCTTACCTTTTCAACTTATGTAACCACACAAACTGGCTATAAATATTAATGTACCTATTACTTTTAAACAGCGGGACGGTGCCTGATTACCATTTGTTTTTGCCTTGTGTTCGTTTCGGTTTAAAATGAAGTTACCTTGTCAAGGTCTGGGTATAACTCTCTTGACCTTGCATACACACCGCAAAAATAGGTTTTTATTTCTTTTTCACAGTATGTTATTGATATTTCGTTGTTTTGTGTAAATCATTGTACCTATTTACGAGAGAAATTCATTAAGCGACATCTGCCTGTTGACGTATTACAAATGTTTTTGATATTTCTACAGATGCTCAAAGCAAATATACTCAATATGATGCTTAGTTTCATGTCAAACATGTAACTATTAACGCTCGATTCTTTTAAATTGTGTGCAAATTCCACCAAAAACGGATTTGTGCTAAAATGTGTCTTAATGAACACCATTGACTACAATAAGTATCTATCTCTTCAGTTATAGTATGATATGCTCAATGAATATACGCCTTCCTTTTTTATCACAGCCCTCAATTCAACAAGTCCCTCTACCATTATTTAACAGAATTTAGCCTATAAATAGAAGATAACTATGTATCAGTAAATTGTGTTCGAGTAAGTACGCATTTGTATATAAATTATCCACATTTCAAACAAACGAAGAAAATATGTTCAAAGTAACAACAAATTTGAGCTTTGCTCTAATATAAATATAAATTACAATTACTTTTGACTATATGGTCAAGTTATAATTTTTGAAAATCTTATTATTCTAATTGAAACACCAATCTACTAGTGTTCGGTTGCTTTATCCTCGAATTTGAAAATATTTTTGTGAAGGTAGAATTTGACTAATGATAAATAACTCGCTACTCAGTCTCCTGTTTATTGGAAGCACATAAGTATATATCTGCACAGAAACTAGTATCAGAAGAGTGCGACTTTATTTTTTAGACGTAGGTACAGTAAGAAAAAATACATTTTCGTTCACAGTACCTACGTCATCATTACGCTCGTCCTCTCGTCGACGCGGATGTAAACAGATATATATTGATGTGGTATAAGTCGCTCGGAAACACTAATAGATTGGTCCCAAACACACGACTCGAGGCTCTCACGGGTGGGTTCCGCTCCTTGACCTGTCGCCTTCGGCGTACGGCTGCCATCATGAGAACTGACACATGAAGTGGTAGAACTGGTCAAAGTTCACCGGCTCCAGCTCAGTCTCCTTCTCCGACTTCTCCAGGAGCTCGGGGTTGCGTTTGAGGAAGTTCCTCACCCAGTCTTCTCCAGCCATTCTGCTGTTCACATCGAACGGGTGGTTTAAATTGTTGTCTTCAGCGTATTGGAACGCGAGTTCCCTGATGTCTCTCCTGGAAACGCCCATGAAGTATTTCTCCATGCTTTTAATGTAGCCTACTAAGTCTTTCTCCTGGCTGTCCGTGAAAACTCTTCTGTAGTGTCCCATGAGCGGTTTGGGCTCGTCGGGCTGCTGGTAACGGATCTTGCTGGCGCGGCGCTGCAGCGTGGAGCGCGGGATGTGGAAGGTGCGGGCTGCCAGCTTGTAGCCCATCTTACCTGACACCACGGCAGCGACGGCCTTAGCCATGTCCTCTTCACTCCAGGACTGGCGGCCGCTCATTCTTTCGTATCGTCGCACCATGCTTTTCTGAAAATATTAAAGTTTGTTCTTATTATAGGATCTCTCCAATTTCGTCAAGAGTTACGTCTTGTCAATCTGGCAGGCGGTTGCATAGTTAATTACTCGTGGTTATCCATAAATGTATTGTGGTGAAGTGTGAATGACGTATGTTTATTTTATTTACTCATGGTTTCCATTTAAGTCTGTTGATATCAAGCGTACCTAATAATATATTAATAATTCATTTATAATTCAGAATTAATTTTTATAACCTAGGCTTTACATATAAAATAATCATGACGAAGGTATTTGAATTTATATGAATGTATATACATAATAATATAGATTTTTTGAGTGGCAACAAGCAAATATGTTTCCCGCTTTACGTGTCTAAATAAAGCAAGCTGGCATGTCGATAACATGTTACAAAACCTATGGGTTTCGTATTGAGGTGTTTATTTGAATATGGTAAGTGAAGTCGCAGTTCGAATGTTCGGCGAAGGGTAACCGCCACCTACCGGTTTGTGGACCACGATCAATGCCGGCGCGAGGTGAGCGCGTCTCCGCGGCCCGGAGGCTAGCCCGGCGCCGAGGCGACACCGCCAGCCAGCACCCAATATTTTTAAACCTATCAAAGCGACTGCATTCACATTTTCCTTAAAACGGAACGGCTCCGGCTAGTCGGTCGGTTATTAAATCGAGAAACCTGCTCTTCTACAGTGCATAATCTCTGCGAAAGTCGGCGTCACTGCACATTAGTGCACATGCACCGTAAATAGGTCCTAACACGTAAAAGTTTATTGCCAGATATCGTTGAATGACGAGTTTCGAGCGAGATCAAAAGTGGTCCAGGCTGAATCACTTTCGATTTCATTCTGTCGAGAGGTTTTTGTTCTCGCCAAGTCGCCATTCATTTTTCTGTTATTACTTATTAAACATAACAAATTTTTTGTTTTATAATGTTGTTTGTACTGTCGGATACATGACGTGTTCGGTACACCGCAAGCGCGGCTGATAGCGAACAACGGGCGATAAAATATGGCGTGTTTTTCCAACTTGATATCTCGGGAAACGACGAGGCCCCTTGCAATACGTGGGCCAACGCTCGATGCCAGCGCTTTATTCAATTTTGAATCTTATTCGTAATAAAGTTAGAGCGTAATATCAGACAATAATATAATAGAAGAGTCTTTTCGAAAATGTTTATTGCAATTTGTTCTGTGTATCTGTAATATCTTTTTAGAACGACACGCGCAGCACACTTGTACGAGTATCTTGCACCGAGTGGTATGCGTACACACACAATATAACAAAGGTCTTAATAAAAATAGCCCTGACTATTCTCGGAGCAGCGGGTTTCCTCAAAACTTGGGACAAAGCAAAATAGCCTTTATTTTGACGTTGGAAGAGATACGAAGAGTGCAGCTATTCGTTCAGTGTCACCGCAGTAGTCTTGACCTTATTTATCAACAAACTCTATCTAGGTTTGGTAATTGCTGTAATTAGGTTACATCGACAATTATTATTATGCGCGATAATTGTCATTGCTACGTCATCGTTGGTTTAGCTTGAACTATTCAACGGAATTCGCGTTCACTGTCTAACGATCAGCTGTCCTTGAATGACCGCGTCATATTTTTTATCTGTCAAAAAAGAGTAATGTCGTCAGCGGTCAGCTGTTTGTGTTCGTTCCATAGCGCGTCTATCAACAAGTCTTAATACCATGCTACGATTAACAAGCGACTTTTACGTTACCTGCAACATACATGTCGTGCAAATACAACAGCAATACTACTCGAGCGACGTTCGGAGCGGCAATGGAAAGCGAGCGAGAGAAACGTGTCGCTATACAAACACAACCAAGACAACGTAGTAGCGGAGCGAGTACGGCGTGAGTCGAGGTTACTCTGACGCGTGACTTGCAAGGTCCCCCGCTGCATTGCACGATGCGCCAAGGTTGCCTCAAAACAAGAAACATAGGGCATAGGAACAGCCAGATCGACCTAAGATTAGAAAACTAATTACACTAGGACATACCAGTGACGTATGCGGACGGGAATCCCCTAGATTCGCGGTCGAAGTGAAATCTGCATCACTCCCGCAGTGCATGCGCTGCAGTTAGACAAAAGGTGACGTGCGTAGGAGGTGTACTATGATTACTCACGGGATTGGTAGTGTGTGTGGCCGAGCAGCGTCTGGCGGTCCGGTGGGTGGCGGAGGCGGCGCGTGGTCGGTGGAGGCAGGTCGCGCGGAGCGGTGGCGCGGTGGCGCGGTGGCGCGGCGTGGTCGGCTGAGACGGAGCGGGTGGCGTGCGGCCAGGCGGACGGCGCGCGCGGCACTGGCGCGGGGCCCGTCTTGCCCCCGCCGGCCCTGGCGCCGTGACGTCACCTGGCCCAGGGCCCGCTGCGATGTCTATTCTTGTCCCCGACTAATTATCTAGATCCTTCCTTTGTCAACTCAACTGTTACGACTGAAAAGGAAATCTGGTTATCTTGCCCCCGTACATAGTCGGTGGCGATGTTTACGTCATTGATATAACTGCTATATTTAATAACACGCGAATGTGAGTGTGAGTCACTGTTTATTTAGCTATACTAGGTTATAATAAGTGCAGTGTTAACGTGCAACCCAGATCAGTAAACCAATTAGAAATGTGTTGTAAAACTTCGTAGCTTTCATTTTACAATGCATGTCAACATGTCGGGTATCCTTTTATTCACAAAAGGCATTATAATAATGTGTTTTGGCACACAATGCTGAAAAATAAGAGTATGTTTATACCTAGTACACTAAATTTCATCTCAAATCATCTAAAAATTTACCGAATGATAAATGAATCAAACTCATCAAACAACAAAATTATATCTAAGTACATTAAACTTTTCATAAATATCCCGGTCGTTATTCTTGATTGGTTTTTGACTCTTGTTGAAAAAACAATTAACTGTTTAAATCTTTGTAAATCTTGCTACTTACCAGCAGATTTTATCTATGTGCTTGTCTATCTAATTATTTAATTAAAATATGAAGCAAGTCTACTATGAGAATTTCACTCGCAAACATGTATTATCATGTCAACAGGCTGTCAAAATTGACAAATGTTTGTACATTGTGGTCATTTTAGTCGTAACGGCAATACGTTTTAACGGCAATAGTAGGTATAAAATATTCAAGAAATGTTTTAAAATACAGTAGACATCGGAATCTTTACAATAAAATCATGGGTAAATAACGGGCAAGAATCAGTTCTACATGATTCTTCTTTATAAAGGAAAACTTATGTAAATAGGTGTATAGGTAGTTGTTTTATGATGTGTATTTATGATTGCATTCCTGTCTTTTGAAGAGCTTCCCGAGTGTTATTTACATATTTATTGTAAAGTGCCTTTATCAACATCGGCGTACTGATACACAATGGTTTTCATATAATTAAGACATATACATATACAATAGCAGGTTTATTAAGACTTCATGTATGGTTAGATATTTTAGTACGTTAATTATTTTGTCTAATTACATGCTTTTTTCATTTTACCTGTAATGGGGTGATAAAAATTGAATAAGACAAAATACAATGATAAAAATTATGTATGGGCCCCAATTATTTAACATTGCATTGAATATGCATTATGCAAGTAAAATATAATGTCTTAATGGTATATATAGGTATATATGCCGAAGATTTTTAGAACTTACAATAAATTAAAAACAAAGTAAGTAGATACAATTAATTTGCTTATTACTATTCAGTAGGTATGTGTAATTCATTTGGAGATAGGTTTAATTTAATTCTTAAGCTACCAAGTAAACTCACACACTGACGTATATTTAAGTGTAGCTGTCTATTAATTCAATAATAATAGAACTGCATTAACACCAGATATCATTTATTATATTTACATATAAGTATTATCTCTTACACTAGTAATACTTATACTGTATACCCAGTGGCGGATTTACAATCTTGGCCGCCCTAGGCCCCAGGCCAAAATTCTCAGAACTAAAGAGTCATCACTTAATTTTTCTCACGATTGGCCGCTTCTAATATCTGGCCGCCCTAGGCCCGGGCCTACTGGGCCTTAGGGTAAATCCGCCACTGTGTTTACCCACTCCAACATGTTCACCAAAACTAATGAAATGAAACAATAATTCTCCTACAAAATACAATAAAAACCGCTTTACTATCAACAGCACGAGGCAAACACCATATTTTAGGATTAAACTTAGACAAAGTATCGAACGTCATATCGACGAAATCGTACGCCCAGTACATGAGGTTACAGTCCTTTGCAATCTTTTCGTCCCAGACATAGAGGTCATATTCCAACAATAGGTACAGTATCTATTGGCAGAGGTGACCGAGCGGCTAGATAAAGCGTACCCTTCGGAATACCGCTGATAATGCGAGTTGGGCACTGAAGTTAAGGAGATTGCTACTTGCGCCATACGAGCGGTGATCATACGTGCCACCTTTTCACCTACTATGATGTACGTACTTATTTAAAATACAGTTTTTGTTTATATGGTAAAACTTCGACGAGCGTTCCAGATTTGTATATACTTATATTAAATGTATCTACATACGTCTTATGCAAATAGTAGAGTTATCGGTCGACTGTTTTTGTCTAACTAAATAATCCATTGATTTTTTTTTTTTTTCCATATACATATTGGTAGTTATATTAGATCAAGCAATTTATTTTTCCAGGAGTATCTTGATATTTCTAGACACGTACGCAATGTTCATTATAATGAGTACTTTGTCTAAGGGTATCATGACTATGATTTTGAGTTGAAAGCAAATTGTCCTTTGTCTTTCAATGCGGTAATTTGGTAGGTATGATAAGGCTGAGTGCGATAGAGTCATATTATAGATAGAACACTGATATAACTATAGATGTCTTATTTACTCATTCAACTAATTGTAGTAGCCTGTCGTCCCGGCATTGTCCGTGTGGAATATAACAAAAACGTTTCTTGAAGCGGAGATTATTATTGACATTACTAACAGACATTAAAATTTTATTTAAATATTTATGTATAGATATAAACCATTAATGTAAGTGCCACAGATGGCATGATAAAGAATACTAGTGATCGCCCACTGGTCGAAATTTCATTATTAGTTTGATTTTTTATTATTATTTATTGAAATATTGTCTTTCTACACTCCTTTTTCATATAAACTTTAACTGTGCCAAATTTTATATTCCTTCGTTCGCGTAATTCTCATAAAAAGGGTACAAAGTTTTCGCTTTACTTATTAATATATAGATTAGGATGTTTGTCTTTGTCTTTAAATTAATGTGACTAAATTAAAAAAGTTGAAATCCCTGATGTAATGGCAACCACCTGACGTTTGCGTCACGCTCGTAAAGCGAGTGTTTTACACCGAAAAAGCTCATACATATGAGGGCAATAACATACGTTTAATAAATGCACGTAGTCACCAAAGTGCTGTTCTACTTTACTTCATAGTTATAGATTCACGAAATCGCAAGCAATAAGACGCCAGTGTCTCCTTATTATAAGAATGCATAGAGTCCAAATTAGTGTGTTTATAAAAAAAATCGCCAAGTTGTATCTGGTACATCGCATATAATACTTTTCTCCAGAATACACTTATCCTGACTGTTGGTCATTTTGTACGAAGAGTGCTCCTTAAATATCTGATTATGACATCACAACAGTACAAGTTTCTATGTCATCATATTACCTTCTATGTCAACATATTTACAAATTATCGGAATTTTTTAAGATTTTTTAATATACCGACAATAATGTTAAAATAAAAATAAACAAGATATCCTAATTGCTTACACATTATAAACTCAACATGCTATGAAAGAAAAAGAGGTTATCAATAAAACATATTTCGTTTGTCTACAGGACTTTTATTTTCATACCAAGGCTTCTTCGAACATAATATATCAGCAGCTTTCTTCGGCATGCCCCATTAAAAGATTTACATGTTTAGTTAAAATAAACCTTAAATGAAATGAATAGATTCCCACGTTGTTGGTTTGGAGCTTTTAAAGGAATGTATTAACGCTGTTCCTTGCTAAGCAAGGAACACAGTTGTGACTAATGGTGTTTTAGGTTTTGGGTTTGTGATTGTTCTATTATATAGGCTGAGAACTAGTCACTTGTCACTACTTTTACAATATATACCTATATATTGTACATCTATTTCACATTTAAAAATAAGCTTCTACCTGCTACTTGTACACAGACTGTATTGCTAGAGCTCTGCTGAACGTTTTATCCGCCATGTGGTTCTATTTACCAATTCCTGTCTTGTACATATATTATCATGCATGTACATATTCCTACCATGTACTTATACTTATATCTAAATGACTAATAGAAAAAAATATATCATTATAAATGACATTTTTATATATACGCTTACACTAATATATAAAGCTGAAGAGTTTGTTCGTTTGTTTGTTTGTTTGAACACGCTTATCTCAGTAACTACTGGTCCGAATCGAAAAAATATTTGTGTTGTATAGTTACTTAATTTATCGAGGAAGGCTATCGAGGAACATTAATTATAAACGCGGGTGAAACCGCGGGCACAGCTGGTTACTAATATAAATTGCATTCAATTTAGCATTACTATTATCATAACTAAAGTAACCTTTTTAAATATTTTAAGAGCCAGATGAATTGTATTATGAATGATGAACAAGTATCAGTTTTTGATTCCAATCTCTTATCTGTATACACTACACTGAGTTATCTGCCAAATAATGATGTCTTAATAAGAATTCTAATTGTTTTTGTATTTTTTTTCTAATGCGGACAATAAATTAAGGTTGTCTCTATAACTAGGCTTATGAAATGATGCTAAGCTCTGAGTGATGAGTGATGACAGTTTGTGGATGAAATGTGCTGATGAGGAGCTACGGTACCAGTATTTTGATCAGAGGGAGGGAGAGAGCTTTGGTGCGACGTTACGTGTTGGTGTTTACGCTCTTTATTAGCAATAAATAATAACATATCATTTATTCTCAGAAAAAATACAATTCATTACTTACAGTAATATAATATTAAATTAAACAAGCTATCATGTAGCATTGATCCACGAGTAGGTACCTACGCGGGAGAAAACAGTAGCTGGCAATGTTAAAGTTCACACAAATGAAGTGACAATACCTCCTAACTGTACCTAGGGTTATTTTAGGAGAAGGAAAAAACGATTAACTCTTTTGGTTTTGATCATAAGACGTTCATATAACTTTTAATGTAATGTTTACAGGATTACTTTATTATTTGATAACAAGCGAGAATACAATAGTCATGGGAAATTTAATTTTAAGTTTATTGCATTAAAAAAGTCGATTTCTTAAAAAAATTTAGGAGGTATTGTCGCTTCAACGACGATATAAAGATATAGCATATCGTGGTGGCAGTATTGATGCCATATTACTTACAGTGCGAACAGAAGAGATCCATAGTTTGTATGTATAGTACTGTCATACTGTTTGTTTTAGCGAATACCTCGAGGGGTATCCTAAAAGTGTTCGCTGCCAGAAGAAGCAGCAAAGATCAATTGAGCCTATGCTGAGTGCAACAGTGCACTATGAATTCACATAGCACAGCTTCAGTCATCCTTCAGGCTTCCTATGGCTTAGGCTGCTACTATGTTGTCTATATTAGATAAACAGATAAACAATAGTGAGTCAGGGACGCTTGTCATAAAGTCACATACAAGAGGCTTGATAACTAAAAAAATCTGTTTAGTCCGTCAGTTTATAAAAAAAATATTGAACACGTATTTTTTTATTTATTTGTCAAACAAACATTAACGAAGATACAATGCATTCAAGTTGCGCGTGACGTCACGCTTTCGTTTATTTTTTACAAAATAGTGACGTCGCAAGCCCCCACTTCTAAACTTTGATGCTCTTTATCTTTGTGATTTTTTGTTCATTTGATAAGGCGAAAAATATTTGTCTAGTATTTTTGTATACTTAATCTAACTGATGGATTAAATAGAATTATAGTTTTTTAATTCAGTCATCATCCCTATTCTAGGATTCCGAGTAAGAGTGGCATAGGCACTCGCTCTGGCGTACTATCTCCGTAAATGTTTCCCTTAGGAAGCAGTATTTTCGTACATATGCAGGTGTTGCAATGTGTCTACCGTCTGACAGGTGAAAGGATAAGTAATTCTGCACTGCAGACATTTATGGCCATTGTATGTACAGTGAGTACATATGTCTGCGTTATGCTGTTTGAGTAACAGTTTTTCTGTACGTTTTGGTAGTACAGATGACACAACCTATCGAGATTTTTCTACAAAAATAAAATGTGATGTCGCATATCTGGCGGATTTATTATCTACTAAAGATTTCAAAGAAAAAAACCAAAATAAATAATTGAATTTAATGCTTTCTTTTATAAAATACATTATGTCTGAAAATTATTTATGTATTATTTTATTCTTTTATATAACCTGTTAGTATTTTTCGTATATTGTTGGTAAGAAATGCATTTGTTCATAAAATAAGTAGATATTTTTTTAATAAACGCTTTTGAAGGATATGTAGATGTGATATAGTCAAACAACTGCACGATAGTTATTCACTCATAATATGTTACTAAGTTCGATATAGCGCAGTAATGTGATTTGCTTAATGAATGAGCAAGCGAGCGACACAATAAGTTACAATGTTGAGTGCTCAAGTACCTACTTACTTGAAGTGCTCTGCAATTTTAAGCCTTGTTTCATTGCCGAACCAATTATTTGCTAAGGATTAATAGTGGCCGTAAATCTAACGCAATTGTTCAAAATGCCACAAAACGTCAAACAGAATTATTCATGAGCCGACAAATTGAAAGGATCAATAAACAATTTGCAAATTAGTTAAATCACGACTATTATCACGGCTAGCAAAATTAGTAATACATTTTATGTATAATATATTCAAGATAATACAGATGCATCGAGAACTTTTTAACCACTATATAAATTAAATTATGGTCGTAATTTACCCATGTCTAGAATATAGTTGAGTCATTATAAATAAAAAATATAAACTTATGTAAATTATTTACAGATATCATAACAGTATATAAGTCATTGTGACTATGTAATTAAAAAAAAATATAAGCGGCATTTAACGTCCCCCTAAAGAAAATTAAAGGTGTCACCGTAATGTGCGCGGAATAGAGATATGCGTAATAGTTTTATTCTGTCCATAGTAATGTGATCATGTGAAAGAAGTTTTAAATGGCTATCCATTAGGATAGCCATTTATACTTTTCGTATAAACCAACTACCTAACCTATGTAAGGTAGTTGGTTTATACGAAAAGTATTTACTTTACTTAACAATTGATCAAGAATGATGTATAATTGAGAAGAATGTCTATGACTAATAGTCATGTTATAAAATAATATATATGCAGTAGTACATTTCTTTTTATCTAGTAACTAGACAGAAAAAATAGGCCATGCTTGCGTCTACTATGACGTCAATAATACATACAGACATGCAATATAATGTACCATCAGCTGTTAAAGTGGCCGTCCTATTTCAATAGATCGACATTTACACTAGGAATTGCCTCATACAATGTATTTACCACGCAGCACGACGAGTCAAATGCATTTATATAAAACAAAAATATTAAGTACGATATCATAGTCACGGCAATAACAATTATATGGTATTAAACTACTTGTATGAAAAAATAATAGGAGTATTTATAAGTAAATACCATGTGTATTTAGTTTACACGAGCTAATTTTAAAAAAGTTCTATTTTTAAATTAGTCTGCTCTAGATTTTTTCGAATAAAACCCTAAATTATTGCAATCACATGGTTGTGAGTCTTGAAATAGTGCCAAAGTATTATTCATGTTATTATTTACGGCTTATTCCTATTATGTCTGGAGAATGTCTTTAGGTATATGAGATCGAAAGGCAGACATATAAAGATTTTATTAGATAATAGATTAATAACAAATATGTAGAGGTATATAATGTCATATAAATACATCTTAAAAATATTCTTCGCGGATTGAGTAGGTATAATATTTTAGTCATTTAAAATTAATCCGAAAATGTATGCAAAAATAGAATACTAACAGTGAAAATATAATCAAAATTGATCAATATAACGGTATTAAACCAATATGTCCAACTCTCACGAAAACGGATTTTATGGGCGTTGTGTGGCGCCGTGTACGTCGACGTCACAGAACGCATCAAAATCTTTTTGTCTGACCAATGACTTTGAACCTCGATAACTGGGTCATTGAAAGAGATACAAAAAGCTTCTAGATTTGTATTTCTTGTGCTATAGCCTTAATTAATATCCATATTCTATTGCCATTATATTTGTCAGGCATTTACAACAAAACAATTGGGACAATTTGTGAAAAAAACAAAAAAACCCTTAATTGTTTCCTGTTATTTATTTATTTTTCCTTCTGCCAGTATGCTTACGGTTTGTTTGATTAAAGCCAAGTATTTATTCGATCAGGTAACATTACGTACTTACCTAATCGATGACAGTGGAACTATTAGCCGCTTTTGTGTTGCCTTGAGTCATTAAATGATTCTTAAATTGTCGTTTAAGATTCATTAGCAAAGCCGCTCAAATTCTTAATTTTGTTTTAAGTAGAGTAATAATCTAGATGTGGGCAGAGAAATTATGTCAAATATGCAAGACTGACTGACTTATGCAAGATGTTTCTTTTGGTTTCTACTGCTTAAAAATGGATGATTTGGCCCGTTAAGTCAGATTATCAAAAAATATTGACAGCTTGATTTGATTTTTTTATTTACATTCTTATTGTAAGTATATCACATAAAATCTCCCATCCCATCCAAGTCCCATGTTGGTCTGGGACTAAAAAAGAATGCCTCAACTGTGCGTCCTTACCTAACATTTCGTAAAAGGCGACTAATGGTATATCAGGTCTTGGATATGTGATCGTGTCGTGTAGGCGACGCGCTAGCCACTTGTCACCATTTTTTTACAATTTTCCATCGAACATTAGGTTACATTTGGCAGTTTTATTTTATTTTTGGCTGAATGTGGTAGGGCTTGTCCCTTTGACTCTGCCTACCCCTTCGGAGATTTCAGGCGTGATGTTATGTAAAATCTCTGTTCTTGGTCCTCTGTTGGACGCGAATTTGAAAATAATGCGTCAACTGTATTACTTACCTAGCATGTCCCTAAAGGCATATATTTTTTTAAATTTGTTATTTAGCCTAGCTAAATTTTTTTTGGAGTGTTAGTGTGGTTTAAAAAGTTTGCTTATTGGACTCTACTCTTTCGGGGATTGCAGGCGTTTTGGTGTATATGTACCTACAACATCTCTACATCTATACTAATATTATAAAGAGGAAATATTTGTTTGTTTGTTTGTTTCGAATAGGCTCCAAATCTACTAGACCGATTTGAATAATTCTTTCACTAATGGAAAGCTACTTTATCAGCGAGTAACATAGGCTATATTTTATTCCTGTATTCCCACGGAAACGGGAACTACGCGGTTGAAACCGCTGGACGCTGCTAGTCAGTTATATACTAAAAGTGCTGTTCTATAGTGATTAACTCTAAATAGCTTGTTATACGATATTATTATATATATGTTGTGGAAATATTTTTCATTGTTTATTTTATAAGTTTTGTCCGATTTTGTGCTATTTTACTAAAGTTCAAATTCAAATTCAAATTCTTTATTGCAAGTCACACGATAAAAAATAGATGAAATAGTTTAAAAGCTATTGTATCTTTAGACGAGTATTACAGTATACAAATTTGTTGGAATGGTGTAAACTAAACATTTTTAGTGTCTACTTTATGTTTATGCATTTTAAAAAGACGAAATATTTCTGTTATTTATTAACTTTATTCTGCTTGTTTTGGAATTATATTATTTATTTAAGGTTGATCTCCTTAGGGCGTTAGTTAGTTAGTTAGTAAGTAACGGGTTAATGCTGGTACGACAGTCCGACAGGGCATTTGATCAATATAGTGAGTTAAAATAATCAAATAGAATGTGAATGTCAATAAAAAAGGATTATGAATGTTGAAGAGGCGAGAGAGATGTGTAAGGATCGTGCCATCTGGCGTTCGGTTCTCTCTGCCTATCCCGCTAGGGAAGTGGCGTGAAGTTTAGTTAGTTAGAATGTGGAAAAGCAATAGAATGTAGTTATGGCTTTTTTGAGAAAATACATATTTCTGACACAAAATTCGTCTGTTTGTCTATCTGTTTATATGTATGATTGAATAAATTGAATTGATTGGTAAAAAAATGTTTTTTTAAGTGACCTAACTGGTCTAATTTATTAAGATAATTTTTTATTAAATATATTTTTATTTAAAAATAAACATTTTAAACTCCCGGAATTGCTATTTAACTTTCTTATGTCAATTTTCAAAGTCAACGAAATAATGTTGACCTAACTGAAACCTAATTATAGACATGTGTAAAGTAGCCCCAAACACAAATACGGATATCTATGGAAGTGTATAATCTACGTAATGTATATCTGTAACGACACAGTCTCACGGCAGATTAGGCCGCATCGTTTATCGCTGTCGGCGCCTGCGCGTGTCTTATCGCCACTTTCGCGACGATACGGGATCGCGGCGCAATCCTCACGTATTTGTGGCCATCAATGTTGTTTGTCAATGTTAGCCATGTTGCTAACTATAGTATGTATAGTTTGCGTTTGGTGTTTCCCGTAATTATATTACCAACATTATTTTACATCGTACTAAATGTTAGAAGTAAAATTTAGTAATTTATAATTTTAGAAAATTTTGTAATTTTTTTCCCATGTTGGTCTGGAACTTGCAAAGAATGTGCCTTTTGTTTTTCTTGCCAAGCATGTCGTAAAAGGCGACTAATGGTATATCGGGATTGTGTCAAGCTAGCCACTATTGTAGTCTCTACTTTTTCACAAATGTTCATCTAACCCAGCCCTGTTTTATTCTGGGCTATCCCCTTTGGGGGTTATAAGCGTGACGTTATATAGCAGGAATCAAATCTCTTTTGACAACAATTAAACAACTAAACTCACACGTTTACAAACGAACCAATAATAATTAAAAGTCTTAAAACATAATATAGTCAATTACTTAAAAAAAAGCGTGTATCTAAGATTTAAGATAGCCGACCTACACTTAGTTTAGTTTTTTAATATAATTTTCCCAAAGTTACCACAGGATTGAGAAAGAGATATTCCTAGGAATTGGCCAAGTTTTAATAAAAATTATACCACTGTGGATAAGTTGACCTGTTTTAAGAGTAACTACTGAGTTTCTTGCCGGTGTCTTCTCGGTAGAAGCAACATTCCGAACTGGTGGAAGATTCATATTATTAGTTGATTTTCTTGTTGCATTGACGATTTCTATGTGTTTGTTTCAAACCTATATAAATGAAGATTATTTTGACTTTGACTTTGCCTACATCCTAAACAAAGTTAAATAACATACAGATACAGTAAGTAGTTTATTCCGGACGTTTATAGAATTATTGTGACTCATCTAAGTAAATAAAATAACCTATCTCAGATATTTGGTTAAGGAAATGGGTGTTTAATTAATTGGATTCAAATAATATTTAATATAATTATATTGCATTTATAATTATCAGTAGCTTTATCAATAGCAACATTATAATGTTACAATAATGTCAGTAGGTAAGAAGTACATTTATCTATAGTTGTATGGTTATTGTAGGTATTATTATGCACACGAAAACACATAAGTACATAAACAATACGATCTTACTTATGTAAAAGCTAAAAAAAATTTCAAATATTAATGTAATAGTCATTTATGCAGTTTATGAACAATACAAAAATGATATAGGTACTATTTTCAATTAGTTACTTAATTAATTAGAATTTAAATCTAGAAACACGAATTACTTGTTACAATACAACATTTTTTCTTAAGAGGGCTTGATTGTATTCTTATGTTCGCGTAAAATCTCCTGTGCTGCCGTAGAATCTTCTGTGAGCTTGTAACGATGAATGAGTCCTCTCTTGGCATTCACCGCGTGCCTTATGATGATTTATTAACACATAATGGCTCCGGCAGTGAACGCGAGGAGGAGGACTCGTCTTCTTTCAACAATATTCATTCTTCTGTTCTTCTGAAGTCTTCGTTTCCTTCTTACTTCTCTTTTCTTTCGAGATTTCTTGAGTATATGTAGTTATAACACGCAGTGTTCCGGTATGTTCAAATATAATAAGATTGTGTTTGACGTACCTACGGTACATAGGAGTTGGTTTCCAAATTACAAGAATCGCTTTTTACATAAATGATAAAATAAAATAAATTCTCCAGACTGGCACACCAATTCCCTAGTTCCAAACTAAGCTAATGCTTGTGCTATGGATACTAGGTGAACGGATAGACATACTTAAATATGTTTATAAACATCCATGACTCGAGTACAAATGTCCACGTTCATCACACGAAACATTTGCCCCTAGCGGGATTCGAAGCCGCGACCCTTGGTTTCGTGGCCAGGATTTCTGACCACTCAACCAACGGGCCTGTCCAACACAACTAACTAACTAACTAACTGTCTACATCAAATTGTATAGTAAATACAACAAGCAACAAGATATTACACGATAGGTCAGAAATAGCAAACGAATTGGACAAGTTAATGTACCTAATTAGTTGTGTAAAATTTTAAATTTTACAGACATTGTTTTGTATACTTCATAAGTAGCACAAAACGTGCGCTTATACAAAAACAAGTAATACATTAATGTCTGGACATTACATGGTTACTACGAAAATAGTAACTGTAGTACAAAGTTAACGCCTACCAGTTCAAATAAGCAACTTGTTGCTTTGACACGTTACAAGGCGCTTATTCATTTGTAAGTACATACATAAATGGCCAAGCTATCATTAAATTACCATGTACAAAATATATTATATTTATAAGTAGATTGCACTGAGATTGTGCACGATCAACTTCAGAAAATGTTGCTAAAACATAAGTCAGATAAAACATAATTCAGACGAGAAATGTACCCGTCCGTTCATTCAATAAAATTTACCATTGAAGTAGCCGAAACGAGGTTTTAAACATTTATTACTGTAAACTTAGTTACGTGTGCAAATTTGATACACACAAATGCAGTGTTATGTGGATCTATAAATATAAGTCAGTTAAAAAACTGTGCGTTCTTCAAGAAAAAGAAACGTACTTAGGTTGTATTGTACACAGGCAATAAATTACGCATCTCTACGCAACGATTCTGCGGCATTTATGAGATTTTTCCAGATGAAAATTGACCTTGACCTTAATGACTCGGATATGCCCATAAAAAATATTGCCCCTTTCAAGGGAGTCGTAAAAGGTTTTCCGACCGTTGACTCTTATTGCCGAATAAATATGCAGTGAGTTATATTACTCCGGTTCTGTATTCAGTTGGTTGTATTGATACTTGAGATAAATATCTTCCGATGTTGGAAATTACTTATTTGGTTATTGTTTTGCATTCGATGTTATAATTTGCACATCGCATGTTGAAAAAAAACGTTTACTGTTAGCCGTATGAAATTTACCTAAATTGCCAGTATACAAGCAAATGTGATGGTATCTGGAATCCCCAACACAGTTAAATTACAACGCCTACTGACTCGCATTTTACATGCTATTAATGCAATTGCACTCGACTTACAAAACGGTTTTAGATTAGTTTCTATTGCCTTTCAAATAAATAGGCACGCTTCATGTTTTATTCGCAACATGTTCATTGCAAACTCCACAATAAATAGCGAAATATTTTTATTTTTTTTATTTTCCGACGACATTTCCTGATATAAAATTAAGCGATCAGCAATTTTCACCTTAGATGTTAATGATGTCCCGATATTCATTTAGGAAAATATGCTGAAAAAGTTATTATTACAAAAACATGAAAAAGAATAGACAAAATACATACCTCTTTTTTACAGGGAAAAAATATTTGTATTATTTTTACAACGAACGTTAATCAAACTAAACACTCGAGCTTCACATTATAACACAACGGTTCCCTGTAACACGTATTTCTGCTAGGGTGCCGAATACTATTAAAGCAATAACGGAAGCCATAGCGTAGTTCTCGTCCAAACTTTTTACCGAGTCCACGCGGAATGAGGGGTTGGATCTCGATGTCATAGGTCGCGCTGCACCGGGACCATTGTCTGCGCACAATGGCGCAGCTGGCCTCCCCCGGGAGGGGCCGTCATAGAGAATAGTCGCGACGCTCAATTTCGGTAATGAAAACCATCACGTATCGCCCGATGTGGACGTTGCGTTACCGATATTTTGGAGTTTCGTTATGACTATTGTTAATACCAATCATATTCTGCTTTACACAGTGCTTATTTAGAGAGTACAAACGTAAATTACCTACTAAATATTAAGAACTTCAATCGGATAAAGTTTAAATATTTTTAAGGACAGCTTGTTTAGCTAGATACCACCAACATGAAGATAAGGTGCAAGTTTAATTCTTGAACATGAAAATCAATGCCTTTAGCCAATTAAATTTTTGTACATTGAGTTGTGTGTGTCAATTTTTCTGCGTCACTAATAATTATCGTTATAAATATTAAACGTTGTTGTACAAGTTTAGTGGTAGTATAAATGACGCTAATGTGAATGGCCGAATGATGTTATCAAGGAACGATCGATACTCGATTCAGGAGTCATCGCGATAAGCGTGTGCATGCTTGCTATGTTTTGTTCTTTATGTTGTTATCGATCATATGTCAATCAATTCATTTTAAATTGAATTTGGTGTCGCAAGTGTTATTCATCTTACTAAGACGTACCTACTCGTATTTAGTAAAATAAAATGAAGTGAAATGTGAAGTGAATTGTATTTTTTTTTATTTCGATTTCACATTTTTAACATTAAACAAAACTGTGTACAGTAGGAAAGAATAGATAAGCTATATTCTATGTTATATAGACGAACAGCTTTTACTCGATGTGTTTTGTCGGCTGCTAAACCGAAGCTACCCATTATTCGCCAAATTATAGATTATTAGGTTCACTACCAATTTCCGATTTTCGTATATTGCCAAATCAAATATTCATCATACATTATTCATGGACTTTCATAAAAGTTATATGAAATGTATTTTTTTTCTTGCAAAAGAGCTGTTTGGTAGATAAATAAAGTTAATAAATAGCTACAAATACGTACCTATCATTAACTCTACGGAAGCGGCTGTCTGTAAGTTCCACATCGACAAAACAAACACGGTGTGTGTAATAAAGCTGACGACGGCAAACATTTTATTTAATGACTTTTATTGTGTGTTACATTTTGCGTTTATCTATGTCTATGACGATAAAGAATGGTACGAATACCAGAAAAAGGATGTCACAAGCTTGTATTTATCTTTAGATAGTTTTCAAACATGAGTTCAATTTAAACGTACAGAAGAGAGTCTAGCTAAGCTAATTTAATTTTTATTTTTTATCGGTAGTGGAAGACATGTTTCAACTCTGCAAATCCGAATGGCGTCATATTTGCAAAGTTCAAGATTTACCCTACAAGATTTTTGGTATGATGACAGTATGATTTTATTTAACGGAAGAAGAAGACGGAACCAACGGAAAGAAACAAATCTTTACTTGAGGTTTCGACAAGATATTAAATCAGTCATGCGGGTAGTTAGACCGGTGGCGTAAACATTTTGTTTGTGTTACGGACGCCGGCAACAAAGCGTGACAGTTGTTGCGTGCATCTACAAATAGCCGAGCTGACGATCACTCGGAGCGGGCCTCGAGCGGTACGGCATCGATCCAGATCACCTGTTCCCGAGGTCACTGTCACTTGAACACTGCCCTTCCACATCGAAATAAACAGTTGAAGGTGCAATTTCCAGTAACTACGGCTCAAAGAACATTAGAAAAGCCTTGGAAGTTGCAATAGTGATACAGCAAACATTGGGTCGTAGTCCAACAGTGGAGTAACGGTTATGTTATTTTCTTTTTTTTTTCTTTTTAAGGGATTCAATAACGCGGTCTTTTGGGCAAATTAAGTAACAAGTGTGTCATTTGACATTTGCCTAGAAAACACCGTTGTCGTTTATATCACATGGTTCCTGTAGCTATAAATTGTGACAATTGTCGCGTGCGTCTATCGTCTACCAAGCTGAAGACCATTCGGGCGAGTTTTGAGCGGTACGACATCGATCCAAATCACCTGTTCCTGAGGTCATTGTCACTTGAAAATTGGATCGTATAGCTTAACATGAACAAATAATAGCCGGACTTCTATAGACACATAATATAATACATGACTGAAAAGTGGTCAAGAGTTGTACATAAGTAAATGTCTGGACGAAGAACTTAAAAGAGTTGAAGTCAAAGCGTCGTTAAACTAAAATTGAATTATTTTGACGAATATAGAATCTCAGTATTCTTTATAGAACCCCATCCTCATCTAAATCATCCAAATACTTCCCCTGCCAAAAATACAAATGTTTCTACGCTAAGTTTACGCGTCATTGCGTATTATGACTCATGCACTGTATTTTTGTGGTCATATCTCACAAATCGGCGTCAGTGTTGAATGAAAGTTAAGTCGTAGGGCAGCCTGATTGCCCTGGCCACGCAACACCGGGGCCTCGCCGCGGCCAACGTAAACACACGACCCGATTACCTGTTCAATTATTACCGCAACAAACTCTGTTTTGTGTGTTTCGACGTACCTATTTATTATTTACTAATATGTTGTTGGACTAGGTTAACGTATAGGCTGTTTAACAGTAAAACTGTTGGACTAACTATTGAATGGGACATTACTTCTTTCGAAATCTTCTTTAATATAAAAATGAATCGCCGAATGTGTTGCTAAGCGCAAATCTCGAGAACAACTGAACCGATTTCGCTAATTATTGCTTAGTTGTGTTTGTAATTATCAGGTGAAGGTTCTTATGAAAGAAAAAAATAAAAAAGTTGCACGGAAAAAAAATGGGTATTGAAAATCCGAGAACGGGGCGGGGCGTCACGAAGTGCGCCGTGTCGGCTAGTCTAATATAAAATTAGGTGTTTACATACATCATGTTTCCTTAAAAAAGAAATAATCATAATCATCGTTTTGTATCGGTAAATCCTTCACGTCATGTTTATTTAGATCTATATTATCTGCCTGGAATACGCACTTATTAAGCGTACTTAGTTACCTAAAAAAAATCTATACGAACACATAGCGATTACCAGTTTTTTATTCGTTAAAATGACATGTTTAAAAATAATTTATTTGTAAGCTTACTACTCGTTAGCAACCGAATCAAAACATAAAATGTCACGTGTTTTGATTGATCACCCCTGGTACCGACCTTTTTGAGTATATTTATTTATCACTCTAAAAATTAATTTAAAAAATCTTGTATGAGTTAGAGGATTGCTGATGATAGCCAGCAATAAGTGCAATTAGAAGGTAATCTGGTAAACAGCTGAATCAAAGTAGCAATGCGTTGTACACGCGCGTTGATTGATTGCCCGGGAGGCGCCCCACTCTCCATGGTGAAGGAATGTAAACACAGGCCCCATTAACCTGCTCACTGGGGCCGCCCCGTACTTTTGTTTTACCGTAAGCACTTTAGAACCGTTTTTGTCGTCTTGCGTTGATGCACTACTATTGCGCACTCGGGAATCGCTAGATGCGTTTTTGACTGAAAGTATTTATCAGAGTTAATTAAATCGTTCTATCAGTGATACATGATTTCATAAAAACATTAAGTTTGAAAGTCAAATAATCCTTATAAAGAATATAAAACATTTTGAATACTTACGATCCATATGAAGTGATTCTAATTACGCAATGGAAAGGATGAAAATAAATTAAGTATGTGCTATTAATAAGAATCACACTAGAATTTCGCCTTCTATTACAAACAGACTAAAATCGTGTGCTCCTTCGAATCCCAGTATGAAAATCGTAAATTTTCAATCAATATGCTACCCATTATGCTAAGAGTATGAGACAACAACACTCTAAGAGATGTTATGAAAAGTTATGAGTTTAAAATTATATCACAAAACACACTTCTTATAACTGGCAAAGAAATGTTTTTACAGAGTTGTAACCTAGAAAAAGTGAAGTAGGTATATAAGTCAAATAGTATATAAAAACTTATATTTAATTGTCTATAAACAAACGGTGTTTATTAAAGGAATCTGTCCATAGGCATTTTATTGGGGTGAGAACAAAGCCCCCGTGACACCTGCCGACGCGACACGGATTGTGTTGATGTTAGTTTAGGCATGTTGACGCAGCAAATGCTGACCGGCCAATAAACTTATTGGCAGAGTTGGTTAAACAACGTAAGGTAGCTCAATTTGTATAGTGACCGAAAAGGCAATAGAAGCTCTGTTTAGCAAATAATTGGAAAGGCGAGTGATGCCAAAAGAAGACATAGCTAAACGTTCTTTCGATTTTCAGTTGGAGGTTCAAATATCAGTTTATGTTTGGTTAAACTAATTCTTTTTTCCACAAGTTTAAATAAGCATATAACAGCTGGTAACAATGCTATTATACCGTTTGATAAGTACTAATTCAATCATTGCGGCTTTATAAAAGAAAATGGGATAGATTACGCATATCGCATTGATTGAAACATGGAAGCAAGTCACTTTTCACTGTCTTATATATTTAGGCGTTGTGTGTGTCCATAATATTTGTACTGCGGTAAGTTTGTGCATCATCACCTAGGCGACCACTCACCGTAACATGGGGAATTCCTGCCCCACCTGGTGTGTGGTTAATTTATACCACTTTCAGACATCAAAATATTCAAGCCACACCTTTGGGTATTTAGCTTTAATGAGGAACTAATGGTTCCAATGTTTAACAGCTTTTGTACCACTACGAATACGGCAATTAATATGTTGTTCCAGTATGTTGATTTGATATGAAAAAAAAAAACAGTATTAGAAAAGACATTACGATTAACTCACCGACTATATAAAAAAAACGTTTATAGATTTTATTGCGTTGTAAGTAAAATTTGAGGGACAGAGACAGCGCCGTATAATTATTGTTGGAAGAGTTACAATCAATTCAAGTCTAAAACAGGATAGTCCTCAACTGTGACAAAAATAATGTAGTCCCATCAAATTGTCTATATGTATTTTTTTTATAAGTTATGATAAATCTCGGACAAACGTGTTACATATAACGAGACTTGGGTTGAGAAATTAGAATGTAAGAAGCGTATTATGACACCGGCACCTCAGCAGTGAGGGCGCCAAGAGGGAAGCCCTTCGCTTCCGGCGACGTCACGAGAGCCCTCGGCGGATCATTGTCCTCGCCATTAAGCTGTAATTGCACCGCGATTGGGAGCGTTAAGCGACCGGCGTTCTTGGAACTCTCGCTTTTACTTGAATACCCCGAAATAAGTGTAGTATTAATAACGTCAACATAATTCATCCATACACACTCTGTCATGTGGTCATGGTTTTATTTCAATCTATTCATTATATAAGTTTAGGGAACGGGCGTTTCAGCTTCTTTTAGATTACGTATAATACCAACTCGTTTCTGCGGGCGTGGAATATGGCAGCTTTATTCAAACTACTTATTTAATGTTTATATACCTATTGTTATTACTATACTTTCATATTTATTTATGTTTGTTGAGACGCTTTTTTGTGTTAACTAATCGGTACGTCACTTTTCGACAAAGCACTCTAACAGCAATTTAAATTAATAGACTATTTACTGTGTTAATAATATATATAATGCTTCCTAACCGGCTTCGGTTATTGTGACCACTTTTTGGACTCTATTCGCCAGCCCTTTCGTGCGCCCGTAAGTGACTAGCGTAGCCAAAATATATTACTCAAAACTAACAGCTGTTGTTTAATTGGTCAGTAGATATGAAAGGCACAATTTCGTTATTGCATTGTGCCTTGTTAAAAACGTTCAACACTTTGGAAACATGTAATTTACCCTCCCTCACAATTGTATTAAAAACCCATATCGAATTGCCACCCAGTGAAATTGTAGCAAACACTCACATGCACAATGTCTATCGAACTTAGCACTGCGTTTGTGACAATGTGTTAACTACCCGCTACTGTACAGTCACGATCAAAATGCTTTTAAATGTTACGAAAATATGTCAGAGTGTAAAAACATTCTATTTGAAAGGTATGTAACTAATTACGAGATCATGTGTCTGTCAAAATTGTTTGTCATAAATTAATAGTGTTTTTATTTATTGACTCTGAACGTATGTACTTAATTTTTTTTACTTATATTTATATTAATCTATATTTTTTAGACAGTAAATAAGATAAATTCTTCTTTGAGATAAATGTTTTACAAGCAGCTACAAAAATAAGCTTCGTAAAACCTTGATAGCGCTTTATGTAATAAATTAGAAGTAAAAGTTATTCGAGAAATATATTTGTATTTAACATCTTTCACAAATAGCTACTTCCTTTTTCTAGTATGCATATATTAACTTCTTAATATAATTCTTATAACTCATTTAACGGAGGGTAATGGCATAAAAAAGAGCGTAAAGAAACAAATAACGGCATAAATTGATAACCGTTTTGTACTCGGTGTTCCCGATCGAGTGTATTGAATGGAGCCCTTGGAGTCGACGTGGCGACCTTAGCACAGTTCGAGGGGGTATTATTAGCGGTAATAGGTGGGAACGAAAGGGTCGCGTGGCGCCCTGCAGGCCGTTGAACCGCGCTTCGTTTAGTTACTTATCAAACTTTTTTAACATTGCCAAATTCGGCTCAGTTTCTATGTGATAAAATACTTGGGCTATTTAGGTAAACTATTTTTTGTTATTATATAGAATGTGGTTTATGATAATATAGTTAGCGTGTGTTTTTTTACAAACGTTTATTTCCACACTTTTTTGTATATTCTAAATTCTGGATATATAGATTTTGTGTTGTTGATTGATTTTATGTTTTATTACAAATCCGTCTAATAACTTAACCTAACTGGACAGTAAAGTTATTCATTTTAATTTCTACACGCAAACTATAAACATTACGGGGCCCATACGAAAAGCTTCATAAGTTAACGTGAACATTTGGACAAAGTAGCTGGGGAGAAAGCCCGACCGTGGGAGATAGCGCCCTGCGCGGCGCGCGCGCAGCTGTCGCCCGCCGATCGATTGTTTGATCCGCGACGTCGTATTGTTCCAGCGCGATTGTTCGCGCGACGCGTGTGTGAACGGCCCGTATTTGGTATTGTTATTAATATTTCGAATTTAATGGGGTCAATCGTATTTCGGCTGTGCGAAGTTTACAATGTCGGTATTGTTCGTTTCTTGTCGCAATTAGATGCTAACGTCTTTACGTTAACGTTAAATATTATGTGTTTTTTATAAATAAATGCTGTATTTATATTGAGTGGCATTAGAAAGAAGTAAACGTCTCATTTACGCTCTACGAATAAAAAAGTTCAGAACGTTGTATTTTTACAACACATTTAGGCGCGTAAAAGTATAATTGTAAAAATCTTCAAACGATCCCAACAGAAAAAAGCACAACTTGGACCAAATTGCATTGTATTAAAAATACAATTATATAGCGCCGCGACAGCTGTTCCCAAAAGCCGGTTTTGTCATTATCTACTGATTTTACGCATTTGATTATCCTGGATTGCAGTAGGTAGGGCTAGCCCATCATATTATATTAATTACACGTCAGAACCGGTAGGATTACACGCATCGCGCTGCGCCGGCGGCGTCCACAATGGGAGCGCATTGTGCGTATGCAGATAGGTTGCGCGTGCGACCGGCCGCTAGACAAAGCGACTTGCATTAATGGCCGCTTGGGGTGCTGCAATGGGGTGCATTGGGAAACGCGAATGACGCTATATAATTTGGGAACGAAAATTAGACATAAAATTCGGATAATGCATTGATTGTAAGTAAGTAGTTTAAGGTGGAGGAAATTGACTCAGTTTCTTCTACGATATTTTTTTATAGGATATTTATGTTGGTGTCAAGATCGCGCAATTAAATATATTGGAATTTTTAGTAACGATCAAGAATCAGAAAAGCAAAATTTGATCATTGTTGCCGGTACCTTTCCATTTAATAAGAATGTAAGATTGACAAGTACCACACGCGTGCACAGACGAAACAATCTTAATAATGCTTTTTCTATTTTGCAATAGGATAATCTAGTCGAGTCTAGGCTACTGAAGTGTTATATTATTATTGAGTAGTCAATTGTTTGGTAGACAATTAAAACTACTTGACCGCATCTGTAGACTTAAGGAATATGACAAATACCTTTGGCGAATTTAACAATAACATAAAAAAATATCAGATGTACCTACTCCACGCCATGTACTTACTATCTATTGTTCTGTAGTCTTATATCGGTTTCAAGAGTTTAATATCAAAATCTTTATTTATACAGCAGGTTATTTATTCTCTACATATATTAAAAAGCATATGAGTGCTGGCTAAAAAATTAAATACAGCGAATTGGATTACGAATTAGTAATCTGAAGAGTTCACTTTCACAAAATCTAATCTCCGACCCCAGAGTGAAAGTGGATAGACAAAGCTGTTGAATTAATAGGGCGAATTGTAGGGTTGCAAGAGCGCCCCCGCTAGACAAAGCGTGGATTAGCTGACGCGGGCGCAGGGCGCAGCTGCCCGCGGATCTAATTGATATGCCCGCGCACATGTCACACTAGGGTTGAACTTAAACGTCAGAGTCTAATCCGGCCTTTTTTTCGGAGTGATTTTATTTTGTTACTGGCTCATTTCGATCTATGCTCATTTGATTGTCAAATGAATCCCGTAGAAATATTCAAAGTGTGTAATTTATTTACTATTTGTATTTATTATGTTTATGTTTATATCTAGTTTGTTGTTGTATGTATGTAATTATGGAAAATTGATTTTGTTACTTTATTCAATATCTTACTCATGGGTCTGTATGATTTATTGGTAGCACTGTCTTCCGAGTTTGTTTCTATAAGTCTGTGTTTAAATTATTTTCAAATCAATTTTAATTCGTCCTAACTCGATTCGAGTATTTTTTATGTTTGTATTAGGATATTCTATAAATATTTGAGTTACGGACTACTAAGGCAATTCATCGTACATTGTTAACTTAACGATCAAAGTATTGTAAGTGTGAGTAAATTATTTGTTAGTCTTGATATTAATCTAATGAAAAATCGTATTATTAAAATAATATATTATGTTGGCAGCCCTGGCGTGACGTCACTGCGCGCGTGCAGCCACAGCGCGCAATATGGCGCTGGGGTGCCGGCTGCGCCCGCGGGGAATATTAAAAACGAGAGATACGGTCGTCTCGTGAGTACAATGACTTCGAGTATCGACGAAAAAGTGACCATTGTTTATTTAATTGTAGTTTTAATAACGGCTATGTTTTATTTTTTGAAGTGTGCAACCATAAAGGAATAAGATATGGGACATGCTTAGATACAATTTGAAAAAGACGCAATTTAGACATACGATTTGCCGTCGCCACTAAATTAGTTCAGCAGTATGAGAAAAAAAACGTATTTATTACACTCCGATTATGGTCCAATTTGAGAAAACTAAGAACTAGTTTCATGATCTTTAAAAAATCACGCGAACAAAATAGGATACCTTGTATTAGAAAAATAGTTCAGATTACATTTCGCAATTTAATGGTCTGCTTTTATGAATAGCCTCTAATATTCCTTGAATAAAGAGATCCATCTATTACAGATCGAATTTGCCACGAACCGAACTGCTATCGACTTGATACTGGTTTCTGAGATTAGCGCGTTTAAACCGCTTTGTTGTATAAGTATAGGACATGTGAGTTATGAAAATATATTATAAAATGAAAGGAAGAAAGTAGCCTGCAACTTTGTTTGCTAGCAACTGCATTTCTTTGATAAAAGGATCTTTTTAATATAAAACGAACTTGCTAGTTTCTCTAGTCTCTGAGGTCAGCGCGTCGAACTATTATTATATTAACCGTCATAACATTTTAGTATAAATATTAATTATTGTCAATTGCATATCTGTACCACCTTTGTGAGTTTGATGATTTAATTATTTTTGTAATTACGCGACAGAACGATGAGAGCCAGTTTCCATAATCTTTCATTCTACGTATAAAGTAACAAAGTAAGAATTTTATTCTAATAATGGAATTATAGCAGTCGATACTTCGAGTGAGTCGTAGTGGCGTAGTGGCGTCGCCCACGCATCGCTTTATCTCCGCGATCAATAACAGTATGGCTATCGGATTGGCGGCAATCGACACAGTTAACATGAACATGGACGAGGCGGAAGAGGACTAGTGTGTGCACCTGTGTTAGCGCGTACATTTGTGCACATTATTATTATAAACATGTTCAACAAGAGCAGTATATTTTTTTTTTGTTGCACGATTTTTTTTAGTTTAAGAGCCCAAAGCTCAAATGCGACTAGTATAAGATTTTTGAAGCAGCGCAACTAAACTTTGTTAAAGTTTGTGCATTGAATTGAAACAAATGTAAAATATGTAGTCAACTGGAAAGAGATGTAGGGAATTTAAGTGCGTTATATTGGCACTAGATGCCTAATAAGTATTGAACATGTAAAATTTGTACGGCACTGCAGACGTATTAGTTAAATTTTGAACTGTTTGTTAATGAACAAAATTTCATACACTAATCGAAAACTAGTGCCGGTAGCGACTTTGTCCTCGTAGATATGTAGCCTCAAACTTTCCCGCATACAAAGCTCAAATATAAAAATGATATTCCTAATCCTAAGTCTTATGAAAGTTCTTATATGACACTTTTCCGCTTTGATATACTCGTATTTATACAGATAGTGCAATTAAAAACTAATGCAGCCTTAATACCAATCAATAAGATCACCATGTATGTTAAAAGTCTAATTAAACATTGAACTAGTTATGATAAAGTTACGCGGTCGTATATTCAAAATAAATAATCTCCCACTTGTACTACCATTAGTGTTTTACTAAAGAACAACACACAAATACCACGCCATCAAAAACAAATTGTATTCAGGTCAAGGTTCACTTGACAATTAAAACGTAACGATCAAGCGTGCTCCCACAAATTATTTAAAGTTTACACATCTTAATCTGTAACTTTCACTGTCACCTATTATTCGATATTTTTAATGTTATAAATAAAAATCGTCTGAAACGTTTTAACACTAAAAAAACGTGTCGAATTGAATAATAAATGTAAATAAATATATATAATTCTACGTTAAAAGATCTGGCAAAAAACCTGATTAAAGAGGTTTCCTAGTAAAAAATATATTTAAATATTTTATTGTACTGTAGTTAAACCAAATACCTGATAAACGATTCCAACTACTTACCCACTGCAGCATTAATTGGTTACTTTAAAAATCATAACTTATTCAACCTTAACGATCTCACAAATCACTTTTACTTTTTCGATCAGTCTTATACACGTTTGTCCGGTATTTATTTGTTTTTGATAATTTGAAAAATTGGTGAATAGTAATTATTTTTAAATTATATCGCATGAAATAAAATTATCACGAAGTTGGTACTTTCAGGGCGGGCGCGCGGCGGCCGACTACGGCGGGCGCTCCGTAGCGACTACGCGCTACGAGCTACAGTCTAAAAACAACTTCTATCAATATTTAATACATATCCAATGAATGTACCGATTAGATAATGGTGTTCTTGCTGACACACGCATCGCTTACACATCGGAACTATTGTTCACATTGAGACTTCCTTTGTGAGTTATGAAAGGATATAGCGATTATATTTTTTGTGTACGCGGCCTTATAACGTACCTATTATTATTCAATATAGACTAAAAGGTAATTCCTAATTTAGCTGGATATATTAAGAAGTAATTACAATCTTATGTAAATAAGACGTACTGTTTTATAGAGATTAACTTCTCTTAGAAGTATCATGCAAATAAATACTACTTCTCATTTGTTGATGAAATCCTTACAGCCAGAAATAAATTATCTCTATATTATTGATTCAGAAAAGGCAAGGAGCCAAGCCAAACTGACGAGTGAAAATCAATGCCGTTTTTATATATACAAATTATTAATAACAAAAATCTACTTATTCTGCTATTCTAAGTCTTGCTCACGTGCCAATGTAAGTTAATCATAAAGCGCGAACTGAGCGGTGCGAGCCGAGCGATATGAGCGCGGCCGGCCCGGGTTGGCCGCGCGCCAGCCGGCGACTTGAAGTGCGGCGCCATTGGCCAGTGAAAGTCAGGGCAAATGGGAGTCGAGCGACACTTCTATATAGCTACTATTTGCTTATCACACACTTAGTTGCTTGCAAACGTTCATACAAGACAATCCATTTGGGAAAAGTCTGTCTCTGTTTGAATATCTATATAATGCTGTTTTATTTGAAGGACGCGTCTAACCCGGCTAATCTTAGTAAATTTTGTTAATGCAAATATACTCGGCAGTAAAAGTATAGGATACTTCATTATTTGTTTAATTTCGACGAGCGCTTTATACCCTTCTAGTTTGAGTTAGTTTATAGTCAACGAGTAAACTGTACTGCTATAATGGTATGATATTATTTTTGATGATATGAACATTGATTGCTTTAAGTTGCTCTAAAAAGATAAGGTATATTCTTGTTGAAAGAAAATTTACTTTAATTTTTATGCTAAGAATGTCGAGTCTCAGCAAACATAAGTTGCTTAAATAAAATAATACGTAATCGTTCTATTCTCACATCCTAATAATTGTTATCTAGTACTTCTTAATATAAAAACATTGAAAATAGATGAATCTTAATTACGCGGCGCCGACGGATTTCCGTGTCTGTCACGAAACTACACAACTACATACAACATTTTTGCATGCATAATACTGCGGTGTGAACTTGCTTTTCCTTATGTAATTTTTCATAAACAATTTTTGTATGCTGATTAGGTACTAACAATTCGCTCATTTTTCGTGTTAGTAGATCAGCAATTTTAATTAAAAAACAATTTAACTAATAATAAATTTACTCTATTAGTAAAATCTAAATCATTCGTTTTGAGAATAATAGAAGACTTTTGTTTGAGATTTAAGAGTTTACGATTATTTCCTTACACAACTTTTTTAAAGTTAATAGTTATTATTAATGCTTCGCTCTTCTTAATGTTAATGATAGCCCGCTAACGCCAATTACCTTGACGGTTTATAAAGACATAGGAACTTTGTAGATTGTTTTTTATAAACCCTAAAATAATATAAAATAAAAAAAAGCAATATCGCATGTGAATACTAACTACGACAACACAGTACCTATCAGCGTGCATAATTAAGTACGTTTACTACATTAGCTATTTATTACGTTATGTTGATTTTTTAAAGTCATTAGATCAAGCATGTGTTTGTTTAATTTGTATTTTTCAATAATTAATAAATTTTATTTATTTTTGGATTACTGATTCCTAACCGTCATTTTAATCAATTTAAAAGCAGTGTGAGTCCAATTCTCTCGAAATTAGCATAGCTACTATTTTCGCATGCTATATCAAAACTATTTGATTTGACTGTTATTAATCACCAGTTTCTGCTTGTTAAATGGTAATAAAAGATTTCCTTCTGTCACGGTAGCATTTAAAATACACTTAATATATTTTGTAACCCTGTACTGTGACTATGATTTTTCAATACATAACTACTCTGAGATTTCTGCTTTGCTTAAACGACTACAAATGTTACGTGCATAATGCCGTGCGTGCAGATTTAAATTTAAAATGCGTGGTTATTTGAAAACGGTATGAAATGAAATAATTTTAATACCTAATGTAATTCATCAAAAACTTCTAATTCGATACTAATTGATAGATTTATCACGGCCGCAAACTATTTCGCGCATCTCGTCGCGTGCAAACCAAAGACGGCCGTTTGTACAGTTCGTTGCAATAATATCTTGTATAATATTCCGGCTTACATTTTTATTTTTTATTTACGCAAGAAAATAAACTTCACGTTTTTTGCACTATATATTAGATTTGCATGAGATACGCTTAAGTAATTTTAATTGAACACTATTTTCTTTAAAAAAAAACTAATAACGACGCTATAGTTTTGAATACCCATAACTAGAATTGAAAGCTTAGAGTTGAAGAACAGTTACTAAAATGGTAATAAATGGTATTGAAACATTTTGTTACCTTAAAAATTCAAGAATGACATGCCGTCCGATTTAAATTAAACAATTTAAAAAAAATTACACTCACATAAATATCGACCCGAATTCTGAACATTCAAAATTTTAACGACCTAATAAAACGCGATAAAATCACAAGGCTTACTTTTCACTTGTTTTAATTTAAGTCACGGAAAAAGTTCGTTTGCAATCGCGGCGGGCACATAGAAATCGCATTAGAGCGTATAAAAGACATGCGTACATACCTGCGAGGAGCGGCGGCGGCAGCCACGGCACACTCACTGCACGACTGACTGTACACTCGCGACGCGCGCGACCAACGGTACGTGCAAACACCAAAAGCAAAATGGACATACCTGAGGGTGTCGGCTGGCACGGGGCGCGCTCGCTACTTGAATGAGCTCCCCGGGCGGAGCGGCGCGCGCAGGGGGCGCGGCCAGCCCGCGTGGCTCCGGGCCCGGCGCCCCCCGCCCGCGCCCCGCCCCCCTGCACTGCTCAGCTGAGCCCTGATTAGCCCCCGGCCGGGCTATTCAATTAAGGGTTGCTCGGTGGCCGGTGCATCGGCGATGCGAGCGCGGCCCGCGGCGCTGCCCGGCCCGGCCTTTGAGGGCTCTTCATTAAGGCCTCTCCATCACCGATCCCGTTATTCTTATTAGGCCCCCGGGCGCTTCGGCCGGGAAACTAAATTTGAATTTTTTTGACCGGCTCCACGCAATATCGCCGGAGATATTTGTTTATTGGGCGGCCCCGGCGATGGTAACCTACTCGATTATACGTCGTTTGGATGCGAGCTTTGTCTTCGGTCTATCTTTTTTGCACAGACTTTATAGTAGTTTTACATAAAACACAGTCAGCTGAATATCAAACACTGTTTACTTTTCATATATTAACCCTCATTTAGGGTTAATGCAAGTCGCTAAAGGCAATATGACAGGCACCAATTTCGCGGAGCTCAAAGAGAAGATTCAAAATTCGTCTTGTCGCATCTTATCTCCGAGGGCTTTGAGACAAGAAAATGTCATGCAAAGTCTTCGTTAATCTCAAATAAGAGCTGATGTTGGTGGCTCTTAAACTATTAGTATGGGGAAGATATTAGAATTGAAAATGAAGCAACAACGTCGCAAGCGGTGGAGCGGCGCTCGGGGCCTGCGAGACCGGGCATTAACGTTTAATGTTATAGTCTGCGGTAATCGCATCGCTGGGTTAAGGCTATCTTAAAATTGAATCCAACACGCTGTAGGGATGAGGTCCAGCAAAGCGTTCAAATGGAATTGAGTATATACGACAATGTTTTTGTGTCTTGGAACATCTTAAGATATTTTTTTTATTCGTACTTAATTTAATACCTTTTGTTTTATGATGCCAGTTAATAGATTGTTACAGTTAATATACTTAAGCATATCACATACAATGCTCAAATTATTATTCCAGGAGTAAGAATTCAAGAAAAAATCTTCTTGTTAAATCTTTGGGGCCTATTTGCTCGCATGTCATAAGTTATTGGCAAGAAGTAAAAATATTTGGAATTGGAAATTGTACACTTTGTAATCGGAACTATTTTCCTAAGTTAGGTATGCACTTGCATGCCCACGATACGATAATTTGAAGAGATAAGCCATTTCGATGTAAGAAAAAGGAATTACCACCTACCTGCGTGTCTCGTGGCGGACTCGTAGCGCGCTGCTACGGTTGCTACGGCGCTGCTACGCAAGATATTGACTCTAAGACGTAGACGTTTTCCCTACAAAACCTTCCAACTCCATATTTTTTTGACTTTTACTCGTTTAGGATGTTATTATATTTGTTTTCCTTAAGTCTTAAATCCCACAAGTACCGTGTTGATAAGGGGTTTTAAAAACTGTGCCAATTGTGTTTTTTGCTTAGCGTGTAGTAAAATATGTTGTGATTTTGAGGTTAAATAATGACAAGCGGCTAGCGCCAAGCGGCTAGCTTGGCGCTAGCCGCTTGTCATTATTTATAATTTTCATATTTTGCATCGAACCTAACTCAATTTTATCTTTGGCTAAAAGCAGCTTACTGGTTCCTAAATTCTACTCCTTCGGGGATCGCGTGTGAGTCGGTCTATACAATCATATTTTAGAGTCGATAGCATGTTCTACTTATTGTGACTTAAATTATTTGTGTCCGTACGTCACGTTGCTTAATATACATTATATATATTCAACAATAATATACATTATACATATGTAAATAATATAATCATCATAATAATGACATTATTATGACGATTATGATAGGAATAGAAATATGAAATCAAATGGGGTTTTATTGTTATTTTCCCCATATAAAAATCAGGTTTTATATTATGCAATTAATATTAATATAAATATATTTTGTAAATTTTTTTGCGAGGTTTTTTGCAATGAAATTAATTTTATATTATTTGAATGTACTTATAAATGTCATACAAATTGTCATCATTATCCCTAGGACATACCTATATTCATTTTATAAACTCTTGAGTTATGGGAACTAAAATGAAGTACTTAGGTTTTGTATAATATTAAGTTTTTAAGTAATCTAATTTTTATGTGCCACCTTGTTTTGTAACAAATGAATCAGCTTTTATATTATGAATTTACTATATTTAGTCCGCGGCTCTACTCGCGTGCATTTGGATGAATTAAAAACTCTGTTGATATAGCACCTCATTGCATAATTGGGAAATTTTAAAGATATTTCGTATAAAATATAATATTAAATGTTTCTTAGTGCTTTTAAAATTTCCATATATTTTCCTATCGAGCTTTTTGATTGTAAGCTTTTGTCAAACACCTAACCCTATGCTACCAAGTGCATTAAACATATATATATAGCTTTTCTCTTACATGGATAAAAATACCTATCGAAATACTTAAGACCCATGGCCACAAGACTATTGTCTTGTTGTTTACAAACGTTCGTATCTCAGTCAGGTTATGGGGACACAGTATCAAATTGCAATCTTCCCACAAACTATTAATCGAAGTCAATTACAATGAAATATACATACATATCATATAAAATACAAAATTTAAATGCTTTTAAATACATTGTTTGTTTATTTATTTTCAAGAGCAGAAAGGTCGGATTTGTTGTATTCTGGTGACTATTTGTGCTCTCTAGTCGGGTGACTCCTTGACTAGAATCTTAGAGCAGGTGTGTTAGTTACTATTACTATGTCAAACGATATGCCTTAGCATTCACCCTAGTGAATGTTCTTTGGCCTTCATTGTCTAAATTGTCTTTATGTTAAGAAACTAATCATATAAGATTATGTCCTAAGTGACGATTACACTTTTGCAGATATTTTAGATATTTTAAAAGAAAAGCCATAGGCATTGTCTGAGTGATTAATAATTAAGATTGGAGTTGAAGGGTCGAGTGAAGTATCGAAACTTAAGAGTTGTGAGCAGAGATCGGTTTACGCCCAAGAATCATATAAATAACGATTTTACGCCCACTAATAAAGCATTAATTAAGCGCATGATCAAAATTTGGGGTAATTGTACATTTGCCACAAAGTTAATTCGCCACAATGTAAAACATTCCATACATTGAAAGTTAATTCGTAAAAGAATTAACTAGCGAATTACAATTCTAAAGACGAGTGCGGTAAATTTACTACACAAAAATAGAATTATGACAAATTTACACATGCATTTTTTTGTGACGAATCAACTTTGTGGCAAATGTACAATAACCCAAAATTTGGCCAATATATCAGTTTATGTTTATTTTTGTCCTATTTGTTTTACCCTTTGTTTATCACTATTCATACTCATGACTAATTTTAGCAATTGTTTAACCTAAAAACCACGGAATAAAGGTACAAGACAAAGCATCATAGCATTTTTGACGTAGATTGCCAAGGCCCGCTCCGGCCCCTGGGCCGGCGCAATAAATAAGTGATAGTGAGACAGCGTTATCTCGAGCGCAAATTTAACCGGTTGGGACGTGATTTGGCATATTTGCCACAATGTGGAATATTAGTCCGGAGCCGTATTTTTATAAAGGATGCTCGATTAAGAATAATAGATATTATTATATTATATTACTCGTAGATATTAGATATTGTATATCGAATAGAAGAGTGCGTAATGAAGCCGCAACTGCGAAATATAGTTTAATGTTCAAAAACTATTTACAAGTATTAAATATAATGAAAACTATAATTAGCAGTTAAGAGCGGCAGTGGGTTAGGACGTGCCGCTCACTTGAGCGATGTTTGTTCAAACCCGAGGAAAACGTCTTATGGATACCTACATATTAAAAGAGCTGTGTATTTGTAACAATGTAATGATTTCTTTGGTGCCACTGTCTAAGGGTTCGTAACCCTAACCCGTAGGTTGTGATAGGAGTCGCTTTAATTAAACAATCAAGCTCACTAAATACTGTAAGCAAATAATAAAAATACTAGGTACATTATATTTAAGTTAATCCTGCCCCATGCATCAAGAGTTGTGGGTTCGATTTCCACCCAGGACAAATATTCGTATGATGAATACTTGTGTTTGTTCTGAGTCTGGGTGTAAATATCCAATATTTAAGTATACAAATATATACTTAATATATATACCACTGCTGTTTCTGATATCCGTAACACAAGTGCTAAAGCTTACTTACCTTGGAGTCAGATCAATGTATGTGATGTACCTAGTCTGATATTTATATTTATATTTAAATAAATACACACTAGAATAAACACTACGAGGCTGTAGTACCGAAGCGATAGGTTCTTGTAACTAGACGTCAATGTACAAAATGTAGCTTAAAAGGCTGGTGGCTATTTTTCTTATAGAAGAATTCTGGTGACGACTAGTTGAAATGTATGCCAGAGATTTCCTGATAACTTCTGTGAGCAAAGATAGCAGCATTCTTTGTTTCTGTATATTTTTATCGCACAATAGCGTACAGAGCGCGTTGTAAACGCAGTCAAGTGAAAAAGCTACAAAACGATTGGTTTCTTTCGATGACATACATATGCTAAAAGATACGCTTTTGAAAGCTTTTACTGTTAAACTAAATATGTACTGATATATTATTTGTACGAAGAATCTATTTAGTTTACACTCTCTGCGTAGAGGAAGTTTACAATTCGATACCATTACGATTTAATTAATATACGATGTGGATTTTTTATTTGGATAACTGGTCTTACCATTGCATCAACGGGACTGTCAAACTAAATACGTGCTGTGTATACTTAAATATTAAATGTTAACACCCAGACACAGAACAAACACAAGTATTCATCATACGAATGTTTGTCCTGGGTGGGAATCGAATCCACAACTCTTGGCGCATGGGGCAGGGTCACTATCGAATGCGCCATCGAGCCAGTCAAAGTTATAAGGTCTAACTATGACTTAATAACATTGAAAATTAGGCCTTATGATAAAATATAGTATGCGGTATTGCAAGCTAAGCGACGCAATGTAATTAGTTAAAATTTGGCATAGGTACTATATAGATATTGACCGATCATAACACATTGGATAATTTCATCAAATTTTTATAATGTCCAGTATAATGTTCATCGTTGGACGAAGTCGCGAGGAGAAGCGAAACGGAACATAAATCACGTTGTGATTATTATCCACCAACAAACTGTCAGAAAAAGCCTAATATTAATGCTATCTTCTTCCTAATTATTATACAAGTGTCCTTAGTATTTCTGTCTGTACCAAGGAACCTGATCTCTAAACAGAGAGTGTAAACCGAAAACGTTCCTCATACAAATATAATGTATCAAGCACGTATTTAGTTTGACAGTCCCGTTGATGCAATGGTAAGACCAGTTATCCAAATAAAAAATCCACATCGTATATTAATTAAATCGTAATCGTATCGAATTGTAAACTTCCTCCAGTTTGAAGTCGTTAAAAAAATTCAAGTACAGTTTACATTCTACGACTTTACTACGAGCGTTACGAAACCACACTTTTAAAGTTAACGTAGTGCTACAGACTACGAGAATATGTTACGAACGAAGATCGATTCATTACTAGTTAGCTGACGTTATTTTTTTTGGAGACGTTACCATTTCATACTTATTATATTAAATCAATGTATTTTTTAGTTCTAATGAATCAATATTTACAATAAAATTATAATATTAATGGGTACTTATATTAAATTTATCTACTTGAAATGTTAATTTTTAAACATCAGCTTATTATTATTTTTTTAACACTATAATACTTCCTCGATAACTGGGCTATCTAACACTGAAAGTTTTTTTTAAAAATCGGACCAGTCAAATACTGGTCCGATTTAAAAAAAAAACTTTCAGTGTGATCTTTCTGAGATTAGCGCGTTAAAGCAAACAAACAAACAAACTCTTCAACTTTATAATATAAGTATAGATTATATAAATTGCTGATAACATAATTTGTATATTTAAGCTGCCACGTCATAACCAATTTTCTAGCAATTGTAGCCATAATTGTAGCGCTCTCAATTTAGTACCTCATATAAGTTTACGCGGTTTTTATTTTATAACCGAGTAAACTTGTGTATATTATAATAATTCGCTGGAGTACCTATTTTCATCAGTACTATTTAAACGCGTATACTTTAATTTAAGTCTTAACCTTGAATTCATAAATCATTCTGTGCTGAAAAGTTTATTGCAATTCGCAGTCCACTCGGGAATCCGATTTGTCGCAGTAAGTTTATATAGTGCTTCCCGCGGGACAATTTATTATTCCCAATTTATCTTTATGCCAATCGCGTTGGCATCGGGTCACGAGTATCGATTGTCATAAAACAGCATACCTATAAATAAAGTCATCTATTGTTCCTATTATGGTGTTGGGATTTAAAAATAAAGTATCAACTATGATCTTTGTCTAGCATGTCGTGATAGCGACCAATATATAATGGGTATTAGGTTTTTGATTGGCTTAGGTTTGCAATTTCTCACTACTTCTGCACAATTTTCTATCTAAACCAATTCTTGGCTTTATTTTAAGGTTAAAATGGTAAGGTTTGCTTTTTTTATCTCCTTACCCCTTCGGTGACTTCAGACTTAGTAGTTTGTATAGACTTGTATGTATATATAAATACTGTCCCATGTTCGTCTGGGGCTTAAAAAGAATGTGCCAACTGTGTTTCTTGCCTAGCATGTCGTAAAAGGTGACTAATTGGATATCGGGTTTTGGGTATGTGATTGTATAGGCGACAAGATAGCCACTTGTCACTACATTTTCACAACTTTCCATCTAACCCAGCCCAGTTTTATTTTTGCCTGAATGTGGTTATGGGGATTTGCTGCCCCTTTGACTCTGCCGGAGATCACTTATTACCGGGGAACTCGCCAAATCCTAGATCACGGATTTTTACCACTTGCTCGGCGGTAAGAAGAACTTCATGAGGAATGGTCCAATTTGTATAGTTCCCCTATCTAAGGGTTATGAAGGTCAGATAGCAGTTGCTTCAAGTTAAAAACCAGACTCGCCAATTCCTAAATCACGGACTAAGTGGACCTCATAAAACACGGTATATAACACGAGGTAGGTACATACATAAATACATAACATGCTCCGTTAATCCTAGCCTAGCATGTTGTAGAAGGTGACCAATCGTGTATCAGGTAATGGTTATGTGTTCATGTAGGCGTTATGTTAGCCACTTGTTACTACTTATTCATTATTTTCCATCTTACCCAAAAGAGTTAAATATTTTTTTAATATCTAACTGACGGCTTTAATATATTTTTTTAGTCCACTCCCCTATGTTATTTTTTTTATACCTATAATCGCATTCTGCTCATCTCGGCAAATGTGGTACAATACTTCAAATTAATTGGACAAATCTAGGAAATTTATATTTATACATATATGTTTTAGTTAAATGTAAATGATGGTATCTAGATAGACACGCGCCTCTTAACCGAGGAGTGCGGGTTCAAACGCGGGCACGTACCTCTGGATTTTTCAGTCTTTGTACCTATTTATACCACTAGCTCGACGTTGAAGGAAAACATCGTGATGAAACCTGCAAATTTAAATAACATTGGATTTGTAACCGTGATCCAAAAATTGACTGGTTCCCCTATCTTAGGGTTACGAAGGACAGATCGGCAGTCGCTTCAACGTAATTACCAGACTCGCTAAATCCTGGATCATGGTCTAAGCGGACCCCGTCTAAACACGGGACATAACGCTAAGAAGATGATGGTATCTAGATAGAGCTTGGAGCTCGATTTAATTATTTTAGGATCATATATTTAATTTTATTAATTAATTTTATTATCATACTCTTAGCCATTCCCTGAATAACTGTCAGACAGATAGAAGTTGAAGTAATCCTATAAAGACCCGGAGTCCATAGAGGATTACTTCAAAATTTCTCTCTCTTCTCTGAAATTTATTTTAAGTTAAAAAATCCTTAGGAAGTTAGAAAATCATGGTGAGCCGTTGTACCCTTCTGTAATTTATTAGCCATCTAATAAATTAAGCAAAACATATAAGTAACAAGTTAATTATAAAACCAGACAATCGAGGATTCCATTTCAACGAGATAATTCGTTTAGTACATGAGTACGTACATATGTATATATGTAATTAGCAAAAGTTTGGGAGCGGTGGTATTACATAATTCTGGAACACGCACTTCCACAAACAAAATGTTCAACTCCCCTATTATGGAGTTTGAAACAAGAATCCGGCAAATATTGAATTTCAAGTAGGTGGATTAATGGCAAAGTTGGTCGGTGTTCACCGGCGTGAGTCTTGGCAGTTCCACGTGTGAGCGTGCTCACTGTTAGCGAATTTCCCAGGGGCAGTCGGCTGGTTCGTTTTAATACTCATTGACGTAAAACATCGTACATACTGTTTTGTAGCTCTAGAAAATACGATGCTATAATAAATAAACAACAAAACAATCTCCAGGCTGACACACCAATTCCCTAGTTTCAAAATAAACATTATAAGCTTTTACTTTGGATACTAGGTAACGGATAGACATACTTAAATACGTTTACAAACTTCCATGACTATACTATAAAAGTCCATGTTCATCCCACGAAACATTTGTCCCTAGTGGGATTCGAACCCGCGATTTCGTGATTTCGTGGCCAGGGTCTCAGACCACTTATCTTACTAAACTTCAGTTACATCATCTACGTTTCGTAATTAAAATTAAATAATATTAGACTTATCACAAATATATTAAACCTCATACTAGATTTTACTGTTGAATAACATTTTATTGATAAGTAATTAAATTAATTACGAGCTTAAGCTTAAATAATAATATTAATATACTTACCAACTTCAGTTCTTCGTTTACCTCTCAGTTTTCTATTATACTATTAGGTATTGTTGTCACCCTCATATTTCGTCGCAGCAATTCATATTTCGATTTCATCAAGTTTCAAATAAGGCAGAAGTTGTATATTCCGAAACAGAGACGTCCAATTTCGAATTATAGTCGTACCAAATTCCAGTTTAAGTGCATCGTTTGAAATTCTCCTCAAGTCTCTTGGGTATGGATGAATTGGACCTGCGCCAATGTTTGGAAACGATCATCTCGGCGTTCCGCGATAACTGCATTCACGGCGAGCGGAGCGTATAAAGGAACTTTCCGCGGGTCCACGAGGCGCGGCGCGCAATACGAGGCGCGACGAGTCGTAAACGCGTCCGAATCGAATTTCCACGTTCGGCCGCCGCGCCGGAAACTGGAAGGCCTAAGCCCGGACACGTCCCGGGCGCCGGTCGCGGGCTGCACGCGCGGCTGCAGCCGGCTCCGGCGGTGCTGCTCGGCCCGACGTCCGGAACGCACTCCGCTCCCGCTATAAGCTCACCGCGTACGCCGGCGGCGCGCTGTAATTGGACTTTATCGCGCTCTCGATAAGGTTGCACATTAAATGCGGGTCGCGGATGCAGGAGGCTGCGTCGGTGAGCGCATACGGGCGTGTGATTGTGTCGGTGTGCCGGTGCGGCGGTGTGGCGCGGCGCGTGGCGGGAGCGGTGCAGGTGAGCTGTGAGCTGTGTGCGCGAGGGACAGGTGAGCCGGCTGGGCCCGGCCGGTTGCTCGGCAGCAGCGCGAGCTCGTCCGGGCGCGTCGCCATAGCGACAGCCGGGCTCTGCTAGACGTGAACAAATAAAAGCAAAGTAACACAAAGTGCGCGCGATAGCGGCCATGTTTTTGATTTATTATTTCGTAATCAAATATGGAGCTTGTTGAATGCAAAAGCGGGAATAAGTTTTGTACAAAATATGCATGATGCACTCTTTTGTTTAAAATAAATAGTAAAATAAGTAATTTAGAGCAGTTTCAAAGGCTTTATTGTTTACTGGCTTGATCCAACAGCTACTTTTGCAATTGCTTCATAGCTATGTACTAGGATATAAAATGTAGTTATAGCTCGCACCCAATATGTACGCAAATCCGGACAAAGGATATTGGTTCAGCACTGGCAATATTGCTTCCCGGCTATTGATGTACCTAATCTATGAGTACACTTGCACCGGGCTTGGTCTATTACGACGGGATACTGTATGTCGTTTGTGGCTTGATGGCTATTTAGAATACCGCCTGATTGTAGTGTAGTGGTATTTAAATAGTTTTGTAAACTACTCTAACTTTTAGGCAACCATAGATACCATTCGAGGTTAAATTACTTCTAAGTTGTATAAGAAGACGCTGTCTACCAAAGAATGCCTATAAATAAATTAACAATAAAGGATTATAAACATGAAACTCGTTTTCTTTGAAATACGTCGTGTGCAGGTAAAGTAATTTCAATTCCCAGCATCCAAGACAAAAGAAATTTGCGGAAATCTACTCTATTCACAGAAATTGAACATTTTTCCGTCTCTCGTCCATTTTTCTTGTACACCATTTACTAAATAATGTACCCACTAAGGAAAAATTAAAAGCTTTCCTTCGCAATGGGTCTCTGAATAAATGAGTTGAAAGAGCGAAGAATATAAGCCGATTATTAACAGACGTCGGATGTCTCTTAATAAGAGAGATTTTATAAATGAAGGACGGGAACAGTTTGAATGGAACTCGTAATACCATTTCGAGCAAACGATTAAAAATTTGACGTTTCAAAAAGGCGAGGAATTTGTAAGGATTACGGTCGGCTGCGTCAGTGCCTCTTGAGGTACAAAAGACGGCAAATTGTTTAAATTAATATTTAATTGATTAACATTTTCCGAGACGTGTCGAATTTAGCTTTGAGAGTACAAAAAGTATTTATTGAATAAAGAACTCGAAATAAATTACTTTCTAAGATTTACCCGACACCTCTCTGTTTTGTCCTGATTTCATTAGTAGTAGGTAGGTAACTGAAATATATGTATATATAAGTATATCCTCTTAGTTTCGGTCTCTAATTTAAACAAAGAAATTACTTTACTTATTACACTCTAGAATCTAGGTTATAAATGTTTTTTGTAATTCGAAGAAAGAGAAAAAGAAAATTAAATTTAACTTTCCAATAAAAGGTAATCAAGCATTTACAAACATTAAAAACACACTAAGCTGAAACGAACATTAAACAAGTCGCTTCAAATCATTAAAAAAACCACTCTCGAACAAGTTTAGGTATCCTCTTGTGGAGTGACGCAAAAAATTGATGTTTTGCGAGGAGAGGCGTTTCACGCGGTGAACTGTGAGCTGCGTGAGGCCCGGTAAACAACAAAAGTTAACCGGCCGCCCCGGGGCCGCGCAAAAATAATAATTAGCCTGCAAAAAGTGGTGAGAACAACGCCGCAGTATACATAAGATAACAGTGAACCCACAGACACGTTAGCAGCGACAGGCAGCGCGGGCAGCGGTGACAACCGCTACGGAGTTGCAGAACGAGCATGGGGCCCGGAAAATGCGTGCAAAAAATCTCCATACAAACCTTATTATTTGTTTTTCCCACACCCGTGTATCGCTACATTATACAGTACACACGTTTATTTATGTATATGAAATACGTCGCGTGTAGGTAAGGTAAATTTACAAACACTAAAACATTGCGAGTAGGTATTTCTTAAGTTAAAAAAAAGATTTATTATTAACCTCTTCGGCGTCATCTAAAAAATCTAAAAGTAAAATCATCATCTTCTTTAGTAATCTCTTATATATCACGTTCGTAATTGAAGTCCGTTTTATTCTTATATATGAATTCGTCCGTCCGAATTATTATGATATTGTTCACTGTTATTGATTCGACTATATCTACCGCTCGTGAGTCAGAGCACGGGCGGAGTTATAGGATAATACGCTGAAGCGCTACGACCGGGCAATGCTGTACCTCTTCAATGCAGATTTCGTGTATTCAAGCGTCGTAGTACGGCTAAGTTGTTCTAATAAGACGCCAAGTTCCAGACAGGTGGAATACATTCGGTCGTAGTACAGTGATTATACCATTCACTCTACTCATAGTAATGAAATAGAAAACCGTAGATAGGTGATGACAAATGCCGTGAATGCACGCACGCACTCACTTAACTTTGATGCTTTAAAGTGTATGTATAATACCTACTAAGTATTTATACCACACGCTGAGTCTTAGCTCATGGTCCAAAGGGGTCTTGGAATGAAAAAAATAATAATTTAGCCCCTATCTCCTCAATTCTTTACACATAACATTACATAACATCACGCCCATAATCCCCGAAGGGGTAAGCAGAGTAAAAGGGACTGCTGGCCTCTTTAACCACATTCAGCCAAAAATAAAACTGTCTCAATTTTTTACTTGTGATTTTTCGTTTTATTCGTGATCTGTAAAAGATCATGGTATAGTGTAGTCGTGTAGTCGAGTAGGTTGTTTATATGTAATCATACATATAATAATGCTAATTAAGTATAGTTGAGCGAACATGTGCATTAATAACATCCGTAATAACGTTTCCGATTGGAATGCTCCAAAAGCTCGCAAAGGCAGATTTAATTAAGAATGTTTGGACGTTCATTATGAAATAGTAATTGCAGTCGCCTTTGATGTGGCCAACTAGGGTCGTCCGTAATCCGCGCGAACCAATTAACGAGTAATAACAGATGCGAGGTGTGCAGACTGCGGACTGCGGACCGTGGACTGCGAGCCGGTGCGAACCGCTGCGAATCAAGTTATGCGATTTGAATTAGCTTCCAAATGTTTACATGGTTTGACCGGATAAGTACCAGCGAAATACGGTAAACTTTAGCAAAGTTACATGAAACTGATTATTACTTGATTATATTTACAACGTATTCCTTATCCTAAGACTGTTGTTTAAAAGGAAGGTTAGAAATTATCCGATAATCATGACAAAACTAAAAATTTCTAATTATTTTAATGTTATCTTAAATAATCTTAAATAAAATCTCACATTTCCTTCTTAATTAAACTATACATTAACTTTGTAGATGTATGTTGCTAGGGAATGCAGAACATCTTTACGAAAAGTAATGTTACACAATAGTTAGTTTAACAAATCTATTTATAAGTTTGTCATCCCCAAAACTTCTAAATATATTTCGGCTACCTTTGATATGAAGATTCCGTGGGCCGGAAAACAATATGGGATGTCTTTTGTCCCGGAAAAGTGTACAGTTCCCTGGAGACGGGATAAAAGCTCTTTGTGACAAACTAAGATCCATGCGGGCCAAACGGAAGGTGGACGGTAGTTCGATACGGAAATAGTCACGTGGACACATGTAGGTAGGTACATCCGTATATATCTTTAAGATTAAACACACTTATTATAATATTTAACTACATATAACGCGGTGGTAGCTCAATGGTAAAGACACGCGCCTCTTAACCGAGGAATGCAGGTTCAAACCCGGGTACGTACCTCTAGATTTTTCAAATCTATGTACGTATTTATACCACTAGCTCGACGCTGAGGGAAAACATCGTGATGAAACCTGCAAATTCAAAACAACATTGGATTTGTAACCATGATCAAAAAAATTGTCCTGGTTAGAGTTACGAAGGTCAGATCGGCAGTCGCTTTAATGTAATTACTAGACTCGCTAAATCCTGGATCATTGTCTAAGCGGACCCCGTCGAAGCACGGGACATTACGCAAGGAAGATGATTATAATATTTAACTATGACCAATTTCTCTGATTCGGTTGTAATCTTCCGAGGACACTACAATGTTCATCGGTCTCATTAAATCTAATATCATGTAACTGCAATTTCTCATTTAGTGAGGGTTATAAATCTACGATGAAGAAGATATGACAAGGCTAAATAGATTTTAAAGCATACGGCTCAATTTTATCCACCACGGTCCGTTGATTGCCCAATCCCGTACAAAAGCATTGACTATATAAAAAATAAAAGCTGTCGGTGTGTGGCAGCAGCGAGGCGAGTTCGGCGCGCACGCTACCGTGCACCCGCACAGCCGCGGACCAGTGCACGGATAAAGCATTTCAGAGACGCGACCGTTTTAAATGTTCCACGTTTTAAATCCCCGGACGTTTTCCAGAGATGATATTTTAAAACTGCGAACTTTTGCACGTGAGGTTTATTAAAAGTTGCCTCACTTCATTGGAGGTTTAATACGCGCTTCGCACAAAACATTTATTCTCATAATTGAAATTTGATGCTATTTAAGCTTTTAGGCATAGCAAAATGTTATCTAAGTACGTATAATCTTTAGTTTTACATACAGACTTTTTCAAACTAATATCATGACAATATAGAACGTCTCACGTGTGTAGTTAAAATAGTCGCGGTGGTAGCTCAATGGTAAGGACACCCGCCTCTTGACCGAGGAATGCGGGTTCAAAGAGAGTTAAGGGGAAAACATCGTGATGAAACCTGCAAATTCAAACAACTTTGGATTTGTAACCATTATCCAAAAATTGTCTGGTTCCCCTATCTTAGGGTTACGAAGTTCAAATCGGCAGTCGCTTCAATGTAATTACCAGACTCGCTAAATCCTGGATCATGGTCTAAGCGGACCCCGTCTAAGCACGGAACATAACGCTAGGAAGATGATGACGTGTTAAGTTAAAATAGATCCACCAGTCTTACAGTTATTCCTATATGCAAAACAGATGAATACCATTGTAAATACACCTGTATAACAGGATATTTATAGGGTTTCCGGGATCCGAGGAGTATTTGTGCGTCCCCTGGGAAGCTGGCGAAGCTCGCGCGGCCGTGCGGAAGCCGCGCATTGTCCAATACCAATTGAATTACGGAGTGCGATTCTTCCCCACAAACACGGATAAGTGCCTAAAAAATCTATTTACGGGAAAGGTGTGTAAAAACAACCATATTAAAGCACTATTTTGCACACACACATAATAAACGATATTTTTACCACACTGAAAATAGTAGGTACTTACTTAGTAATATATGATATTTTTTATTCCTATTATTCATTCCTGATATATTATTTGTGATAAATAATTTATTATGCATTACATGACTGTACTACTAAATTTCGCAACTCTAAATATCGAATTACTGTATTCATAAAGTTCATAAGTACGATTTACGTAGGTTAGAAAGTACCTATATATTCTAGTACATGTACAACGTTGGAAATTAAGAATTATACATAGATCTGATATAAGACGAAAAATCTGTACCAACACTCAATACTCAATACTCAATAATTTATTGCTTCCATAATGTTTACAAGGTGTTGGTGGTTATTAATAAAGTACATTATAGACCCTGTGAGGGCACTGCAATTGAAGAGAGGACGCATTATTTAAAGTACACTTTAATAGCTTTCTTTCTTTAATTAGAGCTTAATTACTATTTTTATATTAAAATTATACTGTGTTATTGTTTATGTGACGACTGCACCATCTCTCTCTAGTAGTATTACAATAGTTTAGTAACTAATAGTATAAAAATCCTGATCCTGATCGTGTGCCAAAAAGTACACACAAACACTTTTTGGCACACGATCAGGAGATAATTGAATTGGGTTGGATCGAAAATTATGAGTAAGTAGAGACAAGTGGCTAGCTCGTCCCCTACATATTCAACCCAATACTCTTTACATTAGTTTCCACTTACGACATGCTAGACAAGGAATGCAGTTGGTATATTTTTTTTAATATTATACCTACATACGACCACATACTTTGTAGCAACTTTTAGATAAATGAACAACAATTTATCACAGTCAAATTTCCAAACACATAAACCCTAATATACCCTAATAATTATCCAACATTTAAATAAAAGTTGGGACATCATGGTGTAAGACTGTCGGGTGGCCTATAGATATGAGTGTGGTCTGAGCAGATATTTGTCGGCTTTGCGCGCCCCGCCGCGGCGAGACCGCACTTCCCCTAAAGGATTAATTTAGATTTTGGTACACAAGGCTGTTTGCCGAACACCCTGTTTGCTTTTCATTTCCCTCCATATTACGAGTATCTAGGATATCTCAGAGTCGGCGGCGAATTAAATGTTTTAATCAATATTTAGGAAGCCTTTATGACTATGTTGAACATTATTATCGTATATGTTTATGGCGCCACTTAGGGCAACTCTACACCGTGTAATTTTATCATATATAATTCAAAAACAATTTTCGTTTAGGAGTCTTTAAAAAAAATAAGTGACTTGAAAGTGTAGGTAGTTAAAATGAAATTAGATTAAAGAGATATATGGACTTCTAAAAAGCTTTAGTTAATAATTCCCTCCAGACTTAATCGGTTCCCGTACCGTAATTTACTTGTTAAATGTGTACATATACATAAATCACATCCGATTGATTCCTTTATTTTTCTCGGACGGTATTCGAAAAGATAAGGTATCTACTCTATGTTATCACGGTACTTGTCAAGAGACTGTAGTGCCCTGTTAATATCGCAATATTGGTACATAAGATCTTCATGCTTCACTGGTCTCAGTTTGAGGGCCTATATTGTAAATAAGATTTGGAACAAAGTAAATATGCTTTTATAGTAAGTAGATACGTACCGTCGGATCGGTCTCCGCGTGATAACTTTCCACACGCTTACCCTCGCACAATAAATCATGCAGCCATCCTGAGTCCCGAGGAGTTTCTTTTGAAATCTTGTCAGGTGCCACGATAAGCGTAGCCACCTCAACTTGCACTGTGCCCTCTTACATATAGATGCCAATTTCGTGTAATAGCCCATCGTCGTAGTCCGTCCATCGTTGAGCTGAGTTGAAAGAAGTTGGCGCGCCCACAATAGGTGTGCGCCAAACTTGAAGAAGTTGCGAATAAAGTTTATTTCGTCGCCTGACAGAAAACATCTTTATTCAATGAACACGCATTCTATCTAGTGACATTAGGATTAGTTTTGATACCAGTGTTATGAATCAAATAATCTAACTGAATGTCTGAAAATCTATGAATCAAAAAATCTTATAAATTGATCCTAAAAAGTTTGGATATGCCTGCGACTATGAATGAATGACCCAAGAATTTTGAATTACATATGTTATTTGAAAAATATATTATTTTAAATATTTTAGTTTGAGGACCCTTGTATGTCTGGAACTCAAAATTACCCACTGTGATCCCGTCCTTACCTTGCAAGGTAAAAGGCGACTAAGGATAATCCTACTGGCTATTGGGTTTGTGAAATGTAGTATATGTAGACGACGAGCTATCTACTTTGTCACATTTTTTTTTAATTTTCAATCCAATCAAACTCACTATTATTTTTGGCTAAAAGTGGTTTTAGGCGCTTAACTGCTTCTGGACTCTGCCTACCCCTTAGAGCATTCCAGGCGTGATGCTATGTATGTACAGTTTTAGCTCACTCATTGTTTGCCTGGCTCGCACATCTCTGATAGAAAAGCAGCCTTTTGGTGCGTCGGGTTCCGTCGGGCTCTGTGCTAGTTCACTATCGAGCGCTCTCCGACTTGACCATAGATTTAGGATGTACAAAAAGTTTTTGTTTCCTTTAATAAAGTACATTTAGTAGTAGAGAATAGTTAAATAAATAATAAATTCAGACTACATCACATACATTGATCTGACTCCGTGGTAAGTAGCTTAAGCACTTGTGTTACAGATATCAGAAACAACAGTGGTATTACAAATATATACGCAATTACAGAATATTAACACCCAGATACAGAATAAACACAAGTATTTATCAAACGAATTTTTTTCCTGGGTGGGGATCGAACCCACAACTCTTGGCGCATGGGGCAGGGTCACTACGCAATCGAGCCAGTCAATGTCAGTCAGTTGATATACGAATTTATAGGTTTCGTCTCGATATTGCTTTTGATCGAGTGGTATTAATCCGCACTTAGACTCCGATAATCCAAATTATATCCTTGAATTTGCAACTGTTATCGATTGAGCAGCCGCCGTACCCACATAAACATTCGTTAGGCCCAATAATAAGTCTCAAAATTAAGTCTCAAAATTAACTATACCCTTTGATCCGCACTAATACGTCCACCCGTCGCGGCGCGAGTACGCCCCCGCGCTTTCAATATGCTGAGTGCTCTCGTAATCCGACGGATACATAAGCCTTAATAACTTCCCCTCGATGTAGGTATATATGTATCAATCAAATATTACATTCATGTCCATCCCAAATTAGTGCGAGGCAGCGAGCGGGTGGCTACATGAGTAATATCAAAGGCGGGCGACGCATACAAAAGTTGACGGACGTCCGGCGTGATTGAGTGTGGCCCTTCGATACAGGCTCTAATGGGTCCCCGGGGCGAGGGCAGCCTCCGCCTCCTCCCCCCGGGGACAGGGCTGCTCGATACGCTAAATGTTTAATTATGCTTAATTACTTTTCTCGTAGTTGTTAACGTTCCAATATGGAGCATACCTATCGTTCTCCGAATAATAACTTGAAGTGACCTACTGACCTAAATGGCTCCGATGGGTCAGCCTACAAATAGTTTAGTACATACCTCACTATTGCTATATTTTGAGAGGAAACTGATGATGTCAAACTATTCAAAATAAATACCTCTCCTTGAAAAGCTGAAAGATCATCATCAACAGTCATCATCAGTTTCACAATTCAAAGATATCATGTTGGCAGGAATGGGATGTTTACCAAAATATCTAGTAATAATATTTTGGTAAACATGCCTATGCCACACATAATTAAAATTAGTAGGGAGTGCAACTATTGGTGTTTATATTAGTAACCAGTTTTATTATTACTGGGAAATCTTAATAATCTTATAAACATCTTAATAATCTTATTGAAATGACGAATTATACAGGCACATATTGTATGTTATGTTTGTACTCATATAGACATAGATCAAACTGAATACATAGGTAAGATTATTTTATCTTATTTTTGTTTGCCCGTTCATGATATTTGACGAGCCTCATGCAGAAAAATAGTACAAAGTTTAAATAGTCCGTGTCATTTTAATGTCTTTTAGCACTGAGAATCTCCCTACCTCATAATGAAAATTGAAACCCCCCCCCCCTGTTTATGTTAGATTGAAAACCTGCAATCCCCGAAAAGCCAAGCTTTTTCCCAAAATAAAGCTGAGTTGGGTTAATTGGAATATTGGGAAAAAGAAGTGTCAAGTGGCTAGCTCGTCGCCATTAATCACAAACCCAGTACACCATTAGTCGCCTTTTACCACATAGTAGGCAAGAAATATAGTTTAGCTCATTCCTTTAAAGTCCCAGACCTCTAGGGGTCGAAAAAAAGAGAGTAAAATATGAACTTCTAGTGAATGTAGAAAGTATTTATACCAGCCCTGTGACATACAGATAGATGAGCAGCGGCGTGTCAACCCTGCGCCGGGATCAATGAGGTTTTGCGTAAGGCTCAGCGGGAGGCGCTCTGTAAATAGTGCGGGCTGCTGATTGCAACTTAACAGATTTTTATGTCGGCCACCGTTTATCATACCGTCTACTAGCATTTGTGATCTCATCCTGGTGTTTCTCGTCTATGTGTATGATGGTAAAAGCAATTAACTGTGTTTTGGGTGACTAACATTTGTATATTAGTTGCCCAAAACACAGTTCAAACCCAGATGACAATTCGTTTTGCACCTCTATTAATATGATCATAAAAATACTGAATTATATTTTATGTGTTCTTAGGCATGCCTCTGACTAGACGATGTTGTTACTTAGGCTATGACCTCAAGGTTAGTGGCGCATATGGGAAAATGAGAAAACCCCATATAAACCTATAGTTTCCTTATACTTTCGTTCTTAATTACTATTGCCCTTTGCTCACCCCAACTTACTCTACCTGGTACTTTCATTGTAGACATATATTTTATACTGATAGAGCTAAAAATAATATATTATGTATGTCTTGACGTACAAAGTGTATTCCGTGATTGAAATGTAAAACTTCTTATACCCCTGTCGCCCGAGAAAACATTTGAATGACGTGGCGTACGTAGCTTCATTGATTATTTCCCTCTTTCTCCTGTTTCTTGTCAACGGAAACTCTAACCGGAATCCTAGAAATATGTATACTTTAGATTAAAATATTATTCGCTATATTCCAAGGTGGAATTTTAATTCATCTCAAAAACAAAATTAATAGAATCCGGCATATTGTTCTTGCTCCAAATTTAGATCTCAAAGAACAGGTTTCTTTAAAATATTTTCCCCTTATCACTAAGCTAGCCGTATAAATCAGTACTTATGCAGATGTAGAAAATCCAGAGATTCTTGGATTTCATCCCGTGCCCTACACAGTTAAAGGTACATATTTAAAGCAACATATAGGTATATTCTCATATACTAAGCTACAATCGCTTATGTAGTTATTTTTCCCAAAGTTCCAAAGTGCCGCTTTAAATAAATATCTTGCTACGATGTATCACGTATAATATCACTTTACTTCTCTCGATTCAAAGCAATTGAGTTTAATAGAAAAAAGTGCAAAAGAAAGATTTGGCTCAGAACTTCTTCTACTTTGTTAGCACGCAACCTGATAATGATAAAAAAAAACACCTACGCTACACCGGGGCCAACATTTTATGCTAAACGGGCGCCTATTATTTCAGAGAAGTGGAAATTCTCCCCCAATCCGTCGTGGCCGAGGGCACTTTACAAATCGGGCACGTACGAGGGCAGCGGGCGGCGATGCGCTGCGTTGATGTATGGCTGCTATGATTCAGCCGCTGTGTCGTGGTCAGGGCGCGGCGCGCTCAAAGGAGAGGAAATCTCATTTCGCAACTCCCGACCCCCCACCCGTCAGGCCCCCCTCCCCGCGCCCGAGCGGACATCTATTAAAATTATTTGAGAAAACTCAACACTTGGCCGGGGCCGCCCGCCCGTCCGTCACTGCGGCTCTAAGCATATTACGCGCGCTCCGCTGGGCGGCTATTGAATGCTTTTGTAAATTTTTCACCTTTGATGCTTTCCTTTTTTGCTTATTGCTTGAATTGTTTTCAGGTAGACGCGATACCCGAGACGGAAATTTAATAAAATTCTACATAAGGGCATGCTTTGTTAAGTGGGTAACTAATAACAAACAGAAAAGATGAGAACCGAATACTCGAGTTAAAAAGTAAAATAATAGAAACTAATTTAAGTTTCTATAATACCTACATGTAATATCGAATAAAAAAACAGTACCTAATAGGTTATATGATAAATGTATTAAAAAGTAGCATATTCGGTTTGCGAAACTGGATAATCTAAGAAAAGCTCTATACGATTTTTCGTTTTCACCAAAAATACAAATGTTGTGAATGAGCTCTACTCCGGTACAAAGTATTGTCAAATTGCTACTTTGAGCCAATAATCTCGGTATTTTTACCTTATTAATGGTATGTAAAAACATCATGCCACCACACGATCATACCTACATTTTTTATGTATTCTTTTCCATTTTCTCCTCGCTAGAAATATGCTCTCAAACGCTAAGTGAAAATCGCTTGTAGAAAAATTGTTAATTAATTTCGCATACAAAAAATCAAAGAGCGATGGCGCGGCGCGGCTTCTTTGTTCGCGTCCCGCGCTCACTCGTGTTTATTCCTCTCCGATTCAATTAGTTGTCTCGGAGTGCAGACGCGCCGGGACGCCAGCCACTAGCTTAACATACCTGTTTATTTACACACCTACTTTGTTTACGATCGACATCGAAACATCATCCTGCGATGGCACAAGTAAATTAAAAGACTTTCTTTTCCAATTGGTTGCAGACAGTTGGGTATTAAATTGAGAAAAGATACACACACATACATTGGTATAGTAAAGAGCAGTATTAGCTCAGTGGGTCAAAACTTCTAACCCTCTACTCTAGTCTAGCACGCATGTCTTTGTACTTGTGTAAGTATGAATTTGTACCACTAGTTCGACGAAGAGGATCATGTAAGTAACATTATCCATTGCCTTGCCTAAGTTTCGATGTTTAAATATCAATCGCTTTAATGCAAATTTAACCAGCTGTACTAAATATATGACCATTATCTAATTTCTCATTATCTAAGCGGATTCTGACTAAGAACAATACAACGCTTAGGAGATACTTAATGATGCGAGAAGTATTCGGTTAAAACCCACTTCGATTAAAATGGTGGCCTTAACCACATGATATTGAGCTTCTACTGCATTTTTGAGTAAGGATACAATAAGTACTAAATAGCAAAGGGGATGAGGTCTCATAATGCTCTCATGCTTTCTACTTGACAAATATGAAGCATAAAGATCTACGTATAGGTAAGAATAGGTAATAAAGATACAAATAGCTCAAAGCCATTACCGGTATTTTTAACTAGCTGTGCCTGCGGTTTCACCCGCGTCTATAGTTCACGTTATATAGCCTATAGCCTTCTTCGATTAATGAAATATACAACACAATAATAATATTTCATTTCGGACCACTACGGACAATTTCCTGAGATTAGCGCGTTCAAGCAAACTAAAAAAAAAATGTTTAGCTTTATATATTAGCATTAGATAAGATTAATGAGTTGATTATTATAAATGTACTTTTTCAACAGAAATTGCCTGCTACGAGGAACACCCAAAACACTGCTGTTGACTTTTCGAATAAACTAAAAAGTTTAAAAGCACATTGTAAGAGAAAAGTGCAGTAAATAGTTAATTATTTACAGTTTATTTAGATAGGGACCTAAAACTCCTTGATCAGTGAATTCAAAACTTCACTTGAAGTACCTTACGTACATTAAGTAGTCACCCTCTCCTCGGGAGAATTTAGGGATTTGCATGATAAATGACGCCTTTGTCTCGACCTAAGTTGCCCAAAATGTACAAACAACAGAAAGGTTGGCGGGTTCGTTATATATAGGTAAGAGTATGTACCACTGGTGATCTATCAAATTGTCATTTGACTAGCAACCTAATCCACGGACCGCGAAACAAATGAAAATTAATGAGAATCGGTACAATAAATAGTCTGGGTGTTTTGGGAGGTTCCCAGTAGTCTAATACTGAAAGGTATTCTACCTTAGTTTACTTTGGTGAAGAGCAAATATGAGACTTGTCTCTCCAGAAAATGTAATGTATTCATATTCTGACGACGATGATTTCAAAATCATTCCGTCGTCAGAATATGAATCACATTATATCACATTATATTTCATTTAAATTAATCATTGTTGCACTATGCACAAATATATAATGTCCTATATATCCTCTATCCATGAAACCCTAACTTCAAGTTATTTAGGGTGTAATAAACCAGTAAGCAATAAGTAAGGTAACAGAACACATGCTATTTACCTAAGGATATAAAATTTAAGTTTGCACAATAAATAAATTTATTATTATTATTATATAAGGGTGAAAGGATGAGCGACTGATTACATGGCATTTATAAAGTTATTTGCATTGGAAAAGGGAGGAAGGTTATTGCTTAATCCCTTTGCCTGCCGTTTAATAACGCCGATAATACACCATCATGGAACTGTACAATTATCATTATCTGTAGCGTTTACGACTTTCCCGTGTAAATTGTGCGGAAAAACAATAAGATCGCTTGCAAATTATTTGCTAATTCTATTTTTTGGCGCTGTCTTAAGTTCATACAATTCATTGCTAATGTCGAGATGCCGAGTCACATAATTTGGGTTCTAATTTGAATAAGCCCCCAATGAAATATGTATTTTGATATTTTTATCTTAAAAAATTAAGGAATCGAAGCCATAAAAAATAATATTCCATTTATGCACCTTATTTGTGCTGAAGTTCTATTGGGGGCTGATTTTCAGTAGTATGGATAAAGAAACAGTAGTAAAAATATGATGCGGCTAATTTTAATACGACATCTTATATTTTTTATGTAGCATTTAAAAATGAAGGTTTTAACCATGTCGTTTTACAAAGTTGATTAACTTATAACTGGCCAATGCAATTCAGGTCTAAATATATTTTCAGCCATCAACCTTTATTAACAGAGTCTTGAATTTCCATATAAGTATTTGGTCTCAGTAAACAAATTGGGAAGGAAAAAATATATAAACAATGCAAGGCTATTCGGAATCTATAATGTATCACGGTGGTGATCTATCAAATTGTCGCGCTGGCACCGCCATGATCGCGGGCCGCGAAACAAATGATTACAAATGAAGCCGGGGCGGGGCGCGGGAGCGTCGCCATGGCGACGCCGATCGATGCTCCCGCCCGCTGCCCTTCAATTAAACAATGATGGAACATGTTCTCTCGTCATGCAGCCTCGCATATATCTGAATCCGATGAGTGTGGGGAATCTGGTAATATTTAATATTCACATAAATCCATGCTAAGGTGTTGACGTACCTACATCATTACTTTAAGTTTCGCTTTCATAGTAAATGGGTATTTTTATTACGTTGGTTGTAAAATATAGATAATGAAAGACAAGATACAAAATGTTTTGCAATTTTATATTATGTAAGTAGTTTAGAAATAAGTACATCGCTGTGTGAACTTCTCTTTTCAAAGTTATATATTAGTGATTTCATTAACTTGATGGATGAAAATGACATACATGGTTTGATTTGATATTGAATTAATCCCCGAAATTAATTTTGTATTCTTACAACATGACGACCATAAAAAATCACAGTGCAGCTACCGGCTACCATTGATGCAATATGCAAATAAAAAAACGGAAAAATTGCATGCTACTGATGTTTCTATAGAACAAACACAGAACCAATTACCTAGCGCATTCGTTATCTCACCAAAGATGGGCATTGCCGGGTATAGACATACTTTCAAAACTACTACCTATCTGTTGGGCCATATACGCATTTTATTTGTTGTAATGGCCTACATTTGAAGAAAGTGGTGGAAGATTTTTATTCAAGGTTTTTGTATCTCGTCGACGAGAACGGTTCTAGATAGTTTAAGCAAATCGAAATTTATCTATCCACCGTGCATGCGTATAAACAACTCTGCTTAAACATTTTTGCATTGGAAGTATTACTCACTGTAAGATAAAAGATCTACAAATACTAATGCAAAAATCGACTACCTACTTAGGTGATATAATGACTTTATAACTTAATTAAAATAGTCATACAAATTGAGTAATTTCGCTAGGTCCTAATGGAACATTTATTCCGTTCGGATTTACCAGTCGATAACATTTCAAATCGCCAACCGAAACCACATTTCAGAGCCACCCGAGCGGAACGGGCTTTTTAATTACGGCGGATCGACCGCAGCTCTTATTACACAGTTAAAAAGCAATATTTATTCGAAATTGGATCCTGAAGCGAGTGTTTGAACTAGCGGCGGGAGGCACAGCGCGAATTAATTCGGTTCAGTTACATAACATTAAAATTGGAAGCCCCGGCGACCGCAGCCGCCCGAAAGGCTTTGCTTCCAATCCCAATAAGCGATTGGCTCTCACACTGCAGCCGGCACCGCACACACCTAGAATAGCTCGTTTAAATACTGCCACAGACGGGCTTTTATAGGATCAGACTACACTCGGGCCGGACCCGCTCCCGCAAATTATCTAGGGTCGTACAATTAGCCAGGCTTTAATATCACCCTCCTACGTTGCGGACTTCAAAGAAACGGTTATCAAAACAACGACAACAGCAAAACGACGAGACGAGTGTTTATCATTTAATTAGTGGGGAGGGCGAGGGTGGGCAGCTTGCTAACAGACTGGCTACCTAACCGACCGGGCAGAAGGATCCGTGCGCGCATGTAAGTGCTGTGTTTTAATTAAATCCTCATTGCCAAGAGATAGCGCACCGCGGGGCTAATATTTTAGTATTTTTTTACAGCGGCTTGCTCGCGCTCTGAAAATTGAAGCCGAGTTTAAACCCCTGCGCGAGCGAACGCGCCTCCCATGGTAATGATAATGCTCGCTAGGCTTGCATTTTAATATAACAGCCTCTCGAGGTACTCGGTCACCGAGCGGCACTCGCCGGAGTTTTGTTCTCGTTGTGAATTTTCTCTCGGAATGTAGAACAAGAGTGTAAGTGAAGCGAGTGGGAGCGGGTGCAATACGCGGGACATCGGCTGCTGTTGACACAATTCTTTATTTGCACTGAGGGTGCAAAATCCTCGGTACTTAATGACTGCATATTACATGAGAGAGGCTACGGAGTGTTCTGTCTGCAACAGTTATAAAAATATTACAACGATACGAATAAAAGAATACGCCAATGTAACACTACCAAATAAAGACAATCATTAAACTAACATTAACATCAGATATCAGGCCGCTTTAAAACTCTACTACTAAAAAGCAAACACATGTTTATTTACCTACATAAATAGCATTACTCCTAGCCATGATGTATTTCGACCGAACTATTTCCATGTAGCTTTTCCATTCGAAGGAATGAATGATACTTGTTTTATTATTGCCAATCCCATTGAATCAGGCTTATTTGCCCATCCAATTAGGCGAATCTCCATTTTCATTAATGCTGTCCAATTACGTGATGGCAAGCGATGATATTTTCAATAACCCTAAGTCCGTCACACGCGGGCTGCGAGCATTAATTTCATATCGGCGCAGACAGACGCAGCGTGTACAGAGCTACATTCGGATGGTGACGTTACCTGTGTGAGCCGTCTCTCGTCATGGCAACGCGGACGAGACAATGAGCGCGCCAGAGCGAGCTAAGGGTAGGCACCGGGTAATGTTGCCAGGGGAATCCGATACGTTTATACGCAACAGCCAGTAAACATATGTAACTTTTTTGGACGCTTACAATCCTGGTACGACCGAAATATTGGCAAAACAATATGTAAGTACTATATAGTTCTACTCCTACTATGATATACAGAAGTTACAAGTAAGCATATTTTATTAAAACGAGTAATATACATAGACCAACATGGGACTATATTATAGTTTATAATATAGTGCCATGTTGGTCTGGGACTTAAAAAGAATGTGCCAACTGTCTTTCTCTACCTAGCATGTCGTAAAAGGCGACCAATTGTACCTATATGAGGTTTTGGGTATGTGATTGTGTAGGCGACAAGCTAGCCACTTGCCACTACTTTTTCACAATTTTCCATCTAAAAAGCTCAGCACAGTTTTATTTTTGGCTAAATGTGGTTAAAGGGGCCTGCTGCCCCTTTCGACTCTGCCTCTGCCCCGAAAGGGTTTCGGGGATTATGGGCGTGATGTTATATATATATGTACGTAGTCATCATTTTAATAATAAGTCGATATTGGTTACCGTTATAGCAAACCTTACTCTGCGTAAGTTCAACGGATCGTACTGTGGTTATCATCATCTTTAATTTGCAAAATCCATTGTAAGATCAAACTCGTAAAATATTTCTGTACGCAAAATGCACAAATAATTCTGAAATTATTTGCGAAGTAGTCGCAGCTGACAGCACTGGCCGGGCGGAAGGCGAGCTAGCTCGGCCAATTAATTGTATTAAAATACAATATTTGCTGTATGTCTTTCTATCAAAAACCGATCGCAATATTATAAGCAGACGAGGGGATGAAGCTCCGTTTTGTATTGAGCTGATCGTTATTAATGTGTGCTTGAAATTTGTTGTATGTGTTGTAAATATTCATTACTTGGCATAAGTAGTTCAAGAAAATCGTCGATAGTACCTAGGTACTATTATTGTAGATTTCGCGTATACACCATCTGTAACAGACGTTGTTAGGAATCATTTCTCGTAAAAAAATATATTATATATTATCTTTTTATGAATAGCAATGCTATTTATTCATACTAAACACAAATAGCAGGTAGTAGAGATTTATTTCATGTTAGTTCAACGATACATTAAGTGATAGCGTCAAAGCCTGGATAGTTAAAATGTTTGGAGAGATCATGGAATGAAGGAGCATAGCTCGAATTCCGTTTCAGATTCGTTTCAGCGGATCGTCGGTGTGGAAATTCCGGCTGGAATTGCGCTCGCGCACATAAACCGGTGTTCACGCGCCTTTCCGCCCGAGCGCATGGCACGAGGGCGGCGGCGCGCGCTGGCGCGCAAGTGGCGCAAATAACTGGAGTGGCGCGGATTGCGTCGGCTCCCGAATACTCAGCGTCGGGCACGCACTCGCTCTTGCGATAAATTATATTAGTTGGCCGTCCTGAATGCAGCACGCGGTATAATGCACTCCCGACATATTCAATTAGCGCTCCGCTCCACCGTGATTTGTGTTTCACAATGCTCGCACAACCGAAACAGAACATTTTTCATAATACCTTTTGGGCTTTGCGTTTTTAAAATTATAAGATAATTTCCGAATCTGGTTTATCTGGCGTAAAGTAGGTACATACGTTATATATTTTATTTTTTATTTTTTTAACGAGGTGCGTAAAGCATTCCGCCTTACGCAACTTCACGCCGTTCGGGGAAAACGGCGTGGTGTGTGGCACTCCCAGGGCCCTTCGTATAAAAGGATCCTTCTCCGGCCAAGATGGAGTGGCCGGGGTATACCCACTAAACCCCTCGACGCCCCTACATTGACCTCGGTGGTGACGCTGAAGGAACCCGGATCAACCTTAACTACCCCAGCGCCACCAGAAGGTACCTCGTATCTGGAAACAAATTATGAGGTTAATGACAATTACGCCAATGTTAATAAAGAATCGAAAGTATAAACTTTCAATAAACATTTGCTTTCATGTGATGTTACGTCAAAATATTTATAAGTTGGACGATTTAAAATATTTTTTTCTGTATGATGTCAAAATGCCCATTATAGTACCCACCCTGCTAACACTCCGATATGCTTTTGCAAGTTCTTCCGAACAATAAGGGAGTTTCATAAAAAAAAAAGTTGCGTAGTCATTGATCGGTCGCCAGCGGAATTTAGACCTAATAAAATTTTTAGTTCACGTTTTTTCTCCTAAACTTTTATTCGTAATCTTCTGTACAAAGAAAGTCATCATTAAAGTTGCAATAAAAAAAACACAACAATGATGCTAAGATTCCTCTTACTAATTCCTTTTAATGCTTAGTTAATTGCCGAGTACTACTTTTGTACATTACAAATTTACCAAAATGCTTCCTGCATATCTACCGAATGAAAATGCAATTCTAAATGAGATGTTATTCATTCCACATTTTCAAGCACAGTCTCCTTGAAACCTTTAGAACTGCAGATTGCACAAGTAGGCAATTAGGAGGCATTATGCAAGATACGACGCAATCACGTAGGCAAATTTTTCACATTACCTACTGTACCATCAGTGCAATTTCTTCATTGGATTACGTGTAGTATGTAGTGCGAAATGTAATAAGTATTTGTAGGGGGGTTTGCAACAGGGTGGAAGGTGGTGGCAGCGGTCGAGCGGCAGAATCAAGGGCGCGCGTGGGGCGGGCGGCCAGGGGCCGCGGGGTGCGCGGGCGCGGGGGCGGGATGCTGCGCGGGAGCCGCGCAGATCAATATCTCGCGTTGCCGGGGCGACGCCGCGCCAGACCGAGTGCCTCCCGTACTACGCCCGCCCCCATCTGCCCACTACTCGCTTATTTAATACATGCCGTATCTGGGATGCGAGCTTTTTCGTGCTAAATGACAGGGCAGCGTAATATCAAAAACACAAAGTCACTGCTCTCGTAATGTTCCTACCATAACTGTGAATTGTAGCCCGTTACCCGAATAGAAAACGCGGAGCCCGGACGATGACATTGACCTCGTTTGCTGAGAAAACTTCCGTTCTCATCCCATATCACTTAATTTATAACGATTACTTTCTGCATAAATTCCAACCACAAAAACAAATATAGGTTAACATAACATTGCTTTGTCTTTTATTGCCTTACTACAATTTTCGCAATAAGTTTCATCTGAAGTAGGTACTTTTTTAAAATGATCAATTTGATTTTCCATGCCTAACTACTTATATCTACCAATAAATAAGTTGGAGACCCGTAGCAGCAAAACTTAAGTATCTAATCCACGCACTTAACTGTAACTCAACATGATTAACTGTGTAACAAATCAATATTTCATCCAAACCAACCTACGTATTTCAAAATGTTACAGCATTAAACTCCAAATAGAATCTTAATAACGCAACGCCAGAAAACAGGGCGCAAAATGTGTGAAAAGCAACATCTCATTACCGATGGTAAATTGATTGACAGGCGCTCGGCTGCGGCCGGGGGCAGCCAACAAATGGGCACATTGTCTCAGCAGGACCCGCGCGGGATTAATTCGCGATTGTTCCATTGTGTCGGGCGCGAGGCTCGAGCGTGCCCCGGCCACGCGGGAGGGAACGACTGGGTGATTTGCCACTTCGTAATATCGTACCTACATATTTGAATGGAAGAAAAATACTACATGTGTGTTTTTCGTGCATGTAGGTTTTAATTTATTGCGAAGGCTAGCGATGGGATTTAAACGGAAAAACTGTCACACACAATAGAGTTTATAGTGGTCCTGTGACAATAGCGATATCCGCTTTGCTCTGCCCACCCTCAATTTCCGGATCGGCGACGCTTTGTTTAAAATTAGTTTGGTTTGGTGCTGCATTATAGACGATGTATTAACAATTTTGGTTTTCTATATTAATGCTTCTTTTATATAATAGTTAAACTAATTCATTACGAAGTTATGACGTGTAATTCATATGAAAATGGGAGTTTAAAACTACCATTTTCAATAGCATGCAGTCTAATTGATACTGCATTAAACCTGCTTTATTTTTTTTCTGTACTGTTAGAGCAGCGTACCACCACGTTACAGATGAGTTATTACAACTAGGTCACTGGAAATCATAGATTTATTATCTTGAACATTGCGGCGTCTTGTCATCCGGTCTCATTTGGGGAACATTTCATACGAGATGACCCCAAAAAGATATCTATAGCCATGAACACACAAGGATAGCACTTTTTATAAGAAGGGAAACCCGCAAAGGGAATTAGTTTTTCTTTTGTTACCCGAGGGCTGTTGTGGTATCTTTTTAACGGATTACGTTTCAATCCCTCCGAGACTCAGGGTTGAATTATGCATAAAGTTACACATAGGTCAAAGCCCGCAGTTATTCGGGATAACTGTTGTCCCTTTTAGGCAAACAAAAGATGTATGTACTTTGAACACCAGGGACATTAGAAATCAAATACAAAGCCGTATCCAATAAAATAACTAACTAACTAAACTTCACGCCACTATCCAAGAAATAAACAGTTATTATGAAAATACCTCACATCTCATTTATACAAATAGCAATAGTTAGGCGGGCTATATAGATAAGAAATAGAGAGAATAAAAAGTATGTTACAGTAATATAAGTAATTATTTATTATAGAAGAAAAATAATACACGACAAGAATTAAAATATAAATCAATTAACATGACTTTATTAAGAGTACGTAATTAACTATCACATAAAGACTAGAAGATTATTACTGAAAAATAATAAAGCTAATAATGATAATAACTATAAAAACAGATTATGTGTTTAAACATTATTCCACCGAGTTTTACAACCACAAGTGTAAGTAGGTCAGGTAGTTAAAGATCGCGAGCGAAATCATTGGCTATGAATTCGGGGAGGTGGATCAAAGAAAGTGCCCCGGCGATATAAGGCGGCCCGGTTATTGGGCCCAACGTGACCCGGGTGCCAAGCTCCGCCGCCGATACACGATACACTCCGGTTTGCCGGCCCCTGGCCTCCGGATGCATTTGAAATCCCTAATTACGACGTGGTATTATAGGGGTGTCTTCTCAAATAGGTAATGAATAGTATTTCTTCCTTTGCAAAAGGGACAAGTGCCAGATATTGACTGTATTTTTTTCAATAGCAATGTAAATCCTAGAAGTATTTTGACCAAAATCCATTACATAATGCATCTATATTCTATACTTGTGTAACTGACAGAGAAGGCATCAATATTACTTTTTACTCAAAGTAATAAAGTTTGAAAATTTAATGAAATCTTCTTACAATAGCCAACAAAGAGTTGCACATAGTCTTAATCTTTTCGCGATAGACATGTGTGATGGACCGTAGAAAGTACATCTATTATTGAATACTCTAATACTTCAGTTTCGAGAACGATACGCCACGTATGGCCGTGTTATAGAAATCGATATACCTATTTGGTCGAGAAATAAAGCAAGGGGACCAAGGGGTGATATTACTGATAGTAGTGGCAATAAGTGTGATAAAAGAAAGCTCTCAAAAAACATTTCTGTCGCTCCATCACGCGCCATCCAGTAATCGATATTCGATATCAAAAAGTTGTCATGCAATGAGAAAAAATAACAAGTTTAAGACAAATACGATAAGTGTGATATTGGAAACATATCTAGAACGGCAGCGTCAGGCCGCACTATCAAGTGGTCAGGAGATCCACGTATGTGGGTAGTACGTGTTGGTGGAGTGGCCGATGGTGGGAAGCAGAGCAGTCGCCCGTCTTATATGTAGTCAGACAGGCAGTGCAACATGATTGATAAAAACTAAAGCAAGTTACATTTTGTAATAATAGCAGCAATTGTTATGGAAAGCTCTAGAACGGCAGCTGCGAAAGCAGCGCGACTCCACGCATGATCCAGTGGTCGGGGTCGACGTGCGTGGGCAGGCGCATGAACAGGATGTAGTTGGTGGAGTGGCCGGTGGTGGACAGCACGCCGCGCCGTTCGCCCGTCTTGTACAGCGGGCAGTTGTAGAACACGTCCTGCGGTATGTCTTCCCGCTTCAACGGGATCAGCCACACCTGCCGAGTCGTACCAGATTGAGTTTGGTTTGGATTGAGTAGTCGTACAGATTGAACAGAACACTATTAGACATTTCAGTATAAAATAATCATACATAATCTATCTAAAATAATTTTATTGGTTATTTAAATATCAATTTTGGCATTAATATCAATAGTAACGGATAATAAACAGTGTAGTGATAATTAAACAGTAAATTTGTATTTGCAAGCCTAATGAAAAAATGCTTGGTTAAAACAAATTATATTGGTTCGCTCTCGTCGTTTAACAACTCTTTAACACAACATTTTTCACAATTATAATATTATTTGTGTGAATGTATTAAGCTTCACATGCAATATCTGAAGCACATTTTCTGAAAAAAATCAGGCAAATGCTTCGTGAAGTCGAGCCCTATCCTGGTACGTGGTCAGAATAAAGATTTGGCATTAGGCGGGCTACGCGAAGTAAAAGTTGCAAGTAACAAACTTAGCGAACTTCTCTAATCAATGGGGAGTACTCACTTCCATCCCGCTGAACAACTTCACGCCTTTTACAAGTTTTGCGTATACAATAGGAAGTCGTAAACAGGTAAAACAGGCCAAAGAAAGTCACATAAGTTTGTGTCAAACTCAAATATAAGTACATCACGTTTTAGAAGCTGGGTCATGTCTGAACATGAATTACCCAGTAAAAATTATTCAATCACTTTGAATTAACTTCTTCTCGTGTCTCTTAGAGTTATTCAGACGTAAATAGGTATATCAAGTGAACAACTTATTACTTTTATGTAGAACTTTACCAACATAAAATGAAGAATTTGAGAAGTATGCTTTTGTGTTTGAATACTGAATTATGCATGTTGGTTGACGGCTAAAAATTTTGTTTGATATTACGTTTATTAATTTTCTTAAGTATGTTTAACAGTAAATGACGTCCTAGTTTGACAACTTTAAAGATTTTCTAATCACTAAAAACTATTTGTCCCGCAAAATCACGACTATAATGTCGAACCCACAACTCGTCGTCAATACGCTTATGAGTGTAAGAGGCATCATACCGGCGGGAACTCATCGTAGAGCACCTTGGAGAGCGACTCGTCGATGCAGTAGTCCTCCATGTTCCAGCGCGCGCCCTCCAGGAACAGCCCGCGGATGTACACGCCCTCGTCCGGCGGCTCTTCCAGCACAAACGTATTTTGTACCTGGTGTGTAACAATGTAGAAATCAATGAACATAACACACACAAGCCAAGCCTACTATAAAATAGAAAGATATGATTGTACGAATTTTTGTATCTTACATGAAGCAACTCACAGTTGTGTTCGGCCAATTGTAATCTGTGCGAGTTTTTTCTATAACTAAAGTGAAGGCAGAACAACTTACTATCGCTAGATGTTTAGTATCTGGCGTATCTAATTAGTTGTATTTTTTTTACACTGTTTCCACTTTACTCGGCTAATTATGACCAACATTAAAAATCTATACGAGAGTCCTGATTTTATAAGACTCGAATTACTTGCCTCCATTTTTAGTTTAACTGGAGTGTCGTTGTTTCACAGCCTACCCAATTTTAAAATTATCAGTTACATAACATAAATCATACCTCGTAGTGAAAAGCGAGCTGATCGATGGGTATCTTGTACTTCCTGGCGTAGCTCTGCTGCGCGGCCGTGAGGAACGCTTGCGGGAAGTAGAAGCCCGACAGCCAGAACACCATGGGCGGCCCATTTGAATGCCAGTGCTGCACGATACATAGCCAAAATAATAATAGTATTTTAATTACCCACAATTATTACCGAGGTCGACAAACCGTCAAAATACAACCATGCACTCAAAATCTTAGATGATGATCAAACGCTGACTTAAAACGCAAAGCAGACTTAACTTTTTGTTATTGTAACTTTATTTATTACTATTGTAGGGTTGAGTTTCCTTTTTGAGATAACTGACAGACCTAAAAATATAATAATTATGGTATTGTTCACAAAATTCATAGTATGTCATGTCATAGCATTCATAATTTTATTTTTGTCTTATATTTAAAGTACGGGGACAACGGTAATAAAGGACAGCAGGCAGGCTTTCGGCAGGTACAAATAGGATTGTAAAAAAGGAAGCGAAATCCCAAAAAACTTAGGTATGTCAGTATCATATTTCGTAATATACTTATTGTTGATTCTGGTCACCTGCAGGAAGGCGAGCCTCGCCAGCAGGTCGTTGACGTAGGCCGCGAGCGGCTTCAGCGAAGGGTAGCTCTTGCCGGCCCACAGCGCCGGGATGCGCCCGCGCACCATGCTCGTCAGCACCTCCTCCGTGACGTCCGTCAGCACGCTCACACCTGGCATGCGGTTCTTTGTATTAAACATAATCCGATAGATAAAAATCTGCAGAAATGCAGCATCAATCTGTGTTTAATCTGTGTGTGGCTCTGACTGACAATAAACAAAGACAAAATGCTGGCTTAGAAAACCCTATTTTCTTGCACGTACATTTCATTCCTCCGATACATAACATCACGCCCATAATCCCCGAAGGGGTAGGCAGAGTCAAAGGGGCAGCAGGCCCTTTTGACCAATTTCAGCCATAAATAAAATTTGGCTGGGTAATATGGAAAATAGGGGATAATACTGTGTCAAAAAACTATCAATCTATTTAGCCCGTCCGTTGGATTATACAAAAATACTAAAATATAGAGCATCAAAGTTTGGAGTGGGAGCTTTCGACGTCACTTGTAAGTTAAAATTGTACCTACGTGTGACGTCACGTGCAACTTGAATCCGTTCTATCTTCGCCAGTGTTTGTTTGACAAATAAATAAAAAAATACGGGTTGAATATTTTTTTATAATCTAACTGAGGGACTAAATAGAATTTACTTCGTTTGTTCCCTTTTTCGCCTACATAATCACACACCCAAAATCCAATATATCATTAGTCGCCATTTACGACATGCTAGGCAAGAAACAAGTCCCAGACCAAGATGGGAGATCTTCTTTCTTTCTTGCACGTCTAAAATTATTATGAGTACCTGTATGTATTATAGACGCAAACTTCAATAAATGTGGACAACGCTTTAGCAAGTACAGTTGTTTAGATATCTATTGGAGTATAATATCGAACCTTGCACGGCCCCAATGACAGCGCGTGAGCTGGTTCGCACAATGTTGACGAGCTTCTCGTAGCGCGCCGCCTCCTGGATGACCACGATGGACATGGGCGTCATGTCGGACGGCTTGATGTCGCCCTCGTGGGACGGACCCGATAAGATTTTCGCCGGCAATCGAGCCAGCACGTCCTCCGCAATAGCCATCGCCTGCTGCTCAGGTGTCTCGCCTGCACCACCAGCGGCCATGGTATCCTAAACATAACAACACCAGCTAAATAAGTCATCACAAATTTTCGAAACAAAGGCTTTCGCAAAGTTGCAAGTTTTCAAGCGAAACTTGCGTAACCCTTCACCAGAAGCATAAAAAGCGACACAAAATTTGTACGGTATGATTGTTTGCAACTTACCAAATATTGTTTCAAAATATCCTAGAAGCATGAAATTATAAGATTAATTAACTAAAAACAGTTTGTTAAATATAAAAACGATTTTTTTTTTATCTACAAACTTACCGTACGGTCCTGGAACCCAAGACGGCAATGCGGAATGAAACAAAATACGACAACACAAATTAGTAAACACACACTATGTAAATAAATTGTATTTTTCTAATGCGCTACATTATATACTAGAGTTTACAAAATAATGATATTATGAAATCATCACTTGATGTCGAACACACTGCCTATACTTTTAGGTACATTTAATTTTTCACCTTTAATAAAATATTGGCTTTTTATTTTAAAAAACTTTCGAAAATTCTGCTTTGCCTTGTCTATAGCATTCACTAAAAATGTATGTCAATCCATGTGATACCATTAACAATGATTAGATATGCAAAAGCAGGCGCGTCTTTCCATTAGTATCTACATCTGAAGCAATGAATGGTCTTACTTTGTAATTAATACCTACTGACAGAAAAGCTTCTGTTTGAAAATTCATCCTAAAATTCTGAGTGAATTCTAGCGACTTATTAGCATCTCATCAGGTGCCTAAATGGCCGAAAATCTAGCTACATAATTATGTTTAATTCTTTATGTATACACTAGTGTGTTCACTCACTAACTAATAGAGTGAAGGCTGGCAATAATGTTATCACTCGATCCAAAGTACATAAAAACTTAAATTTTGTAAATGTCTATAGTACTTACGTTAATTTTATTCTATGTGAAATACATATTTATTTATGAATATAAATATTTTAAATCTTACCAGAACATCGTAATACATATTTATTAATAGATTTCGATAGACTATGAATGTGTAACCATTTACGACTTGTCTCGTTCCTCTATTTAAAGATTATAAAAGGGCGATCGGCAATCGCTTTTAGGTAATTACCAGATTCGCTAAATCCTGGAGCATGGTCTAAGACGACCCTGTCTAAGCACGAGACATAAAGCTAGGAAGATAATGATTTGGTAACTATCGTACCTGCGTAAGTATGGCGGTGTTGAGAAGCTCGTTGGCCTCGCGGAAGTGCTTGGTGATGTCGGCGTTGGGGTGGAAGCCGAACACGCCCGGCGGCGTCGCCACCGGCAGCGAACGCGAGAAATTTATAAAGTCTCCGTGCTCACGCAGACTCGGGATGTAGTACACACCTATACGAGCGAAACACGTTGAATGTAGTTATTGCATTTAAACTAGAGATAAATATGGTCGGAGTAGAACAAGTGAGCTACCCGTAAGACCGTAATGCCGTAACTTCATCAGCCAGCGTCTGGTGATTAATGCAATCAAAAGTTTTAGACAGATCGCAGAAAACTCCAATAGCGTCCTGCTTGTTCTCCCAAGCATCAAATATATGTTTGATGTGAGCTACGCCTGCATCAGTAGTGGATTCACCTTTTGAGAACTTAAATTTATTGTCATGTGACAAGTTGTTATTTTCAAAATGGAATAACAGTTGCATTAATATGATTATTTCAAATATCTTACTTAGAGCTGGGAGTATTGATATCGGTCTGAAATTAGAAGGGTCACTTTTATCACCCGACTTAAATAGTGCGATTATTTTACTTAGCTTCATTGAATTTGGAAATTGACCTGCTTCTATACATTTATTAAATAAGAACGCTAAATATGGTGCAATATAGGTAATTATATTTTCCAAATTCCGAACGAAATCCCCTAAAGGTCTTCGGTTTTTTTATGTTCAGACCCTTAAAACTCTTCTTACTTTAAATTTTTGCAAGGAGTTAGCAAGACGTGGGCTGAAGTTTAATCTGCTAGTTGTTCAAATAGGAATGTTGGAAAAGAAAGATCCAAATGCATCTGCTACATCAGCATCTGAATCAAAATGAGTACCATTGATATTGAAAGAGAACTTGTTGTCTTGTGTTTTATTTTTACTAGTCTCTTTGTTTATAATTTTCCAAGTTACTTTACTTTTGTTTGTTGCCGATATTATCTTTTTTTTTTTAATAACGAGACTTAGCTAATGCACATATTTTCTTAAATAGTTGTGAGTATTTTCTAACATATTCTATAAATAAGCGATCATTGAATTTGCTTTCAGATCATATAGTTTGTATAGTCTCCGTCTACTTTTGTGAATTCCAACAGTTGCCCAGTCACAGAATTTGGACCTTGTTTTATTTATTTGTATAGTCCTTTTAAGGCGGTTATTTTCAAATTATTTTTCTATAATATTAAACACTAGCTGTGCCGCGTTTATGGTTAATATTATAAAGACTATTTCCGTCATACATGATTTCTATGTAACTATAACCATTAAGGCTGCACACGCGACGGAAGCTTAAAAAATGGAATAACTGCTCCCGTTTTCCCAACATTTCCCTTCACTACTCTGCTCCTATTGATTGTAGCGTGATAAAAAGTATACTATAACTTGCCCAGGAGTATGGAAAATAATTGTACCAAGTTTCGTTAAAATCCGTCGAGTAGTTTTTGTTTCTATAAGGGACATACAGACAGACAGACAGACAGACAGACAGACAGACAGACAGACAAAAATTTTACTGATTGCATTTTTGGCATCAGTATCAATCACTAATCACCCCCTGATAGTTATTTTGAAAATATATTTCATGTACAGAATTGACCTCTCTAGAGATTTATTATAAGTATAGATATTTGAATATAATACATCTACTTCCCTGACATTATAACTAAGTAACGATAATTAACATTTTTTAATATTGAAATACCTAACCACAAATTTTGGCCCGACCCGGGAATTAAACCTGGGACTTCTTGGTCCTTGAGCGTATGGTCACGTCTGGGTTTATCTGGATTAAAATACGGATGGATACTACATGCGTTATCCATATCCCAGCCCGAGCCCAGAACGTGATGCACGGTCCGAGCGGACCGCGAATAAGCGCAGAACACTAAGAAGTTGATGATCGACAGGTGAACAAACAAGAATCTAAATCTCGCCAAACAAGACGACAATGCGACCATAGACGACACTGACCGGTGGGGTCGAGCGGGTACTTGTCCTCGTCGATAGCGCGCGGGTTGTAAAACTTGAACAGGATAGTGTTGAGGCATCGCCGGTCCCAGTCGTCCGTTACGCGCCCGCCGTAGTTGCACTCGCCCGTCAGATACCGCAGCGCCACGAATTGGACGTCCTGTGTAACGGACACGTGGGCTCATATTAAAATCTATGTGCCATTTGGGATTGCTATTTGCCAGCTGAGTGAAGTTAGTACCCTCTATATTGTACTTAAACTGCTTAAAAAGTGATAAAATCACTTAATTGAATAGATCTTCCGTAAAGTGCATGCACTTAGTAGTGTTTCCTATTTATGGTAAATAAAAATCCGTTAACAGCCGTTACATCGCTACATCGTCACAAAATACTACGTATTGCGCTAATAACACGCCGTAGAACTTAACGGCTGTTATGAAAACACCAAAACCATTAACTTGCCTAGAAACATTACGATAGGACTTTTCGTTAAAAGGCATGTGATAATAACATATGCTCTAAACTTCTGCGTTGAATTATAATAAAAAATAACAATAGTCCGCTTTTGACCAAAACCGATGTAACACGGCCGTCCCATGTTGGTCTGGGACTTGGCCCATGTTGATCTTGGACAAAAAAAACTAATGGTTTACGGGCTTTTGGGTATGTGACTGAGTAGGCGACGAGCTAGCCACTTGTCACTCCTTTTTCACAGCTTTCCATCCAACCCAGCCCACTGTCCCATGTTGTTCAGGGACTTAAAAAGAATATGCCAACTGTGGTTCTTGCCTAGCATGTCGTAAAAGGCGACTAATGGTATATCGGGTTTTGGGTGTGTGATTGTGTAGGCGACAGGTTAGCCGCTTGTCACTGCTTTTCCAAAATTTTCCATCTAACCCAGCCCGGCTTTATTTTTGGCTGAATGTAGTTGAAGGGGCATGCTGCCCCTTTGACTCTGTCTACCCCTTCGGGGATTATGGGCGTGATGTTACATTTATCTATTGTAAAGTCATGTTTGAGTTCCAATACAAGAACACTAACATCATACTCGTTGAGGAACATATACAGCTGCGTGACGCTGATGCGCAGGTCGGTCTCGTTGAACTCGTAACGGATGTTCCAGCCGAGCGGGCCGAACTGGCGGCGCTCTTGCACCACCGCGTGGAAGAAGCACAACGCGAACAGCAGCTTCTTGAACACCTCCGGCTGCTTGTTGCCCTCGAACCACTCGGGGTCGTTGATCGGATCGCTCTGGTACGAGCGCGCGATGTTCGCGCGGAGACCTGTATAATTTTATATTATTACCACCAAGTTACCTAATGTCCATGAAGTTGATACTATCCAACCCTTAGGTAGCTATTTAACTTTTACCTGGTTTCAAACATGCTCTTTTTTTTTGAAGAATCGGAATCTGGAGAAGCGAACAGTATGGCAAATTGCGTTTCAGATGCATGTAATAAACACACCACATCGCTTACAACCTCCTTTAAGAAAGATCCTACTCTAATGATTTATTATGAGTATACCTTGAGGTGGTTCGTTGGTCATTTTGACACCATTCTGCAGCACGTAGACTGGAAAATGTTCAGCAGGGTACGATGTTAACCACAATCTAAAGTCCGGATGTGTCGTATCTGGCGTCAACCCCTCACATATCTAGATCATATTAAACAATTAAAATAAAGCTCTTCCTAAAATGTTACATTGTCATTGTAATGTAAATTGTAACCTTTTCAAGCATTGGCATCCAGCTTTTAGCTAAGTGACAGTTCTGCAACACGACCCATGTACCGCTGCGAACTCCATCCTCAATCAGTTTGACAGCAATGGGACCTTGACCTTGCCCAAGGGACAATGAGAACAGCCTAGATGAACCGAAACCCTGAACAGAATTACAAAATGTAAATAACTATTCATCAATCTTAACTTTGAATTATAATATTTGGTTTATTGGTTTTTACCTGATCATCAGCAAACTTCAGCAACGTCCCCATGGGATCAGATCCTGGAGTTAGCACAAATAACAGCGGTATGCAACAGTGCGAATCTGAATATGAAGAGGCGAGATCAAACAGTGGCGGCTCCACAAACTGTCGTCCCATTTGTGCTGTAAAGGTAGAAATTTGTCGATGAAATAATTTTGGTCTAAATAATTTCATTTTGCAATACTAGAGTAGTGTAGACTGGTACAAACGATTATACGTACATCATTTAACATTGGATTTGCTTAGAAGTTATCATCATTTATAATAAGAAAACTAATAGTAGGTATATCGGGTTTTGGATATGTGATTGTGTAGGCGACGAGCTAACCACATGTCACTACTTTTTCACAATTGTCCATCTAATCCAGCCCAGTTTTATTTTTGGCTAAGTGTGGTTAAAGAGGCCTGCTATCCCTTTGACTCTGCCTACACCTTCGGGGATTGCGGGCGTGATGTTACGTATTTATGTATAATAAGAGATACTAAAAATGGAAAAACTGATGTTTTTTTCTACTTTTCCATAACAGTTTACCTAACTACCACGTCTCAAGGATATACATTATTTTATATAATAAATACCTTCACAGAAATTTTGAACAGCTGGAACCATCATATCAAGGCGCATACAGCGCAGCACCATTAATTTCTGTAAAATGAAAATGCGTGGTCAAACAATGGCCGCTTCACAAACGTTATAAAACTACACTCACGCGCTATTTATAATTTTTTTTAAATGTATTTATTACAGATAATATTAGTAAATTAATTTTTTAAACATGTTATTCGGTATTTATCATAAAAAGTAGAACCTATTTAATAAAAATTTTCAGCTATAGTAGGAACTATTGAAACCACTTTCACAATAAAGGTACGCACAAAATTAACAACTATTCAAATTTGGTTATATCTAAATAGGAAATTACGAATTGTATGGCTCTTTTAGAATACCTCAAAAGACGACAACTTCGTGTGCCAAGGTGCTGGCAGGGGTTGATTATGCGGGTCCGCCGTATTACAATAAGCATCCCAAGCTGGTATGTTGCTCATAAAGTGATCCAAAATGCCGGCAAACTTGTCAATCTCGTTTAAACTGTGGCCATGTAAAAATATATCTTAGATTTTAATTTATACTTATTACAAGAAAATGTGTTGTTTAAGTAATAAAGTAAATAAGTACCCGTTAAACTCTGCCCAATTTTGTGGGCTGAGGAAGCTCACAGGATTCGGAGGCACATTTCGCGGCTGGGCGCCGCCGAGAAGAAACAGCACATCACTCTGCATCAAACGACCTTCCGCTACTGCTATAGTTATTGTCAGCAGCAAGGAAAACACTAGTTTATCCTGAAAACGACGAATTAAAAGGTTCAATCAATCAATTTTATTTCTGGCTGAATGTCGTTTAAGATGCTTATCGCTCTTTGGACTCTGCTCATCCCTTCGAAGATTACGGGCGTGATGATATAAATGTACATATTATAAGTATAATATGAAATTGAGAAATACCTTTTCAAACAGACTTCTGCAGATGTTGGCATAAAGCGAATAAGTAAAGTAGGCGCGCAGAATAGCAAGGCGTTCGGGGATCTCGTCCACTTTTTCTGTATTATCGATGGCGCTCGTAAACAGGCCCTCGAACCAACCCAGAGAGTACTGGTACATAGGATCGATGTTCGCCAACGACGCTAGAACATAGCCAGATTATTATTATTAACTATTGACAAACGTATGTAATATATAAGTTACATAATCAGTTGTATGGCAAACAATAGCTATAATATAAATGTAAGGGTTCATTACCAATGAGGAAGAACAAATTGGTGGAGTGAACAGCGATCGGCACGTAGTCATCACGTGCCTCGTCAATCGCCTTCTCTGTAATCATCGCTACTTCCTGTTTCTCCTTGATTTCGTTCGACGTATCTTTTGCAGAATTTAAAATCTAGCAAAAAAATTGATCAATAAACCTCACATGAACTGTTTCCTTTCATGTCAATACATGATGGTAAATAAATTCTCAGTCTGGAGAATTTATTTACCATCGGCCACCTCTTAACTTGAAATAAATTTTCAATTAAAATCTTTAATTTAAACCAAAAGTTAAACAAGATCTGTTTAACACGACATACCTGGACAGCCTCCTCATCTTCCAGCAAATGCTCAGAAGTGGAAAGGACATTAAGAATTTTCTTCTCGATGTCCTGCAGCAGGCGACGATGCTCAGCGCCTTGGGTTGTGAGGTCCGCTTTCGCTTGCTGTAGATCGGGCCGTTCCCGGGCCACTACGCGGGCCAGCAATTGAGCTTGCAGCCCATCTTTAGCCAGCATGAAGTTGACTAGGGTTACACGCACACCCACCTCGGGCAAATAATGCGGGTTCGCTAATTTCGTGCTAATGTATAACCTGTAAATGCGCAATCCTGCTAAGTACTAACTAACTAAACTTTACGCCACTTCACTAGCTGGGTAGGCAGAGAAACGGAACGCCATATGGCACGATCCTTACAAACCTTACTATTCTTCCAACATTCATGATCCTTTTCATACAAGGTCTACGGTTTTTATGACATATGATTTACGTTTAAATATTTAAAACATCTTGTTGTAATATAATATAATAACACATTCAATACTTAGAATAAAACTTACTTGAAATCTTTACTATACTCAACAATGGTGTCGCCAATTTTAATACATAGTGCACCGCCTTGTCGGAAGGTTTGCTGCTGTAGCAGAGGTTCTAACATCGGATCTAACTCTTCTAGTACATTCTCAAGTAAGACCTGTAACATTTTTTTGAGTCCTATAGTACAAAACATTTTTCCTTATACCTCTTTATTATAGTGATAATGACTGCAGTTAAAGTTACCGGTTGACCAAACTGGACAGCATTTTCCAAGACTCTGCCAAGATCGGCTTGTGTCATTCGCACCACGCACATGTTATTGGGTTTCTCCATATTCTTCACCCACCGATTGGCTTGCCCTTGGGGATCAATCATCAGCGGCCACCGACGAGCGGTCCTAATCAATACGAAATTAAAATTTACACAAAAACCTTCTTTAATTTTAAATTCGTTCGAACTTTCTGTTAATATGATATTGATAATAATTTCTACGTAGATAAACTTCTTTAGCAATTTTCTTTTATGGAAGATTTTTATGTGAAGTTTTATTACTCATAAAACTAGTCTCAGTTCTCAATAAATCCTAAAAGCAATTGGTATGTTCATGATAAACAAAATATCATTATTAAGGGTATGTTTTTAAATACATATAATAGCTCACATGATGATGATAGCGCTCTCAACGCTAAAGTCATCCGCGGGCAACCCATCGATGTTCCACTGCTGGATGGTGACCGGCTCGCCCAGACTCTTGATCAAACTGTAGTTGAGTGTGCACACTATACCGCAGTCGTGACATGCACGTGCCCATTTCATTACCTACATCAGAAGTGATCATACTCGTATTAATAAATCTGGATGAAAATCATATAAATAAACTTGTTAATTAAGACATAGATATGTTTGACAACATTACCTGTCCAATTCTGAATGTAGCCGTAAATGGTCCCAGGTAGGCTATTATTCCAGCAGCAATCAATATATCACCTGAAAGAAAAGCACTTTGATATATTTAGTTCAATAATATAATTATTTATTGCTAAATAGTTTTCAGTTTACCAGTAAGAGAGTTATATGTTTCCCTCAGCGTCTTAGCAATCTGAGTCCATCTGGTCTTTTCACCACCGAGACCTGAGATCAGCATCTCGGCTCTTTTCAGTTTGTTGCTGCAATCCATCACCTCGTCGTCCAACATCTTTTGCTGCCGGCTCTGCTCAGCTAAGGCGTCTTCGAGTTTACCCAATTTCAATTGGACCTGTAGGTATAAAATGTATTTATATAAGAGTACTTGCTTTAACGATTTTTGAATGTGTGTGTGCAACCATATGATGTTACATATATCTTAGGTTGTGTAAGGATTCACTACATGACATACGGTTTCCTTACCATAGTAATGCTAAATACAATTTTTTTTTTGTAGTTTTGTCCATGTTTGACATCATCATCACTACATTTATGCAAATAATTACTGTACATGATTTCACGATGGAATTATCCATCATAGATTACTTTTGGAAGCATATTTTACGAAAGCATTTCCTTTGATACAGTTTAGGGCGGGAATGCGCAACGGATTTTCATAAATTTAAGTGACGTTATTGTTTAATGTTTAGTTGAAAAATTACTTGCCTCTCTGAGCTGGGCCTGTTTAATGGCGAGGGCGGCCATGGCCTTGTCGTAGACAGCCTGGGCGGCAGCCAATCTTTGCTTCTTGGGCGCTACCACTTTGGCCACCTTGTCGTACTTGGTCATCGCGATCACCCATTTGCACATGCCTGACCAATAGAGGTTTGCTGTTGGAATCTATTTGGAATATAATATTATCGTGCCTACCCCAACTAGCTATAGAAATTTAAATGTTTTATTTTAATAAATTAGGTGAATAACTATATCCAAAACTAATCGAAACAACACAGTAACAATAGGCGTGTGGTTGTGAGAATTTTAATTTGATATAATATCTGGAACTGTATAGATGAATAGATTCCGATTGCTAAATTTTTCTTACTATTGGCAAGCAGTTATTTTATATTTATGAACTCGAATCGAAAAAAAGTTGAGCAGTTAAGGATGCAAGGGTTTCGACGCTGTAAATTAATCGCTAGCACAAACTCCTTATAGCAACAATCGTCCAACTTACCCTCAGCAGCTACGGACACGGCCCTGATTTTCTCAGGGACGAACCCGTCATCCTGCATCACGGTAGTCATCAGCTTCTTCATCACGGGCGGAGGAATGTTGTCCTTGTCGTAGTTCTGCAGGGACTCTAGGAACTTGATATCGTTGAGCAGCTTTTTTGACGGACCCCAGTAGTCTTCTATAGTACCCACGCCAGATGGGTTGGGCATCTTATCTGGTTTAACCTCCTATGATTTGATATAATTATTATAATTTATTCTTGTAAAGGTATGTACCATTTTCAACATTTCACAAAAACAACAAAACTTTTTTAAGAAACTCTTAATTAGAACCTATTGTCCTGTAATTGTATATATCTTGAATAATATACCCAGTTATGACAAAGCACACATAGCACATTGCACACACGAGCGAAAAAGCTAATTAGTAGCAATCACAAAACATGACAGTAAATCCTTAAATTACTTTATCCAGAAATGTGTAGTAATAATAATTTTGTACACTTACCGGGTCATCATGCTTTATGCCAATGCGTTAGAAAAAAAAAAATAATGTAAGCCTATATATTACACAAAAAGTTGCATTCTCTAATGTCAAATGAAGAGAATAGCTAATATTTACACGTGTTTACTGGAACTAAATACACGTCACAGTAAGAATAATGACAAGAGAATGCTTCAATTTAATACATTGTAATAACAATACCTTAATCGCTCCTAACTTAATACAAGCATCATCCTCATGAATTAGAGCACGATCATGATTTTAGCTTTGGAATAAGACCAAGTGTTGACATACTTTACCAATGCTGTTGGTGGAAAATACCTTCAATATACATATAGCCTCCATGACGAGCTTGATGCCACGAGGCGGGCTCTTCATGGTCTTGATGAAAGTGATGTCCTGAGGCGTAAGGGTGTCGAGAGCCGCCAGGGCAGAGTTCAGAATGGGCATGGCTTCCGCTAAGTCGGCGTCGCACTCGTCTTTGATGCCTTGCGCTTCCGCCGCCTACAGGAACCGTCACAATCAAATAAAGATTTTCTTTCTAACAAACAACATTTCTGTAGAATATTTAGTTTGAAAATTGTATAACCACAAATATTATGGCCATAAGATTAAAAAATGTATTGATAAACATTTTTTCACAATTTTAAATCTAACTCAGCCTAGTTTTGTTTCTGGCTGGATGTGGTTAAAGGGACCTGCTGCCTCTGTGACTCTGCCTACCCCTTCGGGGATTATGGGCGTGATGTTATGTATGTATTTATGTATAAACTTTTTTTTATGACATATGTCTAAGTCGCCATAAAATCAAATTAATCTATATTAAAAAAAAACCTTATCTATACCTGTTCTTCAGCCGCTGCCTGATCAGCCAACACTCCTGCCTCTATAAGAGCCACTCCCTCTTTCTCCTTCTCCACTTTAGCCGTCGTCTCCGCTACTGCCGCCGCTCCAGCAGCGAGCTTGGGCTGCAAAACCTCCAGGGCTTTCTGAAGAGCTGCCACCGACTTTGCTGCTATGGCGAGCTGGTCCAATCCAGTGATGTATCTTTTCTCACTTGATAGTAGCTCTCTATAGAATTACAACAACGTTTAATTTTTCTGTTATAAGGATGCTAGGAATGTAATGCATATTCTCAAACGGTTGAACCTCATGACATTTGCAATCTTCACTTACAGCGTATAAAAATACTTACGTGCGCTTCTTGCCTAAAAGCGACTTGAACATATTGATGAGTTCCAGGTACGCTGTGGGCGTGACGTAGTTGTATCTTTTTAGTCGCATGAGGAACTGTCGCGACAGCTTTTGCGTGTCCGTGTGGAACAGCTGGCAAAGGCTGATGGCAGTCTCACGCTCCAGGTCTGTTAGCTCTACATCTTTGAGGAACCGGGTCGCCACTGCGAGCAAAGCATCTGGTGGCCATTCCTAATGGGGAGTGAAGAGTTAAGTTTATATGCTTACTTATATTATGTTACCTACAACTAGCTTCTGTCCGCATGAATTTAAGAAAATTTGAATTGAATTATGAAATTACGGATAATGAGTATTTATAATTGCCTAATTTTTAAAGTATTTAAATGGATTTAGTTGCTACATGTTATCCATTTTATGTTATGTTGTATCTATAACGGCTTGCACAGGCGCAACCGCGGCCCTGCTGAGCGGCGTGGGCGTTGTGCACCGCGGGACGCGCGGCTCGTGCGGGTTGAGATAGACATATGCCATCGCAGACTTTTCCGTAGACCTATATAAGATACACAATTCCACCATACATTGTTTTGTTATATCTCAAAAGATTTAGGCTGCGTTTTCGTTGAAAGCTCCAAGACGCGGACAGCTTATTTTTTTCCGACACATCCAACAAATATCGTTATATTTTATCCAATGTTTCCAAAAACATAACAAATTATACACTAAAACTTTCCTTGAGAATCACTCAATCCATTAGTGAAAACAGCATGAAAATCAGTGCAGTAGTTTTTGAGTTTATCGTGAACAGACAGACAGACAGACAAACGCGGAGGACTTCGTTTTATAATATGTAGTGATAAATAAACAGTGTGGATAAACAACGCATATTGATTTAAGTAGTCTATGCACCTGGAACCAATCGATGGTACAGCAATTGACCAGCGCGGGGAACTTGCGTATGCGCGTGCGCAGCGAGGTGCCGGCGGGTGACATGGCCAGCACTATGTGCAGCTGGTCGCGCACGATCGACACGAAGTACGCGTACAGTGCCGTCGGGCTGCCGTCCGTCTGCAGCGACTTGTCGCGCTGACGGTCAATCTGCAAATTGTTGACAAACACATCAATATATTACATTTAGTTGCAAAATTTCTGCCCTACCCTACCCTACCTAGTTAGTAGCAAATAAAAAATACCCAAGAAAAGGTTTTGCCGTTAGCCATCGAGATCCCACTGCTGAGTGGAAGAAGGAAGGAATGTGCAGGGTGGAGAGGCGGACAGAAGGCCCTTTCATAGCAATGGGGAAAGAGATTACTTGGAACCAAATAGTAGTCCTTTATATAACATACTATAAATACTTTTGTCATATATATATATTTATAATCCAATATAGTGTAGCTTTATAAAAATCAACCATAAAATATCAAAATCATCACACTCACCACTCGCATTTTCTCGCAAAGCTCCGCCTTTTCATCAGCACCGAATATATTGGGCACCTCTCCCGAGTTCAACATGTTGTTTACGTCCTCCAAGAAACCTTCTTCTTTGATCTAGTAATAAAAAAACACGTTACTACATACAAACACATATCCGAATATAATAAAACATAACCCTATTATACAAACCTGTGATTCTATGAAAAGGAAAACCATGTGTAGATCTGGTGTACTGGATTTTCTCAATAAAGTCTTCAAATCTTCACGCCATTCATTCTTGCCGTATGTTCGGCTCATCTCAACCTATTAACATATTATAATTATGACTTTCAGTTACATTTCCAGTACCTATACATAAATGCCGTGCTTGATTTTATCTTACCTGGAACAGGTCATACTCATTTATGTGGGCAGCGAGTCTCGTCAAAGACTGGCGACCTGACCCACCCAGTCCAACCAATAAGGCGTGTGATCGGGGTTGAGTCAACACACGGCATATACGCGATACGTGCTCGATCGCGAATCTGAAATAGTAGAAACAAACCTAAAGGAATCACTGATTATCTTCAAGGGACTCTTTAACATTGTAAACTTGACATTATTATCTTCCATAATTGGAAATGGTTATTATGCCAATGCTTGCTTCGTATATAAATAAAGTAGTACATACGTGAATAACACAAGGTTCATAGGTTTCTTTGACATATTATTGAATTCTACGAGGAATGCATCTACAGTGGAATTCAAATGCTCCATGTTGACTGTCTCCATGTAAAAACGCGTGTCCACTTTGGGATTGGCAAAATCACAGTAGATCAACTTTCGCAAGTGAAGATCTGTGACCTGGCAACAAAGTAAATAATGGAAAACGTTGTTAGAATTGAAAGAAAATAAGAAATAAAACAGTTTATCATTTTTAGAGACCGCAATAATTCATTTTTATTGAAGAAAAATACACAAAACCAATCAAAGTCACCTACAACTGAACTGTGTACACTGTACATATTTTTACCCTTTCCTTTCCTTTATATAACAGTGGAAAGGAAGGAGGAATTGATACCAAGGCGACACGAAGGAAAGTATCATAAGGAAATCGAGATCTTCTGGTAATAGATGAATAGATGAATGTAACCATAATTCAATCTGTCTGGTCAAAGGATATGAAGAAAGTACAAAAGAGTTAAGGGCGCTTTCAATTTAGACGTTTCGTGCCGGACCGCTGCCGCACGTTTACCGTGCCGCTGGTCATAACCCGGTGTCGTGCGGCTGCAGTACGGTAGCAGTCCGGTGCGAAACGCCTAAATTGAAAGCGTATCTGACTGCCGTGCGTTTGTAATCTAGTGATGTTTTAATTTATTTGACAGTAGTTGGGTAAATATTTCGTTTCGTGCATATTAAATGTATGACGATAAAGAATATATATAATGTTGAAATACTTTGAACCCCAGATTGTTTTTGTATAGTTAACATGGGGTTCTACTAGACGCAATTAGTAAAAGTAAGTCGATTAGTAAAAAATATGTACTAAGAAATAATCTATTAAAATTCGGATATTGTAGTAATCGATTTCTTTGATCCCATCCCTAATCGTCAATTTGTCATAGGTATCTGTCAAACGGTACTTCTTAGATTTGATGGACTAGAACACATGGAGTTTGCGACGTTGCCTCCCTGTCGTCGAACGTTCTCGGTACCGACGCCGCACTGTTACCGCACCGCGCGCTTTGTATGAAAACAAACGACCGTCCGTACGCGGTACGATAAACGCACCGCTTTCGCACCGTAGCCGGCCGTCAAGAAACGCATAAATTGAAAGAGCCCTAAGTCTAAGTACCTTCTCCTTCGGCGACGAGAGAAGTCGCAAGAAGAGTTTGTCGAAATCGTCGTTGAGATGCATTGCGGTGGCTTCCCGGAGGCACTGCACCAGCCACTGCCGGTCGGCCTCTTCGACGAGCCGGTCTGAGAACACGCGCAAACACTCGTGCACCCACAGACGCTTGATGGACTGCAGGTCAGGCGTCACCTCAGGCACTGATAGCAACACACCCTGAAATAAACATAACTTTAGAATCTGGACATCATAAAAGTTAAATTATGAAAAACTTACTAGCTTATGCCCGCGTCTTCATCCACGTGAAAATAGTCATTTGGGTAGCTTATTTAAAAAAAAATAAGAACTACCCTGCATCATTCCCCACAACTCAACTTATTCACTATACCAAATTTCTAAATCGGTTCAGCGGTTATAGATTTCCCATACAAACTTTCACCCCCTTTATACCACCCAATTGAAGAACGATTTCTGGGATTATCTATAATATGTCCTTTCACGGGACTCAAACTATGTTAAATTTATTTAGCCAAAAATCTAAATCAGTTCAGCTGTTTAAACGTGACGAGGGTAACAGACAGACATACTTTTACTATACTAGTATAGGACGAATTGATTCTTTTCAACCAAATGTTTACCAAGATAACTCTGGAGAAATCCCGTAGATTAAATGTGTAGTGCGATTTAGATGGAGTGGGCAACAGATTGAGCCGACACTGCTTGTACACTTCTAGTGTTCCATCTACAATCTCATCGATGCATGGATCAAAATCCTTGGAGAATCCTCTGAAAAACGGTATATATTGGTAATGATAAAACTTGCAGTTATTAATTATCCAAATTTTCAGATAAAACATGAATTGTAGATACCTTGTGTCAAGATGCCACAACATGATCCTTCCAAAGATCACTTTCAGTGTTTCGTCGTCAAATTCATCGATGCAGAAAAACGAGAAATGTCGCGAAAACCTCGGAGTGATGAGTTTGGCCCCAGGCGTCGGCTTGCCCATGGCGCACATAAACTGGAAACGTTAAAAAATATTTTATTTTTGAGTAGATTCTGCATCACCACCCCTCTAGATTGCCGATGTAGAATAGAGGACCACTACCTGATAAGTTGTTAAACCTACCTACAATAATAAAGACTGAACAATGCATCGAGATAATTTAAACAAAACGTTTTCAGAACATAAATTCATTAAGATACCACTCTGCATAACAAGACATCCTGAAATTCTCGCTTCGTATAACATATAAACACGAGCGGAGCCTACCTGCACATCGATGAGGTGCATGGCGACGTTAATTTTGCGGTCGTACCACAGGCCCAAGTCGATTCCCTGCCGCAACACCTCGATTGGCGGTTGAGCGCCGTACGTCTCCGACTGCGGCATACTCACGTCATCCACGAACACCACGGAGTAACACCCAATGGGGGGGCCGAATACGCCTGCAAATAAACTCGTATTTTTGTAACAAGTTCGTAAGTAAAATAAGAGACAGTCTTTATTTTCATTCATAAAACAGCTAATCAATTAGGAAACGATGTTTATGGATAAAGAAAATAAGGGACATCTACCAATTGGCACAAGCTCCCACGTTCAAACGATTGGTAGAATAGCAATAGACTATTTTACAATATTTTATAATCCACTATTGAAATTACAAAAATATATTGCTTACGTATTTTTTGATTTTGTTCAGTAAACTAAAAATGATGAAGATGAAGCGCGTTAAAGTACCGCGTAACGTCAGTAGGTGCATACAATTTTACCGTCCCAATGACGTAAAGTGCCCCATTTCATATCTTTGACATTCATATTTCATATCTTTGAAATTTTTTGAGGATTAGATAAAGAATCTTTTTTATTTTTAGAGTATTAGATAAAGAAAACAAACTATATATATCAGGGTGATAAATCTAACTCACGGACTATAAAAATAATTGAGTAAATTACCCTAAGTAGATATTATATAATAACTGGAACTAAATAAAAATAATAATTGAAATGTAATACAATAATAGTATAAAAAAAGATGTAACCTTGTTTTGAGCAAAGTCGTAATATTATTATTTCTTGTTGCTATACAGAAGCTTACCTTTACGTCTTTTATCAAGTTTCCCCATGATAATATCTTGGGTCTGATTGCAGTTAGTCTGTGCTGAAAACGCCATGATGAGAGCTTTGTACACTTTTGTATCAACTCTCTTCACCAGATAATCCTGTTTGGAAAAATCGGATTTGGTAAACTTCTCAGGTATACAAGCTATTTAAAGGAAGGTTTTGCAGCTATACATAATATCTAGCCTTGCCGTAGCTACTCAATATGAACTAGCAAATATTTGGAAAGAATTTTGATGAACTGTAAGAAATATGAACATAATTTTAACGTACAACTTTACCAACTGCAGTTTCCCCCAAATTGAAGCTTGTACCGAGTGTTGTTGTTTTTTTTTATATTGCATTATAGAATATTAAACTTACAATAATATAGGAAGACTTTCCAGTTCCAGTGGGTCCGACCATCATGACAGCTTTGTGGTGGGTGACGAGCAGCTTGAACAGAGCCAGGTACCGCACGCTGTCCAAAGTCGTCACCAGGATCTGGTTGGGGGGCGTGTCTCGGCTGATAGGCGGGGCTGACACCACATCATCTTGCCACGGCTTCCACTTGCCTTTGCCCTGAGTCAAGACAGTTTTAGCTTTATCTTACTAAAGATATAACAATGTCGTAATTTTCATTCGTAAACTAAAGTTATACTGTTGTATGTCGTTATTTAGTTAAATTAGTCAGCCTAGGGAGATCATTAAACTGGCATTCAATCAAATGGCTGAAGAACAACTAGCCCAGGTGTTAAATTAGTTGGCTGGTTTAAACCATATAGCTGCGGTATACGTTTTTGAAATGGATACTCCGTTGCTGAAATGGATATTCCGGCATATAAGTTTTGTTGTATGATACACACGAAAGAAAACTTAAAATATGTCAATATTTTAGTCCCATGTTGGTCTGGGACTTGGCCCATGTTGATCTGGGACAATAAAAAAAGAATGTGCCGACTGTGGTTCTTGCCTAGCATGTCGTGAGAGGTGACTAATGGTTTACAGGCATTTGGGTATGTGACTCGAGTAGGCGACGAGCTAGCCACTTGTCACTACTTTTTCACAGCTTTCCATCCAACCCAGCCCACTGTCCCATGTTGGTCTATGACTTAAAAGGAATATGCCAACTGTGATTCTTGCCTAGCATGTCCTAAAAGGCGACTAATGGTATATCGGGTTTTGGGTGTGTGATTGTGTAGGCGACAGGTTAGCCGCTTGTCACTGCTTTTTCACAATTTTCCATCTGACCTAGCCCGGCTTTATTTTTTGGCTGAATGTGATTGAAGGGGCATGCTGCCCCTTAAACTCTGCCTACCCCTTCGGGGATTATGGGCGTGATGTTATTTATGTATGTATGTCAATATTAATTTTATAGCATTTTATATTATACCTCTTTGATGAATCTGTAGTCATACACGAGACCCTCCTTTGGTATTGTAAAAATATATTGCTTTTCAGGTTTGCCGATTTCCCTAGGATATTTGAGCGTTTCAATAACTTTTTCAGGGAACTCCTTTTCCAGAAGTCCTCTAAATAGCATATCGAATTTGTATCGGCTGTCGGCTTCTAAGGTCGCTCCAATAGACCAAATGCAGGAAAAGAAAAATACACCCTAATAAAAAAAAACAAAATGGTTTAATAATAGACAATGATATCGTAGATATTATGATAGATACTACATACAACAATAATCAAACAGTTATTTCAGACAACTTACCTCCAACTGAGCTCTTATGTCAAGATCAGATATTTGTTCCACGTACTTTTCATCGTAAAAGTCATCCATAAATGTATCATAGAGGTTCATACAGGCCACCACAAGATTACTACGCGACGTAACGTACATTTGCTGTAACAATTTATAAAATTCAAATGGTTTACGAGCTTACGGTATACAAGGTAAGTGTTTAACTTACTAGACCAATTTTATATAGACTATCTAATCAACGCAAACTTAAAAATAAGTAATATCTATTATTTATTCATATTATGTGTACCTATTATGAAGCGAAACCTATCTCGTGGCCTTCACCAAAAAACTTTTAATTTTCAAGTTTTGATGACCCATTTAATTTAATAAATGATACCTCTTACCTTGGTCTTCCCTGAGTACTCTACGAGCCAGAGCAGCGGCGACATGAACCGGTTGAACAGAGTCCGGATGAGGTTGCGGTTGACGTTGTGCAGCGTGGGCGGCAGCGTGTTCAGCCACGACTCGAGCAGGCACTTCCAGCCAAGCCCCTTGGGCTCCATGTAGATCATCCCGCATCTAGACACCTGGAATATTTGCGTATAATTACAACCGGCTCAGTTCAAACCTGAGAATTGGTTGAAGACGTTTTAAAAAATACTTGTTATATAAAAAAACAAACGTAAGCACAAATATTCTTATTTCATAAAACTTGTAAAATCTATGAATGCGAACTACGAACGGTAAATACTTGTTCGAAAATGAATAAACACAAAAACACAAGCAAACATAACATCACGCCCGAAGTCGTAGGCAGAGTCAAAGGGGAAGCAAGACATTTTAACCACATTCGGCCAAAAATAAAATTGGGCTGGGTTAAATGGAAATTTGTGAAAAAGTAAATAAGTGGATAATTGTCGACTTCCTTAATCACAAATTCGAATATAAAATATTTCAAAGATAGTTGAATTAGTAAAATAATGTTACTTAATAAAACTTCGTAAAATAATGAATACCAGAGAAATAGCTGAAAGTTGTGGAAGTTTTCTATAGGTGTAATTGTTGAAATTCTAATTTCCTATCCCTAAATCCCGGAATGCAATGAATTCAGTCAGTAATCCCAGTGTTACGAACTCTCGGTATTCGGAAAGGGAAGTCCTACTCATACATTCGTTGTGTAGGCATAATAAGAGCAAGTATTCAGTTCCGCACAGAGGGGTTCATCAAGGGACGCATGAATAGCGAACCTAATAACATTAATTAACTAAGCTTAAATTATAAATGGAGGTAATCAACAAACCTGCACCTATTAAATTGATATTTAAGAGAACAGAGGCAGCTATGGGGTTGAATAAAACTTTATTTATTTTTAAGGGTTGACTGTTCAGTGGTTGACTAACTAACTAACTAAACTTCACGCCACTTCCCTAGCGGGGTAGACAGAGAGAACCAAACGAGAGTTAAATAAAAACTAACTGATCGATAAAGAATAAAGTAACCAAATTTAGTAATTTTTTTAAGAAACTGGCGAAACGTTTTTAAGTCATCCGTATTGTAATTTACTCGACTGTCATTTTACCATACTGATGAAAAATCTGACTTAAATTACATAATCATTAGTAAAAGAGGTTTTCATATTATTTACCGTGGCAGGGGAAGCTGCTTCAAGATCCATGGGCTCGAACACCAGATTGGTGGTGGGTGCCAACTGAATGATTTCACCGCTCATCAGACACAGTTTCTTGTTATCGTCCAGTACAGTATTCAAGTTCTCTATCCAGATTGCGTCCACAGGACCATCAAACACCAGCCATTTCCTTAGCAATAGAACATACTTTACTGATTAACAATAGAATACTGATACAGCATATAAACATCCGCTTAACTTCCGGCCAATGAGGATATTCTTAAACATCCAAAAAATTGGCGTAACTGTTACTTGCAGTCTTGTCACCCTCCTCATTGGTTAGTTGTCAGACCAAACTGACATGCTGTCAATAAGGAGCCAATAGTGACAGTGATAAGACCACGAGACTCCCTCGTGCCATCTGGCGGTTTTTGTATTTGTGAAAACCCTTATTACTTGCACTCAGGCTCTACCCATACCTGTTGTCATTAGTGGAGACAGCAAATGCACGGTAACTAACGGCCAGGATGCCGTCAGACCACTCGTGAGAGACCGGATCGAACTGGCCGTACAGTTGACCCATTGTGATCGACTTCGGGTTTATCACAGTCCACTCTACAGCATTCTCGTCCATTAGTCTCTAAAGGGGCATTCAAAATTAAGTGAACATCAAATGTTATACTTCCCCGGTATTTTCATAATTAGTCGTTTTATTTACTCTTATGTGCTATGTACATTATGTACTAACCTTTTCAGCCACTAAACCTAAAGCACCTCCAAGCGCATGATAGCACTTAGTTTTTCCAGAAAACGGGAATCCGACCAACATTAGACCATGTCGTACAAGGATCATCTCGTACAACTGAAGCACCTACGAATAAATCAAAGTATGAGGTATCTGCATTTGATAAAAAAGCACCTGAATTATCAAGTAACTATCTCTTTTGTGTATTTTTTAATACCTTTTCGATAAAGAAATCTGTAGCTTGTAAATTGAGCGGGCCACAGCACTCCTTGAGACATGCCACCAAGTGCGGCAGCCCGGCTTGTGGCAATGGCAGTCCCGGGAAGAGATCGCCGATGATGCCCTACGTGTTCAAAAATAAATCAAAATAGTAATTGTGATCTGGCAACAAAATGTACGTAAACATGCGATGGTCTATCAATAGTAAATATGAAACATCTTAACACTGTAATCTTGATAATAGAATCATAAAATTAAAGAGTAGATTATTAAAGAGTATTCACTCTTTAATAAAAACAGTAAAATTATTTTACAATTCAGTATAACTACTGAATTGTAAAATCATTTTACTGTGATAATAATACTATTAGACGGTGTGACCGACCCCAGATGAACTGGGAGAAGGGCAAGAGGATGATGATGAAAGGGTGTGACGAAGTCAAATTGCTATAAGATTACAGGCTTACCATAAATAGAGGCACATCATGCTCAAGGAACTTAGGCAGATTGACGTCCTTGATGGAACGCAGCAGGATCACGTCCTCCACTTCATCAGGATAGCGTAGTTTCAATGCTCCGGCTGCTCGCAACACGGACTTTACCGCTCGCATACCTATGTTAGAGCAATCAAGACGATCATAAAAGACTACGTTGAAGACGAGGATTCTGATATTGGTAAGCAGTTTTAATTTGAGGACCTTGTTCTCCACGCCTAACAAATCTGTCATGAACCTAAGAGTTTACTTTAATTATCCTATTATTATTAATTGTGTACTTTTCATACCATAATCGTAATGACTCTGCGAAGATAGCTGTTCTGAACACAGTCTGTACGTGGCGACGATCTTGACGGCTAGCGGCTTAGCGTTCAGGTATCCAAACGCGTACAGCTCTATTTCAGAGATGAGTACGTAGTCCGGCACCATCATAGCCACAGAACGGAACAACGCCTGTCGACAAGTGAATTAGTTAACATACTTCTGGGTGGGTCTGATAACGCTGATGAGGAATTAAAGTCACCTTTAAGTTGTCAGGCAATTCCGATCGTCCGGCATAACCAGGATTCATAGTTATGAACACGGCACAAGACTTGTCCAGTTGCAACAGCGTGCCCTCGAATAGCAGCTCGGTGGATCCGGAATTGATACCCCTCTGGATAGACAGGATCTGTTGAGCCACCACGGATAACACTTCCAAGTCGATTCGGTTGAACTCGTCGAAGCAAGACCATGCACCACAAGACGCTAGACCCTGAAACCAGTTATATTAGTAATGAAGATTTTTTTTAACAAAAATATGAATCATGCAGATGCAATAACTGTAACACAGAAATTTGTCACCATATTGATTTATTAGTTTCTGGAAAGAATTTACATTCCTTTAAAATTTTGAAGGATCACATAAAAAACCAACCATAGCGACCCCTTGTGTATCATGAAACTATATGCATAAACCTCTGCCATCGATTCTGTACCTTGAAGAATTTTCCTAGGGCAATGTAATCCAGGCCGTCGGAACAGTTGAACACCACGCATTGCTTAGCCACGGCCTTGGCCAAGTCTTTTGTGGTTTCTGTCTTACCAGTGCCAGCCGGACCCTCGGGTGCACCACCTGCGATTCAATGTAGTATTAGAGTCTATTAACATTAACAGATTGCGAAGAACATACTTATCTACTACATTGATTGGTCATAGGATTACAATCCCACAAAGCGACTACCCACAGTCCAATGGAAACCGAATCAATTACGGGGGCGTTCAAATTGCATTCAGTGGTATTGAAAAGGCTCTGGGATTGAAATACTTAACAAATTAATTTGAGCCTACAAATAGAGTATCATACCCTATATTGAACAGTAATAGAAAATGTTGAAGTATTACCCAAATTAAGATGCAAAGCTCCGAATAGTGTCCTAAAACACCTGTCTGTAAGCGGAGTTACGACCAGTCTGCCAGCGTTTCCAAGATATTCATAACCGTACATGAGCTGTGAGTTAATCATCCGAGTGGCTATTTGCATCGATTGATCTTCCTCTTGCTCCTATAATGACAAGTATTGATATAAATGACCTATTCCATTCTAAAATACAAAATTAGGGCTATGTACTTTACCTGAGGAGCGCCTTTCTGTGTTGTGCCATCAATATGAATGCATTGAAATAATAATAATTACACATGAAACTACACCATTGGAAATATTTGAACACCATGCCTTAAATATATGCATCAAGTACGGACTAGTGAAAAAAGAAGGAATCCGCGCTACTAACTAGACGAGGAGAACCTCCATTTTGACACGCAACTTACATCACACATTGACATAATCGCTCCAAATACGTTTAAAAAATTCTTACTCACACATGCCTAAGGGTGGCTTCACGCTGTAGTACTCTTACTAGCGCGGAGTCCTTCTTTTTTTGGCAGCAATAATTACAACCGTAATCTACAAAAGAAAAAGTCTTACCTCCCAATAATACCGTATTTGTGATAGCCAGTTAAAATCGTTATCCTGTTGCACGCCGCATTCAATTAACAACATCAGCACATCTCTCGCATGCACGTCTAATACCACCAAAGCACCTAAAATATACAAATAAGCCACTTATATACTTAGTTTAATGTAACCAAACAGGACTTTCTTTCTGTACCTTTAAAAACTAATTTCTTACCTAGTGTGATTCTGTTCTGTAAGCTGAGCTCTCCTCGTACCAGATTGACGATCTTCGAAATCTGGAAGTTGCACTTGTCCCAATACTGTCTCATCGCCGGGATACTGATATGAATCGCCTCCGTCACCTCAGACGTCCAGAAAGTCATAGCTATACACTGGACCTGTTACATTAAAATCAACATTATAGTATACATCAAACTTATACATCGCTCCGGTACTATGTAATTCGTCTAGACTCACGTTTCAGTCTAGCAAGAAGTCACTAACCTATACGGTATACCGTCTTTCGCAGATTTTCATACCACTCCAAAATAAAGATTTCGAGTAATCTCTTGATAGCATCATATCTTCTCTTATACTCATCATCATCATTATAATCATCATAAAGACCTCTAAAATATGTATACAGCTAAAAAAATAAAGTCCGGCCATTGGTGAGTCGGTGAGTCAGTGTTTGAGTCTGGACTTTTTTTTTAGCCTAAGCCTTGTGAGCCTAAATAAAAAGAGTATTGAAGTTATTTACCGCTTGCCCAGGCCATACGAGTACCCAGGCCTCTCGAGCACGTTGGGAGTAGTCGTCGTAAGATTCCCCGCATTGGAAATGAACAGACGCTTTCATTGCCTTTTCTAACTCCAGGAGCCATTTCTCCACCTATTAAAGTTTTGGTTTGTAAATCACATTTTCGTTAATAAGTTACTACTAAATATTAAAGCTTGCCAGCAAATACATACCTGTCCTCTGGCAGCAGCCGTATTGATGGTCATTGTCAGCAAAACAATTTCTCCTTCGGAAGACCTCATATGCGTCACCACCATATCTTCTGTAAACGTTAGCTTCGCAATACCCTCGAAGCACTTCTTGAGATGAGGCTGGACGCTGTAATAGTAAATTGGAACTTTAATAATAACTGAAACAGTTGTATAATGCTATACTATCAATCAATGCTTATATCAAACGAAGAGTCGTATTCAAGGAAACGGCAAAACACAGTAGGTTCATTCTTACGTCTAAAAGACGAGAGAGATCTAAGAAAGAAAATCTCTTAAGGAGCAGTACTCGAGTTTTGTACTGTTGGTCATTTTATATGAAGTTACTTCTTATTGCAGCTTAAACCTCAACTACATACCGCATCGGATCCTTGGTTTCTGACAGGATTTCGAGCAGCTCGTCGTTGGAGAGGAAGAAGAACCGCGGGAAGTAGAGGCGCTTCTTCTCGAGATACGCGTTCAGGCCGCGCTGCACCATCTCCAGCAGGTTGTTCGACTTGCGCAGCCGGTCCAGCATCTTCTCTATCATGATCACGTCCAGAACGCGCGGTTCGGTGAACGCTGCTTTCATTATCTCGCGCCACATCTGCAGCCGATTAAATAGTAAGAATGTTTGATAATATTGCGAAAAAGGTTTATAACGTTCTGACCACACTGACAATAAATGATAGCGGCCAGGCCCCTCTTTTCCACTGGCCACTCTAGGCAGGTTGTTGCCCATGGCGCTGCGATTGAGAAGACCCTTTAGTATCACATTGCTAATAGAACACCGATATTTATTATAGAAAAACATTTCCTACAGTCTACTTACTGTAGATGAGAATATGGTTATACCTCTAAAAGAAAAGAAAAAAAAGCGTTTAGATTGGCATTTATGTAATTTTAATGTTTTAAAACTAAACAATATGGAAGAATAACAAACCTTGTCAACTGCACTAAATCTGCGGCCCTCTTCTGGAATTTGCTGTTGAATATCTGGAGACGAGAAAATAGGCTCCAAATACATCCATGTGGCTTGGACCTTGAGCCACTCGTCTAAGATCTCTTGCAGCAGTATTAATTTGCCTTCCCAATCACTAAAATACGTTATTATAACATTAATCGTTTATATCACGTAGATTTTACAATTATAATTAGTGGTTACAATTATTTAAAGTTTAATTACTTACTAAATAACCTCTTCAAATGGTTTGATATAAGGTGAATTCTTCATTGTCTGTGTTTTAACAATATGGTCATCCAATAGCAATTGAATTTCATCGACACTCGACAAAATGTAGCTCCCAGTATCCCTGAAATGGAATTTCTTCTCAAATACTAACATAATTTCTTATCACAATTCCTACAAACTAACAATAGTCCATACAAGCTAGTAGCTAATAGTATCCCTAAATAATCTTTTTTACTAATTACTCTTGGCTCAAAGAATTCGAAAGCGTTACCGAGTTAAAGTGAGTAAAATTTCGAACTTTTATTATAACTTAAAATTGTGAAATTCACGTATTTCATTGTTAACGTAAATTAAAAAAAATGCAATCAAAAGCAAGTAAGCTTTTAGACGTAGCAAACAAGAAATAAAAAATTTTTTTTAGGAACTTGGAACGTATTGTCTAAACACCATACAAATGCTCTACATTTAGATACAGTTTCTGTGTTAGCGGCGTATTACGGAATACATTTCTAAAGAATTCGTCCCAAGTTTTTCATTTCTCGCGTATGCGGGAATATGTCGAGAGGAATTCACGCCTAGACTCGGTATTGCTACCACCTCACGCTCATCTAGGGAAAGCTTGTTCGCTATTACCACCACACAAAAACGAGCGCTTTTCAAAAAGAAATATAGATTAACAACAAATACCTATCTAAAATAAATTTTATACTGACTTGTATGGGAGAATATCGAATCTGAGATCGGCCCATTCCTTCATCATCTTGTCCAGAGCCTTCTCGAGGTTGTTCTCCTTAGTGGCGGCCTCCGAAATGCTCTCAAACTTCTCGATGTAGTCGACCAGGTTGAAGTCGATCACCTTTTCCAGCGAAAGCTCGTCATCCACCACTATTGGGAACCCGACGATATCCGAAACCTTCTCCCAGTGACGAGCTTTCATACCCGGATTGCCAAGAGTCTGGATAATTGGCATGTTCGTCTTGAACTCATCCATTTTCTCCCTGAAACATTATACGACAAATTTTAGATCAATCAATTAAATACAGAGATACTGAAATTGTTTAAATGAATATTCTAATTGTATAAAAACAACAAATTCCTACTTGATAATTACTATTATATCCATACGATATGAAAAAGTCATATAAGTTGCATCTAAAGACTACTTATCATTATGATTGTTTGGATGAGCAGTCTTAACTTTTGCAAATAAGTAAACATTTGTGTTGTTGGGAATGACTTAACCCAATGCGTTTAATGCACTACCCCTACAAACTCTTTATAATATTACATTTGCATATTTATTACTACAATTTAGTCTGTTAATGCAATAAACGCGGTCGAAATCATTCATCAAAAATACCCTGTAATATAAATGTGCGTCGCACCTGACGGACACTGCGAGCCGATAAGTGTCAGGCACTTCCTGGAACGATTTCTCCAGCTTGTACACTATTTTGTAGTAGTAGCCCACGTCGCCCTCGATGTCCTCCGGATCAAAGCTTCCAACCTTTTGGATTGGAAATAAAAAGATTTCATATTAGACTTAGACTTGTATATTGCTCATATAGTATATGCGCGGGTCAACATTAAATTATATTATAGTACCCTTACATACACAATGAAATGTTTACCTTAGACTTCATCCATAAATTATGCTTCTCCAAAAAATCAAATCCTGCATCAAACAGCTTCTTGAAAGGCACCAGCTTATCGTAAATCGCTTTTCTTTTAGGGTACTGCGACAATTCGTAGCCAAACGAGGTCTCCTCCTCATTGAATTGGTCTATTTTTACCAGTGTTCCTGCCAACCTTCACAATATGTGTAAATTAGTCAACAATAACATATTTATCTGGTAAACTTCTATGCATTTTCAAACTACTATTAAATAACAAAAAAAACTGAAACTAATAATTAAACAGTTCACTTTCAAATTTTATTTTTATTAAGTCCTTGCTCGAATTTATCAGTCATTTAGTTAGTTTAGTTCTCAAGTTTTGCGCTCAGCATCGAGAAATGTTTAATGTTTTGTCAAAAATAAGTGGAATTTTATTATACAACTAGCTGTGCCAGCGATGTCACCCGCGTTTATGGTTAATATTATAAAGACTATTTCCGTCATACCTACATGATTTCTATGTAACTTTAACCATTAAGGCTACACACGCGACGGAAGCTTAAAAAATGGAGTAACTTCTCCTGTTTTCCCAACATTTCCCTTCACTACTCTGCTCCTATTGATTGTAGCGTGATGAAAAGTATACTATAACCTGCCCAGGAGTATGAAGAATAATTGTACCAAGTTTCGTTAAAATCCGTCGAGTAGTTTTTGATTCTATAAGGAACATACAGACAGACAGACAAAAATTTGACTAATTGCATTTTTGGTATCAGTATCGATCACTAATCACCCCCTGATAGTTATTTTGAAAATATATTTCATGTACAGAATTGACCTCTCTACAGATTTATTATAAGCATAGATATGTAGATAAATCCGAGATACTCAATGATTTATTTGATGGGCAATTGAGGATATTATACGAACTTTTCGTCCAAGTGGCGTGCCCGACTGACGTATTTAGGCAACTCGGCGATATCTCCCCAGTATTGCACCTCGTTGCACTGTAGCTCATAGATGTCCAAGTCGTCGATGAACTTGGCGATGCGAGCCTGAAAAAGATACAATAAAAAATATTTGACTAAATTTAGTCAATACTCAACTTATAAAAGGTACCACTGGGTAGAATATTGAACTAACTACTTATATGACGAATATTCTATAGAGTCCCTTTCTTGTTCCCATTCGTACATGTACGTTATAATTCAAAATCCTTACGGTTACTGGTATGGAAACATGTAGGTCCTAAGGTGACATGGTCAATTTCTCCGCCCCGTTTATACCCAAATCCATTTTTCAGCAGGATCTACTGGGAGAAGGGTATGTTATGTATAAATGTTATAAAGGCATTTATTTTGTACATTACTTACCTTTAACAACTCTTGATATTCAATCTTCTTTTGGTCGCAAATCACTTTACTTTCCTCTATAACACCTGCCATACGAGCATACCTGAAATCGAGTTGGTAAAAGAGAATCTTCAAACATACTTTCTTATCATATTATAAATTTATGAACATACCATGTGGTATGTTCATTGAATAAATCCATCATTATATTTATTTTATTTAGTTTTACACGTCATCACCAAAATAAGTCCCAATACACTCTTCTTTCATCTATTGCGATTTTTATCTAATACAATATACTTAGGTAAGTATAGAAAAAAATCAAAACTACTACATACAATTAATTAATTAGATCGTTATCATGTAGATGGGACAGTTTTAACGATAGTAAGAACTTACCAATGATAGGTCTGATTGTTGGCCTTCATCTCGAGCGGCGTGAAGTTGGTGTAGTCGCCTAGGAACATGATGTAGCGCATCACGTTCCGCAGCTTGTCCTCCATCTCGTCAAGCAGGACGTCTTCTGTCTTCTTGATGTACGCTATCAGGTCCATGAGCGCGGCCGTGTCCGGAGGCGGCGTCAGCAATGTGGTCGATATGAATGAGTACTCTTCGTAAATCCTTCAAAGAACCAATAAATAAATTTAACATCTTTAATACCTATTTAATGGATTTAGTACTAATTAGTCAAGTTCGTCAAATCTTATTTTTGTTCCAACTGGTCAAGTCAATAGTAAGTACAGATTCGTCATATGCTGAAGTAGGTACTAGTGTAAAAAAGAAAAGATAATCCGGTAATTGTTTATTTAAAGTAAATTGGTTATCCGGTAAATCATTTAATGATGAGTACCTATTATATTATAAATAATAAGTATATCATGAGAAAATTTATCTTTGAGCAAAATTTGGGATCTCTAGATAAGTCCAATATTTATGTATTCTTGCACGCCATATCTGCGCCAGACTGAAACAGTTTCGGTGACACATGTTGTCTTTAATCAAGACTAGTAAGTAAATGAATTAATAGAATAAGTAAACAAATTTAGAATGAATACTTGTGACACTAACGATCTAATCATATTCTGATAATCTTCCGTCATTCTCCTCAGCAAGGTGTTCGCCAATCTTGACGCGGCACCTCGCAGCGAGTTGATCAAATCTCCCCTCTGCATCCTAAACATGCCTATTTGGATCGTGCCTTCCAGCTTAGAAGGAATCTCTCGTGCTAACTCCACGTATTTGACAGACTCTTCGCAAAACTCCTCAAAAGTCTTCTCAGGAATGGCATTTATAAATCTTTCCACTTTCGACATTGACTGAAAACAATAGACCAAAATTGTATTTATATATTAAATCACTTTTTGGAGCGATAATTAATGAATTAATTAAGCATCATGCAATGCTTCATCATCCTCTTGCCCTTCTCCCAGTTCATCTGGGGTCGGCGCAGCATGTCTTCTTCTTCCATAGACCCGGTCAGCCGTCATCAAGCTATCCACGAATAATCATGCAATGCTTGATTATTATTTTTTTCTAATATGGATACTAAGTACTGACTTACCTCTCCATTAAGAAGACACACGTAATCATCAAAGTCTTGTACCCTCAATTCGGGTCCAATTCTTTGTTCACTAATTAAATCGGTTACTTTCTTTTTATATGCATCTACTAATTCATCGTCAATGATCGGCTGAAATATTTATATAAAGAAAATAAATACATTTTGAGCCAAAATAGAGTAAATTAAACTTACAGAGCAATAAATTTATACCTTCAGTGTAACTCTTGAAGTACATATATAATCTTGATAAAGCATGGTCTCCAATCGAGGTGATTGTCGACAAGCATCTATCAGAAAGTCATAAAGCAACCCAATTTGATCTCGAAACTGTTTGTAAGATGGCTCAAATTCTATGGCGTCATTTTGAAATGCTAAGTTTATAATAAAACCTTGGTTTTTGCCCTGGAATAAGACAATTCAGATATAATAAAATCCGGACAAGTGCGAGTCATACTCGGGCTCGAAGGGTTCCGTACCAATATTTGCCAAAAAAATACACGTTTGTTGTATAGGATATTTTAATATGTATGGGATATTTTATTATATTATATTACCCTTAAATATTAATTTCGATTTGTTTTTAGTATTTTTTGTTAAAGTAACAGATATACATCATTTGTGAAAATTTCAACTGTCTTGCTATCACGGTTCATGAGATAAAGCCTGGTGACAGACAGACGGACGGACGGATGGACAGCAGAGTCTTAGTAATAAGGTCCCGTTTTTATCCTTTGGGTACGAAACCCTAAAAAATACACATTGTGATCATTGTTTCATACAAAGAAATCATACCCCAACATCCATAATGTAGTCTGTAAACTCCAGCATCGACTTCAAGCACAGAGTTTGCAGATTATACGTCATAATACATGCCAGACAATTGTAAAAATGTTTCATTTTGGAAGCTTGCTTCGGATCCGGAATAAGTCGTTTTTTGCTTCCCTGTTAAAAAAATATTTATTAAAAACCTACATTAATAATATATTTAATAGGACGCCAGTGAAATCTTGAGCTATGTTAAAATAAAGGAAATAGGTTCATATGCCTCGGTCGTAGCACTGCAACGTCTGCAAATATGCACAGCAGAGAATAACAAATAAGTAGTCGGCACCTGCAAAAAGACCGCTTGCACCGTGGGTATCCACTGCAGCGACAGCACATTGCCAGCTGCCTCGATGTGCCTCTTGCATACGAAGCAGAAATCTTGCAGCTCGTATGCCTCATTAGTCATCATAATGTCTTTCATACTGATCAACCGCAAGTCACTGAAAAGTTTATCGGGTCATAAAACTCTAACATTCAGATTGAAATATCACGTATAAAAAGGTACTTAAGTGTTCGTTAGTGCGTGTTCTCGCAGACCAACAATGGGAATATTTAGTTATATTAATTGGAATGGAATCTGTGTGTACTTACTTGAATTGTTTATACCAAATCTGTAAAACCTGTGCGATGCAAGGGTTAACACTGTGCAGATTCTTGCCGAGATATTTCTTCGCTAAGGCGTAACGTTGCCTCCAAGCATCGTCTTTCTTAGCTAACTCTTGTTTTAGCGGCGTGTCTTCCTCTTCCAATGACTCTTCCTATAAATTAAAATATTTTTTGTTGGTATATGTATCAATTTACTTACAGCCTGTAACAGTCTTCTATAAACGGGATATTATAAATTATAATTGATCCTTAAACGAGTGCGTGTAACTAAATAAAGATTTTTCAGCTCTATTATATACCGTATTGGGATCCTTTAGAACGAAATCCACTATGGCTTTCTTCATGCTCATCATAAAATCCTCTCTCATTTCATCTGTACAAACGAATAATGTCTCTTTCCATTTTTTCAACTTGGGAGAAATAAGATTGTGTACTCTGTAAAGAAATAAAATGTAGAAAATATTGAGGAGAAGAAAAAAGAAAACAAATAATAATAAAAGCTCATTGATGCATTTCAGAATTTGGTCTTTTAGAGAGACTATCCAGCCGCATCGTACCCTCAAAGCTTATAGTTTTTTTTTGGAAATAAAAAGCAATCTACTACATAATATCCATTCTTAGTGTTCAAAACTTAAGGCGCATTAAATTTCACCATAAGTAATCTGTTAAAAAAGCAGAGTAGGTACCAATCGCTTTTATAATGTTAACAAGTGATAGTAAAACCCACTTCAGTATTATTTTATTGTCCAAGGGCGCGACGTGTATCGTGTCAATACCATAACGCAGGTAGTAGTAATATCGCAACATGTTCTTCTCTTCTCCTGAAGGTATCGCGTCCCCATCTTCGCCGGGTGCGTCTTGAACTATGAGCTTCATAAGTTTTTCTCTGAATTCCTCTCTGGCTTTCCTCATTGCTGTGAAACTTTGCATCACTGAAATATTATTTTTATTAGCTCATTACTTAAATAAAACCGCTCTAAGGTAAGCAGTATCTGTTTATAGAAAACTAGCTTATTTGCGCTATACTGCACACATCAAATTTGATTTTGGTATAGAGACTATTGTTTTTCCTAGTGGATCTTTATTTTTTTTGGGATAAAACTTTAAGTTGAAGTCTTAACGAACCTAATAGGCAAACGGCAAAAAAATGTTATACTTATGAGTAAAATCAAGCTGTTGAAAATCATACCACTAGACTTTTTCCTATGTCCTGATTTTGAGGCCTGTATTTTCGCCGCCTTGTTAGTTGGTGGAGGCAACTTGAGCACCTCTTCAGGCAGAGAGAATAGAGGCCGTGTGCGTATCTTGAAGTCCTCAGGCATGGATATTTTGGGCAACTTCGGCAGTTTCACGTCAGACGTCGACGGCTCAGGCTGGCTCTTTTTCCGGGTCGGTTTGTTTTTCTGCATGATTTTTATCTGAAAAATCATCAATACAGCGCGACCGGATATTAAACCACTGTTAAAATAATAATTTTTAACTTCCTTCAAACATATTATATTTATAGTATTACTTACTATTTAAAACAATCAATTCGTCTCTAACTAGGTAGGTATATAGGTACTCGGGGCCGGATCTACCATATGGATTATTGGGCTTCAGCCCCGTGGATTCAAGGGGCCCCCGGCTAAGTCAAGTTAATGTCGAAAATAGACGATAATGCGAAAAAAATCCATTATTTTACTAAATTAAACAGATCGTACGGTTTGCAGCCCTGCGAATTCTGCGATTAATCAAACCTATTCAATTCATTTATTTCAAGTCTACGTCTTATACGTAATTAGGTGGACCCCTAAGTAGTATTAGCCCAGGGCCCCCTAAACTCACGGTCCGGCCCTGTATAAACTTACGTATAAATCGTCATTTTAAGTTTTTACAATATTTTACTTTAAGGAATAGTGTAGTATGCAATTTACTACCATTAATATTGTATTGCCATGTATTGCCACCCATGGCATTACATCTACGTAAAAAAATAATAATAGTTTCAAGTCTCTAAAATACTTAACAAACAAGCAAATTTATGATTTCATTATAATTTACGCAACCCGCATCAAATCACAGGCGATAATATAATAACAACAAATAAATAATATGTACTACTTCGTTACAAATAATAATTATTTGTACATATAACGAGTTAGATAATGTATTACAATATTGGGCATACATTTGTGCATAGTGACATCTTTAGACGAACTTGTACAATACCTACCTACTTATCAGTGCTTAAATGGAACGCCGGCTGGGATAAAATAGCAAGCTTCACTAGTTCACTCAGTACAATGAATATAGCAGAGATGGCGCTATTCTATCACAATGATTTTATCCTAAATCTTATCTAAATACATCAATTATGACGTCAACATTAATGTTGTGATTGTGTCGTCGACAAGCTAGCTACGTTTTGTCTTGTCACGCCTTTTAACAATAGTTTTCCATCTGATCCAGCCCGGTTTAATTTTGGCTGAATGTGGTTAAGGGGGCTTGCTGCTCCTTTGACTCTGCCTACCCCTTCAGGAATTAAAGGCTTGATGTTATGTATGTATGTAACATTAATGACACTATAATTTAAGTATTATGCATCCTATGTAAATGTTTATAATAAACACATATCTTCTTACAACTATGTATATTATTTAAAATATTCGTAACATTCCGGTATAGTAACATTGTATGATGTCAGTGTCAAATAATTTTAAGGTTATATAAACCAACGGCAAAATAATGAGGGTCAAAAGTCTTAGAATCTATTAAGAAAAAGATATTTACTTAGCATAATTATAACCATAATTATTATTGGTGCCAGAGAGCTGAACACTATTAACTAAATACAAGTGTATATTGATATTTACCTGCTATATTATTTACTAAACACAAGGTAAACCTTTTATTTTACAATTCGATGATTGCAACTATATTACATCGATTTCTTCACACTTAACTTCCCTACTTGATTTATTTAAATAAATATTACTTTACACTATAGAATATATCCTATTGAATACAACATTGCAAGTTTCAACCGAATATTGATTTTTCATTTGACAACTATCGTCATTTGTTTTATGTTTCTATGGTAATTTTGCTCGTTATCGGCCAGGATTATGATTGAAGTAACTTTATTTCATTCCATATAACCTCACAATGGTTTATTTCATAAATGTAAACATTATATTGTCTGCTTGCCATCATTTTTGTGAAACGGTTGTAGGTTATAAAAGTACATAATAATGAAGCAGAAATTTGAAGCATACTCGCAGGTAACTTTTGTAAATCGCCATGTTATACGGATGGTATTGGATAAAGCTACTAGTCATACTACCATCGCAATGGCGACTGAATTGAGAGTGTCGGATTGTGGGCTTGGTGTGACCTTGATTGGTTAAGGCAGTGTTGATTGTTAACTGTCAGATGATGTCATAGTTTTTACGCATCCCATACACTGGATTTTATTCATCTCAGTTTAACAACAAGGCTTTAGATATTTGTACATTTAATATTTTGCATTTTTTGTGAGTTAATATTAACTAAAAACAATTTTTTTTATTGCATAACTGTGGACAGTGTGTTTGTGTGAGTGGAAAATTAAACATTTAATTTTGTTTACTTTTATTTACATTTCTCAAGTTGTTTTTTTGTATCAAATGTTACAAAACAATGAATACATTTTCAGATGATATTCCAGCTAGTAAGAAGACTACATTCAAGCCCTGTCTGTCGGGCAGCAGAGTCCTCCCTGCTGGCCAAACTAAGGAAAAAGACAGGATACACCATTGCAAACTGCAAAAAAGCATTAGAGATGCACAACAACGACTCTGATAGGGTAGAGATCTATTTTATTTATCTTTGATAAGTTACACACTGTTAATCAATACATACCACAATTATTTTTCTTAATAGATTTTAAACAGTTATGGGTTAACTAACCAAATAAATTTATGCTAGTATTATTGGTTGATAAGATACGATTAGTAAGTACACTTTACTTGTAGTGTTTATTTATTTAATACATACAATACAATTCAAATATCTGTTATGCATATTTATGCCTGTGTTATACTCTCATATTTTTATTTTAGAATAGGCTATTTGACAATATAAAACATAATTACTTATTTTTTGCCACCTGCATTACTTAGGAATTTTAAAAGCGATTTCCATTGATAAATATAAAAAATATTGTATATTTTCACTAAAAAACCCAAAATAAAATTAATTTATTTTGAGTATTTGAGTAAACGGTTGTGATTGGCTGAATGGATTGTGACGTTGCACGTCTGTGAAGAATCACTTCTGCCATAGTTTTATGCTCGAGTTTCTTGTTTTCTTACGATTTTTAAGTCTATCATTGTATATTATTTGTATGGTCAGTAATATATTCACTTGTATAATCATGGAGAATGATTTTGTAAAATCATACAGCGGAAACTTTCGGTCGGAATTTTTGTTATACATAATTTCTTTTACACTCTGGCACTGAGTACCATTTATAGCTATCTTTTTTTCTAGTAAATTACAGGTTTAAACTCAAATAAACAAACGATTCGACCTTCTTCCAATGTCTTAGTACCAACGTGTGATGTCACTCGATGCCATATTGCCGAAGCAAGCGTTTTGACAAAACAAATAATCAGTGTTGTTTTATATGAAATACTTATCATAAATTAAAATAAACGTTATTTTTTGAGTCCATAAACATCATTAAATAAAGTGCGATGGTTTTCAGAAACTAGTCAAATAGCCTATTCTCTAACATATTCATATGCAAATACAATTAAAGTATGTAACTGGGTATGTATTGAAGATACAATTTCTGATTCTTAATTCCTCCAGGCTGAAGCATGGCTAAATGAGCAAGCCCAAGCTATGGGCTGGGCTAAAGCCACAAAGCTAGCAGGGCGCACAGCACTACAAGGCCTTGTAGCAGTCAAGTTTAGTCCTGACCATGGTGCCCTGGTGGAACTTAACTGTGAAACAGACTTTGTTGCCAAAAACGACAAGTTCCAGAAGATGATGGAAGATGCAACTGCTGCCTGCTTTAAATTTGCACACACCAGCTTACAATCCAAAGGCCCAATTACAAAGGTATGTGGTTAAAACTGTATTTTTTTATGTGTTCTTGTTTTTATGCATTGTTCTAACTAAATATGCCTATGTCAACTGTATTCTTAATATATTAGTAATATTAGAAATGCAATAGCAACTCTGTTTTGTAATTGCATATAAACTACATAACCAGGCCTATAAATTGCTTAATAATCTGCTGAAATAAAAATGTACTTAGACAAAAGCCCTTAGTATACATTTAAGCTTAAAATAACAATCAGATCTATATGAATATTGTGTAATGAATAATATCTAATGTTTTAAAAAATTTCAGATGGAACTTGACAGTGAACAGCTAGGCAACTTGAATGTTGATGGCAAGAAGCTATCTGAAATTCTAGCTTTGTTTATTGGAACTGTTGGAGAAAATGCAGTGCTACGACGTGCTGAATGTTGGAAGTCAAATGGCAAAGATGTAAAAATTGCGGGTTACACCCACCCGGCGCCCGCTGTTGCCAGCGACTACTCTGCAGGCAAATATGGAGCACTTATAGCTTATAAGCAGTCCGGGGACACCCTAGACATAGGCCGACAAATCTGCCAGCATATTGTTGGCTGTGCCCCGATTAAGATTGGCAACAAAGAAATAAATAAACCAGCAAAGAACTCAGATGACGAAACTTGTCTTATATTCCAAGAGTATCTCTTAGACCCCTCATACACCATTGAAGAAGTATTGCAACAGCACAATGCTGAAGTTATTGATTTTGTGAGATTCTCATGTGGCGAAGCTGTTGAAGCAAGTATGCCTGGTGTTGAAAAGCAGCCGTTAGACACAGTGCAAACATTGCAGTGAGAGAATTTGTTCTGTAGTGTAATGAAGTTTAATAGGTATTCAATACCATTTAAAAATCAAGTCATTTATTGTTTTCTATTATAGAATTTCATATTTATTTTGCATTTAAGAAATAAAGAGTTAGAATAAATTTTGCTGTTTTAAATATTTTTATTGCACTGTTTTACACTGTCGTATCACTTCCTACGTGGATCGGCGACTATCACATTCTTTGCCTTAGCTTTTCCTTTCCATAAAAACATTCGACAGTCTTTCTTCCAAAACATGGCTATCTGACTTGGTTCGAAGCTGTATCCATGATGACTGAGCACCTCCGGAGACACGACATGCAGCGCTAAGCTCGTCTGTTCCCTCGTCCTGAAAGGGCCTGTAGTAGCAGGTCGGAGGAGGCACCCACAAGGGCACACAGTAGCTACTTTCGGGGCGGACATGACATTCATACGGTTACACAAGTTTATCCTTTGAAAATTTACACATAATCTTAACTCCTCTACCACTCCAGTGAATGATTGGGTGGCCCGTAGCGCCATAGGCTTCGCATTCTGATTATCTGTAGTAGATAGGGATTTCTTCGTAATATTAGGACTGTCTTGAGGGCTTTTGTCATCGCACTCGCTTTCTTTATCTGAATTTTCATCTATAAACATGATTATTGTAATATTAAGAATTTTTTAAAAAACACAAAATTCAAATGACAAGTTCCGTCACTTGTTTCCCGCGTTTGGCAACATATTTATCTATGCCTTTTATTTTTGCCTGATAACAAAAAAGAGGTCGTAACAGAATTTCAAAATTACTTCTTAATTTTGTTTCATAAGTTTTCACCCCGTATATTCAAAGAATGTGTTTTACAAATTTAATACACTAACAACTGAAACTCTAATTGACGATTAATGGAAGTTGTGAATGTACCAGTTACCTACGGCTTATTGTGGTGTCGAACTACGATCACCAAATTCTAAAAAAATCTCTTTTATTTTTATCCTTATGGTACATATAAGTCAATACATACATACCTACATAACATCACGCCCATAATCCCCGAAGGTGTAGGCAGAGTTAAAGTGGCAGCATGCCCCTTCAACCACATTCAGTTAAATATAAAGCCGGGCTGGGTTATATGGACAATTGTGAAAAAGCAATGACAAGCGGCTAACCTGTCACCTACACAATCAGACACCCAAAACCCGATATACCATTAGTCGCCTTTTACGACATGCTAGACAAGAACCACAGTTGACATAGGTATTCTTTTTAAGTCCCAGACCAACACGGGACAGTGGGCTGGGTTGGATGGAAAGCTGTGAAAAAGGAGTGACAAAGTAGCTAGCTCGTCGCCTACTCAGACACATACCCAAAAGCCCGTAAACCATTAGTCGCCTTTTACGACATGCTAGGCAAGAACCGCAGTTGGCACATTCTTTTTTTTTGTCCCAGATCAGGGGGTTCCAACTCCCCTACTGTGATTGTGCTACATGGAGATATGAATAAATAGACCCTACACTATTGTTGTACGTGTCACACTTATGGCACATTCCCACGATTCTCCCATTATGCACGTAGTCCTCTTGCTCGCACTAAATAAATTCACTGTGCCTATGCTTTTAGGGTCTAAATTTTTCTTGCACTGTGGACCAGTTTTGGCCAATAACGTGTCTTAACTTTGTCTCAGTAATTACCAATAGAATTTAAGCTATGTTTTAACCGACCAATAGCTTTGTTTGTTTAATTATTAACTGGCCAATATTGTGCTTCATATTTATGAATGAAATTACGGTTTTAAAATAAAAAAAAAGAAAATAAATGACAAGTATGACAACAGCTCGGTGGTAACCTAAAAGCTAATTCAAGAGGAATCAAATTTTGCCAAGTAAACTTGCTTTATTCTTATAATATTCTGTTTTGTTTAGGAAATCCGGCCTATCACGACTGATTATGACGATAAATTCCGTACTACCTAGTGTTTGTATAGTCTTTTGTTGTGATTATTTTGTAATTAGATTGACACCAACTTGTTTTTATTTGTATTAACTACTTATTGACTTTAAAAATGCCTTCAAAGTGTATTGTACCAGGCTGCCGTAGTAATATTGTGTATACGAGCAAATCTAGTTGGGAAGCATGGTGTAAAATATGCCCCTTTTTGGCAAAGTTACGTCTATTGCAATTCTATTACTAAATGCTCGATTTTGTCCACTTCATCTTTTGTCTGGATACATTATCGATAATAACTTGATTAACTGAAGATGTCATAGGTACCTTCCCTATATTTAGATGCAGTTAGACTCCAAAGTAATAAAGCTGACATAATTATTACAAAGAAATAATATCATATAGTAAAATGCTTCCAAAATTATTTTCAGAAAAAGAAATTCATTACCAGGGGCAACAAGCACTATGGAAATTCGTGGAGATGCTGTAGAAAGTGAATGACAGAAAGTTAAGTTCGCTCAACCAAACCGACAGACAGACAAACCGCAATCATATGACAAGAAGGTACTAAAAATTTAATAATATTTTGAGTCTAATTATTATATTAATTCACAACTAGATTTGATAGGTGATTCTGACAGGGTCTGAGATCAAACCAGCCAAAAAAAACTTTTTTTTTTACCTTTCCATGGTTTGCTTTTTCATACCCATGTCCGTCTCTCTTGATTTAACACTGTGTCATTGGTAGCACAGACAAGGGGGTGGCTTAGGCTGTTGCGGCAAAAATATTTTAATTGAGCGCTGCCTCACATACTTGAGGATTTCAAAATTGCTATTATAATGCTATTCAAAACCAATTTCATGTATCACAATACAAGATAACATCCACATAGAATATTTTTGAAATCATAAAAGTCGCAAAATTGTCACATCAAGCCTGTTTTAAGTATAATATATTTATTATGTAGTTAAGAAGAAAATAGCTGAGTTATAAATCTTATATCTCTGAACGGATAGTTGTAACAACAAAGATGTCATAACAATTGTTGTTTCAATTGAAAAGACCTCACTGACTGATTTATCTTATTGCTATTTTATGGTGGACCCAGGTTGCATACATTTTTGCCCATTCTCTTTTACTTAATAATTTTATGAAGATTATTTTATTATTATTTTTGTGGCCATTATCATCAAATTATGCCATACGATTATATTTTAAATGTGATATATTTGTTTCAGGTCAAAATAGAAAGCCTTGGTGTTCCTACCCAGACGTTTCCGCGTCGTATCGTCTACAACTCTGTAATCTGTATAGTGAAATACTCAAGCGGTTCATAAAGATGTCGAAAACCCACTACGATTATAATAGATCACTTAGATATTTTTACATAACCTACATGCCTTGTTGAATTCGAATGTATCTATGGAATATTACTACAACCGTTGATTATTTTTATTATTACATGGTATTTTTTTGTCAGCTGTGATTTTGTGGCTTTATTAAAATTTAAGAAATTGCGCTTTAGTTTTATTTTCAAATATTATTTTTTAAAGATTTTGGGAATGGGGTCGATCTGTATTTTTAGAAAACCGATTATTACCGATAACCGGACGATTTCGGAATATACCAATCTTTCCGGTAAAATTTCGTAATTTATCGATTGTATGACATCCCTAATTTTACTATTTTTACTACTATCGGTAGTGAAAATAGATTTATTACGTAGGTATACGTCATCGCAGCTCTAACAAAGTACGTGCGAGACGGCGGTACGTGTAAGTGCGATAGAGAGGGCTGATTCATTCTTTAATGATTTGTCAGTGTGACAACGTGTACATATTACTATATTGTTTATGAGTGAGTGAGGTGTAATCAGTATGGCTATTGTGCAGTTTTTTTGTATGGAGTTGGCTGTCTGTTTTACATTACTTTTACATTACTCGTCTGTGTCCCAGATCAACATGGGACGTCACGTCGATATAAGTCAATAGCTTTTTTTTTTTTTTTTTTTTTTTTGGCTCTGCACGATTTGTGCATTGGCCACAGACAGTAGGTAGTGATTGGGAACAAAAGGTAAGGAAACGGTGGGAAGGAATAATTGAATTTAATACTAGGATCAGGTAAGTAGGTAAGTATATAATATGTGTTATAATTTTATATTGTTTAGAGTTATATAAGTAGATAGAATATCATATATATCAATATTATTAAAAGATAAAAGAATATTTATAGACGTCGGGAAAGGGATACGGAGTGATAGAAGAGATGCTAGGAAAGAGGATCGATTAAAAGCAGGGCAAGCAAAGAAAATGTGGTTTAAATCTCCCACAGCACCACATTCACATAAGTCATTATTTTTTATTTTAATTCTAGATAGGTGTGCAGGAGTGCATGTGTGTCCAAGTCTCATACGAACAATGCTAGAAGTTGACCTTTTATTCAATTTAATTTTAAAGAACCACGGCTTTCTCGGTAACCATGGTTGGATGTATCTATAATGAGTACCCTTATTAAGGTTATTGCTAGACCAGTCTTCTTCCCAAGAGTTTCGAAGAAAAATCTTGGGGAGACAGACCAAATCGTGGGGAAATGTTTTATACGGAAACATGTCTCCGGAGTGTATTGCGTCTTTTGCTAATTCATCAGCTTTTACATTTCCTAATATATTATTATGGCCAGGAACCCATATAAAGTGAACAATCATACCTTTTAATAATATTTTGTGAAGTAAGTTTCTGCATTCTAAAATTACTACGTTATTCGAGTTACATACAAATGGGAGTTTATTTAATGCCTGTAAAGCGCTCTTTGAATCAGTGAACACAACCGTTTTTTTTAGGTTCATAATTAATACGTACTCCAAAGATTTTAAAAGGCCGAAGCATTCTCCCGTGTAAACAGATGTTTCTGGAGGAAGCTTGACTTTTTGAATTATCCTGTATTGCTGGTGGTATACACCTACACCAACGCGGCCCGAAAGGGAGTGTTTAGATGCGTCACTAAAGATATAATGCCAATTGTTCCAATCTTTTTCAAGAATATTGCACAATGAGGCGTTGGCATTAACATCATTTTTTAAGTTATCTAGGAGATCAAGATATACAGTAGGAGAAAGGACTAAAGATTCAAAGTTATGGCAAAATATCGGTAGGTATTGGGATCTGTGGAAGGGGGCTTGGAGAGACGAGAACTTGCGAAAACTTACAATGAGGCACGGGTTTTTTTTATGGGTCCAATATGGAGATGTTTCAATGAAGTTCGAAAGTAATTTCAATCTTACTTCAAGGGGATGGTTTGTAAGTTGTAGGGCACGAAATAAAAACTTATCACATAGATATTGTCGTCGGAGAGACAGAGGGGGATCACAGCATTCAACCAGCAATGCATTAGTTGGACTAGATTTCATGGCGCCTGTCACTATTCGTAAGGCTTTCGACTGAACCTTATTAAGCAAACTCAACCCCATGATGCTGCAGGGTTCAAGTAAGAAAGTCCCGTAATCGAGAATACTTCGGATTAGGGCATTGTAAAGTAATTTAAGGGAGAAGGGATGAGCTCCCCACCAGACACCCGAAAGACACCTTAAGATATTTATATAACGTTCACATTTAGCAGTAAGGTAGTAGCAATGAGGGAGTCCAGACATTTTTGAGTCCAATATGACACCTAAAAATTTAGCTTCTTTATTAGAAGGAATTTGTCTACCGTCGAATATAACAGATATAGGAGGAGGAAAACGCATCCTCGAGAACAAAACAGCAGAGCTCTTGCTTACAGATAAGCTTAATCCGTTATAATCTAGCCAGGTTTTTAAGAGTTTCAGGGATGAGGACAAAGATAAACATAATTTCTGTATATTATTGCCAGAGACGTAAAATAGTAAATCATCTGCATATTGTAAAATATTAAAATTTTCTATACCTATTATGGATGATTCTAGATCGTAAGTGTAAATATTATATAGTAGCGGACTTAAAACAGAACCTTGAGGAAGCCCCTTCCATAACATTCTCGATGTAGTAGTCGAATCACCTTTGGGAACATGTACAGATCTACCGGACAATAGGTTAATAATAAAATTTATAAATAATGGGGGAATTTGAAGATTAAGAAGTTTATTTTTTAGGATTGGCAACACTACATTGTCATATGCTGCTGATATGTCCAAGAAGACAGCTAATATTGAATCATTTTTGGAAAAAGCTAAACGAATATCAGTGGAAAAAATGGAAATGCTGTCCATACAACTTTTGCCTTTTCTGAATCCGTATTGGCTATGTGACAGCAAGCCTTCATTTTCAATGTACCATTCTAACCTATTTTTGACAAGATGTTCAGCTAATTTAGCAATTACGGGTGATAAGGCTATAGGGCGATATGACGTTGCATCAGAAGGAGATTTATTCGGTTTTAAAATCGGTATCACCTCTTGGGATTTCCAAAATGAAGGGATAATTCCACAGTGGAAGACAGAGTTAATAAGTTTAAGAACGTAACCAAGAGTGGGATCACTAAGATGAGAGAAAAAGGAGTAAGGAATGCCATCAGGGCCAGGAGCAGAATCCTTTACTCTGGATAAAATACCCTTTAACTCATAGAGGCTAAAAGGACTACAGATGCTAGATTGTTTTGAGTTTAAAGAATCTAAAGGAATATTACAACATATATCATTTTGAGGAACAAAAGAGGGAGCTAAAATGTCCATAAATTTTTCTAGAGTAGGATCATGTAGAAACCTAGATTTGGATTCTCTAAATGCTGATCTGAATCTTCGAATATTGTTCCAAACATCTTTTGCTGGAACATCAGGTGATAAAGAAGAACAAAATTGTTTCCAGCCTTCCCATTTTTTCTTTTTAAGTAGTTTACGGGTAGATTTTATACTTTCAGCCAAAATATCAAAGTTTGCAGCAGTTGAACAAATTTTATATGTATGCTCAGCTTGTTTTCTTTGTTTAATTGCAGCAGAGCATTCTTTATCCCACCATGGCGGAGATGGAATGCCTTTAGGGGAGTTATTTTTTATGGGAAAAATATTATCAGCAACCTTTAATAATAATGTGGCTAGTGCTTCTGCACATAAATAATGGTCATTTCCATGTATATTAGGAAGGGATGATAAATTTTGATCTACTTGGTCCTTGTATAAAGACCAATTTGTATTGGAGTTAAGTTTATATTTAAGCCGAGGAGTATGGTTCATAGTATTTTTGTTAAAATTTGTTGTAAAGGTGATCAATATAGGGAAGTGGTCACTACCACAACTGGAAGACAAAGTAGACCAATTTACTGCAGAAGACAAATTTGGAGTAGAGATACTTAGATCAGGAGCACTCAAGCCCTCATGAGGCTGAGTCCTACGAGTTGGTTCACCAGAGTTAAGTAAACATAAATTTTCATTGTCAATAATGTCTAAAATTCTTGAACCATAATGATTTGAACGGGAACTTCCCCAGGATACATGCTGTGCATTAAAATCTCCCATTATTAAATAAGGTTTAGGTATATCACGAAGAATATTTTCTACCTCATCAAAAATAGAGGTTGATGGGTGAGGAATATAAATAGATAAAAAACAAATACCATTTATACTTACAGCAATAATAGAAAAGTCACTACTATGTTGAGGGATTGGAACATGTTTGAAGGGAGTTGCATGGCTAATGAGAATGGCTACGCCTCCATAACCATCACTTCTGTCCTCCCTTATTGAAGAATAGCCAGATATTTTAAAATTAGAGTTAGGCTTAAGCCATGTCTCTTGAAGAGAGACTATAAAAGGACAAAATTTATTGATTAAATATATCAAGTCAGTTTTTTTACTATAAACACTACGGCAGTTCCACTGAATTGCTATGGACCTTCCGTCCATCTTTGTCATTCAAATTATTAGTAACCACATTCTTCATTAGGATGGCAGCGTTGGACGGTGAAGTTATATTATTATCATAATCATTCAGAGAGTTAATTAAAGTCAGAATTAGTTCTTTTAAAGATAAATTAGATAGGAAGCTGTTATTATTACTATTTATGAGGGCACATCCATCATCGGGAGAAGGACCGTCATAGTCTTTTATTAAAGAGTTATGGGCCTCACGGTCATAACCTTTTTCGAGTTGACGAGGAGTACTTGGTTTTTTAAAAATTGTTTTTTTATAAGATAGTGTGTCAGGTGATTTTTTGGAAGAAAAGGCAATTGGATTGGCGTTTGATCTAGAAGTGGGACTCGACATCAGTACGTCAGCGTAGGATTTAGACACAGGGGGATGTAATTTTAAGGCTTCAGCATAGGATATACATTTTTTAGCCATAGATTCCTTAATGGATTTTTGTCTAAGAAATTCAGGACATTTTCTGTTGTTAGCGAAATGAGATCCTGTACAGAGGCAACAATATCCATCTTCGGGATTCACAGAACAAGCCTCACCTGAATGGGCTTGGCCACATTTATAGCACCTAGGAGTAGATCTGCATTGTGTTTTGATATGCCCATATCGACAGCAGTTAAAGCATTGGACAGTGGGGTAGATATAAAGGTCAACTGGGATGGAATTATAGCACACATAGATGCGGGGGGGTAAGAGTTGACCATCAAAGGTAACCACAACTGTTTCAATTGGAATAAATTCTGTTTTACTGTTTACTATGGTTTTTTTTCTGAGCCGTCTTACCTTTATTATTTTTCCACAGCCCAGAGGGACTGTGATGTTATTTATAATGTCTTCATCGGTCCATTCTGATGGTATGCCTCTAACCACTCCCATGCGGGTCACATTAAAAATAGGGACAAAGGCACGGTATTTATGGGATTTTAGAGTATTGCTTGATATGAATGTGTTGGCCGCATCAAAATTAGAAAAAGATATACTGATTCTGTTTCGACCGATTTTTTTAACACTTCCGTCTATGATGTATTTGAAATTATTTTTTTTCAAGAAGAAGCCAAATCCAATGGAATTCATAAAGGGATTCTCATCAGGGGATGATTGTTCCCTCTGAACATGTATTACATAAGGGGCTGAATCCGTAGCTTGATAATAAATTCTGCCGGACTGGCGAGAGCCCTCCTGCACACCTATATTTGATGCATCGGATATTGGAACAGAAGGCTCCACTTCATTTATTAAACTCATATTTGGGTTTGAAGGATGGATTTCGCATTGACAATCTACATCGGTAATTTTTTCTGTTGTTGTTAACTTGTTTTGCCGCCTTTTTTTTTTATTGCAATGTTTGCAAATTTTTTTTGTTGATGTTCTACGGCGCTTTACACTTTTATTATTTAAAGAGCAATCTGTATCTCCTAATGATTCCTCAGTATCCATGCCCGAGTTATTATGTATAGTAACATAATTACTTACCTGGGGGACTGTGCCCCCAGGATCGTGCGGCTCGTTCATACACGAAGTAATAAATAAATAAAAACTTACCAATTAATCGCTAACAAAGATAAACTATATAATAATAATAATATATATACACTAATATTACAAACTAACTATATTTTACAACTTAACTGATCCAATATTTATAAGAAATTAATTTATAAAAAAGCAAGATCGGAAATAACAACCGGTCGATTTAACGTTTCCCGCGCTTTTTTCGTCAATAGCTTTAAAAAACAGGTATATTTAAAATAACAAAGTTACTAGAGTTAAAAAAGAACTCCAATAAACTTTAGCCACGTTATTAATTCTAACTAAACGGACTGTACCATCTGAATTGCCTTAATCAAAGTTTCTTATTTAACAAAATCGCAAACAAATCCTCTGGGACAATTAGAGATATTCATATTGTTCTTAATGTCGCTGAATTATGTACCTAGATCCAATTATAAAAATCGTAAACATGCAGTTGACATATTGTTAATTATAATGTGAGATACGGAATTGATATTGAAACCATTGAAAAAATATGACGATTGAAAAAGTTAAATTAAACGAAGATTACTTTTAAAATAGCTATGTTATGGATAGTCAAACATGCGGCATGCCGTACTATTATAGGTCGCGCATCAGAGCCCCAGCTTCTCCGGCCATGGGACGGCCGCGTCGAATCAATTTGAGATCGTGTCTACCGCATAGGTATTGTTATTCGATAAACTTATTATTACAGTTAACGGCAAATAGCCAGAACCAGGGCAGATACAGTGTAGTCAATAAATTTTATGTGGGAAGGTAATCGATAACATACCTACCTGCTTGAGTGCACATAACGGTAGCAGTTAAAATTTAAATGTCATTAGTCACAGTACGTGTTAAGCTCGAAATATTTTAAATAGGTACAAATGTATTTGTCATGTCTGTATTTACTCATAGTTATGTGTGAAAGATTCTATTATCTTATATTGTAAAATCATCTGGAATTAGAATCATCTAAACCTTTATTGTGCTAAGCTACTTTTTATACAAAAAAAAACACAAAACTATTTTTGTAGGCAGAACAGATTGTAAGTAGTTGAACTTTAAAAAGATGGCATTACAAATCCCATTCTTTTTTAAATATTTTGTGAGTTTAGGCACGTTGCTATCTAAACCAACTTAGACATCTTCAATCTCTGGCTAAATAATAAAACTATGTCCAGTAGGTCTGTAAGAAATGTGTAAGCTAATGTCTTCACCTACATATTCCATGGGATCGGATAGTATTGAGCTACTCTCGATATAATAGTAGGTAGCACATATGTACATACTAAATATTTGTATTTACGGACGTGACGCGAACGTGTCCAAATGACAAACGAAAGTGAACGCGATAATCATGTCGAAACGAACAAAAAGCGCGGCCGAGCGTGGATCCTGTGGCAGATGTGCGGATTGGCCCGACCGCACGCAGTCATCCCGCAGACCACTGCAGCATCTGACCGCGCGCCGGTCCCGCATCTTGCAGTGTCGCGTCGAGTGAGGTTCCTCTGATAGAGCAATCTTCGGCGCGCGCTTCTATCTTCCCTGCGCCTCAGTGATCAGTGCACCCTTCAACTTTTTCGTGAGACACTATCAGCAGATCGCTCATGAACGACTATCAGGTGCAGCACTAATCCAGTTATAATCCAATTTATATGCTTTGATAATAACAACACCGTAGCGACAATATTTTTTAGGGTGGGCTTACCTTAGGTACGTGCCCTAGGGCTAACCACGTCTCAATCGCAAACGCCTTGGCATCGCGTCGTTAGAATTGATACCTAGGACCTATGTATATGGGTGTCAAACGTTAGTTAAACCACGACGTGTTTATCTGGATAAAAAAATTTAGTTGCAGTTAGGTGCATAAATTACACGAATCTAAACAGAAGATAAATATTTTTTTCGGTTATGTAACAAATTGCTACCAAAAATTGTATAACTTTAACTTACCACAGATGACGAAATCAATCAGCATTCAAGTAAAGTTTTCAGCTGTTAGTGCTGCGTACTGAGACCGACAGCCGCGCGTGTAAATGAGAAAGTGTGATAAGCTGCGGCTGCGTCTACCGTCTGCGAGCGAACATCTGCTGGTCCATCTTGAATTCCATGCATAACAAACGGTGATTGCAAGAAATCGATAGGAGTCCATTTGTGCAAAAAAATCTACTTAGGTGCATAGATACGTTTGTGGGAAAATCGCCTTTTGTTTGAAAAATCAAATAATATTTTAAATTTAAGCCCCAAAATTAGCTCGTAGTATTGCTGGTAAATAATACTTATTATAAGTAGGAGTGTAGTAGTAACAGCTTAGCAATAACGAATAGGTAATAATAAGCGTTTTTAATGACTTTTTCCTGCACTTATTTTTTAAGGAGTTTCTTGCGAGTTTTTCAATAGATGTAAATCTGTGGAAGTGGGAGCCGCGTCGCTCACACGCCACTGCTTATGTAGACCAATACAATTATGATTCTAGAAGCAAACTAAGGATTTATTCTCATTAAAAGTGATTCTCTCCATTTCGAAATCATTCATAGTTTCGTATGTCTACCAAAGCCGCGTATTACGACGATGCTCAGATAACAAACATTGATTATTCCATTACGCCAATAATTGTGCCTGCAATTAAGCCGTTAAGAGTCGGCTGCCGATGCAGATGAAAATGTGATAGTCGCTACCACGCCACCTATCAATCGACGTGCAGTGCCGCCCAGACTTTCGCGAGAATTAATTTATTCGTCTCTGTCTTATTAAAATATGTAAGCGCAAGTAGCGTGAAACAATTTTCTTTTTTGCATCGTTTCGAACGGCCGGTAGTTAGTCTGTGGAGAGTGCATGGACGTCGCGGTCGCCTCGGAGGTGGCAACGTGCTTGGTCTAACGAGTTGACTGACGGGCGAGTGCGAGCCGACGCGCGGAGTCTGCCGGTGGTTATGGGAGCAGTCCGCGCCTGACCGCCGCCGCCACGAAGATGCACATTTTGGAGATAGGAGCCGATCAAGTAAACATGTTTTTGTATACAAACAGTGGCCGAAAACGAAAGTGTGAATGACTTTTGTTGTTTTTAATCTCAGTTGTCGTGTGCCCAGTTTAATTATTTATATTATTTACATTTCACGATTAACTAAATCGTCTTTTAAATTATGATCTATGCCTTATAGATTTGCAGCATCAATTAATTTCGTTTCTTTTTTTTTTGTAATTATTTGTAATGACAATACCTCCTAACTAATATTTTTTTAGGAATCGACTTTTTTAATGCAGTAGCCTTAAAATTCAAATTCAATTATTTTTTCCTCGTTTGTTATCAAATAATAAAGTAATCCTGTAAACATTAGATTAAAAGTTATATGAACGTCTTATGATCAAAACCTAAAAATTGGATCGTTTTTTCATTCGCCTGTAAAATTTGCATATCTACAGTTAGGAGGTATTGTCACTTCATCGTCGATATCTATCTACTTGTAGCCTAGTTATGATTCATATTTACAATATATAATACTTATTTATGATGTGAAAATTAAGTGGCTAGCTATAACATTAATTAAAAAGCACACGTAAGCTACATTGCTGATTCACGGTAGGTATTAGCTTTTTTTAACTTTTATTTATTTGAGGCAATTCATAGTGGCGCTCTCTCTAATTAATCTTTCATAAACGGCTTGTCGCTTTTAATAAGACGAGTGGGTATTCATACAAACAACATAGTAAATATGACATGGCACAGTGTACAATTAATGTGTGAGTAAAAGTGAGTGTTTACTTATTATAGATAGGTACTTTTTGTGCAGAATCAAACTTAAGTTTATGATTTCCTAAGCTTCTGTTTAGATTACCTACTTAGATACTTCCTGCTATCTGTGGATACATTTTATAAAAGTAGCAAGAACCTTATTTATATACATATATCATATACCTACGCAATAAGCTCATTTAATTATATTTTTAGCCAAAAAATTTATTAAATTAAAATTAGATGGAAATTTGTGACTAAAGTAGCGACAAGTGGCTAATACGTCAGCTACACAATCACAAACCCCATACATGCTAGGCAAGACATGCTAGAAACAGTTTTCACATTATTTTAAAGCCGCAGACCATAAAACAGTTTATTTCCAAACAGCAAAAATATGAGAACCACTGAATATCTCCCTACCCTCAATACGAATCTTAAGCTCATCAAACAAAGAATTAAATACGAAATAATAGCTTACGGCAATCCTTCGTGTTAGAGTTACCTACTCTAACTCGTCTCGAAATTGTTAGCTAGACAACATAGCCTCCTATTCACTCTATTCGCAATTGGTGGCCGCACCCCGGCAGCATTGTGGTGTCGACCTAGAACCACTGACATCATTCATTTGTACGCCATGTCCACCTTAGCGGGCACCCACTCGCAGCGCGGATTAGGTCCGATTCCGAAACACTCCCTCGGCCTTGGCGCGCCTTTGATACAGTTACCTACATTTAGGTAGAAATAAATCGATGAGAAATCCCTGGGCGTGTTTACGTTTAGACGACAATGGAGATTGCAGCAGCAATGAAAATACGGATACGGTTTAATGGTTAGGTACATGCCTGCTTTGGCTACCGGAAATACAAAACTTAACTAAATTGTTAACTTTATGTTACTATAATAATGGCATAAAAACATCAAGGCGATATGAAATTCACAGGAATCAAGATCGCAACACAAAATCACAACAGATAGATATAGACCGCTCTGTGGAGAATTATGTCTTTTTAATTTATATAATTTTTTTACTAAGCGAGCTATCGAAATTGTTACGATTCTTATATACATACATGATGGACGGAAATAACTGAAATAAAATTAAACAGCATCCAATACCGTATGGTAAGATGAAAAACTTTGATCAAAGATATCAATCTTTTTCAGCGTTAGGTAATTCTGTGCAGGCTCCGTACTAATGAGCTGGTAATGAAGACGAGAGTAATAATTGGCGATAGCGGTGGTACGATTTATAATTAGCGTGTGTTATCGAAATACTAATAGAGCTATGTACACGACAGGATGATGAGGGGGGTAGCGCACGCGCAGCCGATGCAGCGTTCCGCACCGTGCCGAAAGACCACACCACTTTCCTCGTCTGGAGGATCACGGTAAGTCAAATATGGTTGCTATAATTATAAACTAATACATACCTACCTCTATGAATGAGCTTTCATCAGCCTCGAAAACTAGATTTGCTTATCTATCTACATTTTTTTTAACGTCTCAGACTAAGCAATTGATAAAATATATTATCCAATCCAAATTTCTCACAAAACCGCATCATTCTAAATTATATTTTAAGTTATACATTTCTTCCTCTTTACATAACTTTCCATAACTTCACTTTGCTTCTAGCAAGACCTTACCATAGCATTATACATAATACGCTAAATAATTTAATAAATATGTAGGAGTCAACTCTTCTCATTTTCACCGAGCGTGGACGCTCAATTCACGTGACCTATCACGGAATACATCACATGATTGCTATCATTAAGTACTCACGAAGTCACGGTTCCAATTATTTTGACACTAGGTGCGCGTTTCAATTTCACTTTGCTACGGTCGAAATAAAATGTAAAAAACCGTACAAAGCCAACGAAAACAATAAATAATACAGGCGGACCCTTGTGATCTAGCTAGTAATATAATTCAACAATAAATAGGTTACAAACAGTAGATAATCACTCTTAAATCTACTTACATGACATCTCAATGTTATCCCATATCCTGTCATATTTATCTACACGGCAAAGAATTTGGAAAACCATCTAGTCTGCCTAAGTAGATGTATCTATCTCTATCTGTCTAGATCACTTTTTTTAAACTTATAAAAAGAGGATAATAATGTCTGAAATAGAGTTTTTTTTTTAGTTATAAACAAAAACATCACTGCTAAAGTAGGTTAAGCCTTGTTTAAAAAGAAAATGTCTACAGACAATGGCAACAAAAACGATGTTACGTTACGTTACCGCTGAGGTTAAACGCATTTCTGTCTACGTCTAACTGTCGGTGGACCTAAGAACTGACCACTTCTATAGCCTGTGCTAAATCTAGACAGACGTTCCGATCTAATGACGCTTAGATGCCGGAACGTGACATGTTTTTGACAAAACCAATGAGTAAGTAAACGGTAATTTCGATCGGATGCTCCAGTTACGTACAATGTCCAAATCTGATTACCTACCGTCTAGATATCTTGCAATAAAGTTTGGCTATTGCAGTCAGATATAAATATCTCATTAAAATTCTGTTCAAAATTGTTTTTTTTTTCTTTCTATTGTCTTCATAACAACTGAGCATAATTAGTTGGTAAGCAATAAAAAGCTTAGTACATTTCAACAGATATTGCACTTTGTTCATACCGTATTTACCTACTTGTCTATTGTAGTAAATATTTGTAAATAGCAACTTATATGAATTATATACATAAGCACTTATACATATACATACTAGACCTGAAGATAAACATCCACAGTGACCCGTGAGAACTGACTTTACAGTAACAGAATTCTTTGAAATGTTCCCTCCATTTCGGAGGTTCATGTGAAAGGTCACCGCTTAAAGAAGCCTTTCCCACCAGACCGAAGTAAACAATGCTGTTTCCTAAGTAAACTGTGCGAACACCCAAATCTGCGATCATTCTGTGAATACAATAATCAAGTAAATTGTATATCGTATCGAAATATATTTCCTTAGTCTAGTTAGGCCTATACGGTTGTCCAATAAAATGTTGAGCAATGGCCGGATCTAAACTGATTTTATGACTCATAAGAATTGTGACGCTTATTGCTTGGTTAATCAGTTAATAAGACCGTGATAAGTCTATCCAGCCAGCGGTATGTTCTCCAGAATCATAATTAGACTTATTAACCATTTCTTGCACCACAAAAATGACGCTAACTGTAAATAAATATAAATCAAGTCTAGGTAATAGTTGCAACGCGATTTACGACAGGTCATAATTTTTCCCACCTTTTCCATGAATAACGAACAAAGAGAAAGTCCATAGATGTACCGGCGAGAAGCACTAAATTGCATCTGAGCCGAGATGCATGTTAAACAGAGTGGACTGCATTGCTCGTTAACCGACTGTAATTCAATTCAACGCAGCCGCCATCTCGACATGATTTGCAAGACCACTTTATGATAGATTAGATATCACTAAACTATGTAACAACGCGTTTATGTGTGATTTCTAATTTGTTCGTTAATTATAGTTATTAACTAAGAGATTATTAGGATTGACAGATCTAGTTGTACCCAGCTAGTCTGAGAGGTTTCTGTAACTTCTCAACTCATAATGAAGTAATACTTACTTCTTATTTGATTTAAATACCTGTAAACTGAAAAAAGGATTGATGAAACCATTCACAAGTATCCCCAATACATACTCAACTTATTTGAATACATTATTTAGGACCGAGGATTATTAGGATGCATTCATTAGAATGCATTTTAAATTATTTACCTACACGTTTTGTTTATGTTGATTTAAACCCTTAAATAGTTAGACATGCTTAAACATTACGGCACACTTTAGCATTTCTGTACAAAATTTATGAAGGCATTTAGACTTCATAAAAATATGTCAAATGTTTGGTTGTGTCATCTACCCTGTTGAGCGGTCAAAAAATCAAATGTAACGTAACAAAATAAATAACGTAGAGTAACACGTAGATACTAGTAGGTGTATGCTATTTCTATTTAACTAAATAACCTTCACACCACTTCCCGGGGTAGGCAGGGAGAACCGAACACCTTAAGGCACGATATTTACCTACACAGCTATTTACTGTGATTGTATAAAGCATAAATGTCATATTAAGACTTCTTTTGCACTTTTTAAACTTTACTTTAAATCTTCGTAATACCTATAATATAAGTAATTTAGCTTTATATGTCCACCCACATGTATTTATGCTTTTATGACATGCAAGCTAAAATCAGTGCTAGTTATATCATAGATAAAAACAGTAGATGGATCAGTATCGCACACGAAAGTTCGCGGAAATTCCGTGATATGGAGCCATAATCATTACGTAAGATAAAAGGCATGGTCGAATTTATTGATCAATTCTCACATGAGCGAGGTGAGGTAACGATAACGACCGAAACAATCTGACCTACTGTAGAAATATCTGAAGCTTTTATAATTATTTACCTGCGGCTTCTTTTTTTGATGGTGCCTTATATTACATACATAACTTACATAACATAACTACTTAACTAACTAAACTTCTAGCCACTTCCCTAGCGGGGTAGGCTGAGAGAACCTACATAACATGACGGCCGTAATCCTTGAGAGGATAGGCAGAGTCCAAGGAACAGTAAAACCACTTTTAGAAAAAAGAAACAAAGTTGAGCCTGGTTAAATGGCAAATTGTGAAAAGTGACTCGGGCTAGCTTTTTGCTAACCTAATATGCCTTTTACGACATGTAAATAAAAACTAAGTATGAAATACTCAATATGAAACGTTTTGTCTTTTAGAAACATTTTTAAACACACATTTTCATCCGGCCGTAATTCCTTACGCCGCACCATCACCACAGTAAATGGCGCGGTATACAAATCCACGTTCATCCTTGGCTGGTTCAGTTGAATAGGCTCACGCAGCGTCTGCTCTCGCGAACACGACGTCTTTGTGTGTCTGTGCTAAATAATTGGACTGCATGAAATGAAACAAATAATGACTGCAGTCGATAATACATTTGTAACGGAAGAACGCGGTGATTCACTGCATCTGTCTGTACCGCTAGCTGCGGATCCGGCGGCACCAGACCGCGTCCGCGACACGCCGCCGACACCCGGGAGACCAGGTTGCTAATAGCTTTTTAATGGCGTTAATTTAAATAGAAAAGATTACGTCACTTAGAAGACAGATTTATTGCCTTCCTTGCATTAGCCGTGCTTTGATGAAGCTTTTTAAGTACGTGTTACGTAGCAAGTACATATTACGTTTGGAACGACAGTATTAGGTATAGCATAGTTATAGGCAAGTATTATCATGGACAAAAGATACATAGATACCGTCGTTATAACCGTATTTCTATGTGGTAAAAGAGAAACATAACTTTTGTAGAGAAACTTTAATGACTTATCTATCCTTATATCCGTATATGATTTTTTCCTACCTACCTACATTATGCTCTTAACTAAGCTTATAAATTTGAAGCGCATTTTTGCTCAAAATGTATTTGTGTGAATGAGACTTTAAACGATTCATTTCAAGATAATGATTTGCAAAAGTGCAATTTTACAATCGGTGACAGTAGGTAGGTACCTAGACATTTTCCGTTACACGACCTAAAATAACAAACGCCGTATTTCGATATTATGCAGATACTTAGTTACATCTATCACATCTATGTAAGTTAGTAATTGAATGCACTGATACATTGTATTGTAGAAAGTTTATATTCGATAGCTTGACGAATGTAGTTATAGAAATGCAATTCTCAAAGGAGATTTTCTGCAATATAATACTGCAAGCGAACTCACTTTCACCCGATATGAAGTACCTACTTACCTTATTATTATACGTCTGTTTGGTGGAAACCTCAATGAGAAGTAAGCGCAATAAAATACAAATAAGATACAAGCTAACTTGCTACTTTCTTTGCTCATAATTACTTACACAAATAGTTTGTTGTTAACTAATTACATAAATAACTATAATAATATTCAGTAGATAGATAAATTAATGTTGCATTATACACATTCAATTCGGATTTGTTACGTAACAGGGTTATTTATAAATATTTAATTTGTAGATGCATTTTAAAATACAAAAAAATATACCAGGACTCTTTGTAGACTTATAATTATTACACGTCGTAATTTGTGCATTAAAATGATTAACCACTGAAAGTAGGTACTGAATGTAGTAGTTGCAAAAGAAATAGACCTCCAGATTTATTTTGTGATAATGACATTTCCGTGAAAGTTGATCAGTAAGTGTAAATGTCGATTAAATCTCTTAGAGGTTATTGTACGTACACCGTAATAAAACTTTCAGAAAGGGTGCTGTAAAAAGTTTAATTAGCGACAGACCGTCGCAGACGCACAATAATAACAACAAGCGATGTATGCATGCGCACGCGCCGACGCGCTCCACCGCAGATGTGATTATACGAATGAGATAACCACTTCTCGAAACAGACGAGTTACATGAAAACTAACAATTATCGCACTTTCCTCCGTCTTTGATTATACATTCGGACTCCTTAGTTACATTTCTAAAACGTAATTTATGATTACAATTGACGAATTTCAAAAAGTGTAAAATAATAAAATTATGCTTTACTAGCTGACCCACTAGCGCACTTCGTAACGCCCCGTTCTCGGATTTTCAGTACCAATTTTTTTTTCGTGCATCTTTTTTTTTTTTTCTTTCATAAGAACCTTCACCTGATAATAACAAACACATCTAAAAAATAATTAGCGAAATCGGTTCGGCTGTTCTCGAGATTTGCGCTTAGCAACACATTCAGCGATTCATTTTTATATTATAGATTAGGGCGAATTTTCAAACATCGTATTGGATATTTTATGCGCAGGTGTTATACGAAGAAACAAGGTGCCTTTAAATATATCATGATATAAAAAACAGTCCTTATAATATGTCTGAAATGTGTTAGTATAAATTTACTATATGTAAATTTTGAAGAAAATTTCCTAGTAATATAATGGATAACAGATTTGCAATCGCTACAGACACAAATAATTACCATAAATTATTTCTCGCACGCCAAATAAGAACTAAAATTAAACGAAAAAAAGACATAACAAAGACGTCGTCAATGTCGCTAACTAAGTTAGCATTTCTGTTACGATTGACAGTCGTGACCGTAATTTTTTTACTTACCTACAAGACAATTTGATTATCCAACTAAGACAAGCAATTTATCAGTCAAAAATAAACTGTTGAAAATATTTTGTTTACACAAAAAACAAGAGAATGTCGTGATTGAAACAAGAGCGGCATCGTGTGATGTGCCGTCACCGAGATGCGTTGGAACTTATTTCTTACTTGTACGCGTTCCATAGTAATTGTAATATGCACGACTGAGTAAGTATACGACTAATTTAGCTGTTGTTCACAACTCATAAAAGAAGTTTATTTTCTCGAGATGTGATCACTGTTCAGATACCTAGATATTATCTGTATCTGTATGAGTGAAGAAATGGTACAGTCCTCCTTTTCTCCGTTGACAAGATCAAACAAGACTTACGTTTCGTGCTTTTTATTCAACGTTTTAATGGCTTTTATAACCACAAATCGTTGCAGGAATTGGGGACAGAGATGCTCCCCCGAACCCACTATGGCACGTTCTACGACGCAGAGGCTTACCTGGTGTATTCTTCGTCACTGTCTGGTCAGCCAGCGGGACCGGACGTCATCGTAAGTGCTTATCCTACAGTTCAACGAATAGACACGTTCTAAACCTCAGGACTTTTTTTCTTGAGGCATTTAAGATGCCTCATACCTGAGATAATGTATTATGTCAATTTAGCAATTCGTCGAAAGTAATATAAATGAAAATTAACACATACAATAGTAAGGGTAATAGGTCTAAATTTAAAATTAATAAACACTTGACATCACATTCATCCTGAATTGGGACAAGCACATGTTTCATCTACGACTCATTAGTCGTATATGAGGCTTGTTAAACATCAAATCGATAATCGAACCCGATTCACATAAGTACTACCTGCAATTCGTTAATGAAGATGTCAAGTAGTATACCACCGGAATACCACCGGTGGCACATAGGCAATATATTTTGTACTGAAGATTTAAAAGTGCTTCTTTGTAGAATAAATAGAGATAATTTTCTTCTTACTACTGGGTTTCTTACACAGCGACGGGAAATAAAAGAGACCGGCAGCGGCGAGTTTGCCGAGCGGCACATCCACGCGTGGGCGGGCGAGCGCAGCGGCGCGCTGGCCGCGCTCGCGCTGCGCCGGGGCACGCAGCTCGCCGCGCACCTCGCCGCGCCCGCCGTCGTGCACCGCGAGGCGCAGGCCAAGGAGACGCCCCGGCTGCTGTCCTACTTCCGCGATGGGATTAGGTGAGCATAACAGAAAATATGTTACTTAACAAAATCTAATATCAATGCGTTTAGCATAATGATAAAGAAAGAAGAACTAGGTACTAGATGGAGTAGCTCCAATCATTATGATCATAAGACCTTACTTCACAATGATTGGTTCGTGTTCGGGAGAGATTGGCAACCATTTCACATCAAAGACGAAATCGTACCATATAAGTGACAAGGCCATGCGTCATAGTTGTGCCATCTAGAGAATTTGTAATAATTCTGAAAACCAAGAATGCTTATATAGGTGCTAAATTTACTAGCGTTAGCAATTTCATATACTACGTCAATAAGTTTTGCATTAGAGTGACTTCTGCCAGATTTGAAGCAATGAGCTTTTTTTGCCTCTTCATTCAAAGCCATCAAATGTAGTATCGTAAAATACACAACCTCCGGTTTCGCATCCTTTTTCATCTTCGTTGACTATTTATGCAAATATCATCAACCTTCCCCTAGGATCCTGCGCAGCGGGTCGGGCGTGCTCAACGGTGGCGCGCGGCTGTACCGCGTGCGCGGGCGCCGGCCGGCGCTGCTGCAGCTGGAGCCGGTGTCATGGGCGCAGCTGGCGGCCGACGGCGTCTTCGTGCTTGACACCGCCGCATTACTCGTGCTGTGGCTGGGAAGAGCTGCCAATCTGATTGAAAAGATTTTTGGGGCCAAGGTCACTAAATATTTAATACAGCCAAATTTTGCAACGAAGACTGAGATTTTAGCCACACCACCGTTAACTGATATCTGTGGTATAAGGAAGACGCACACGATAAAAATTGTAAATATTAGATATACCTATCAACAATTTGCTAGCAATACGTAAAATATTATTATCTGCCTACTCATGTAAGTTATTACCTTCAACTAAGGAAAATTATATCAAGAGGGGGCAAAACCAAAAGAGAAACCAGACTAAAACCTTATAATTGCGTTTTTTTGTTAATATGAATGAGTTAAAAAGTGTTATATGTGGCGTAATTATATTGTATGTAGTGTCTATTAAACGCTAAATGGACAACCGGAAGTAGGTGTAATGATGAGTAGTAGAATGTAGCCATGAATCAGAACTCTTCATGGCATAATCGTGTTCCATTTTGTATACCTAGGTGTTTTATGTAGTGGAATTGTTTCTTTATCTTTAACTTGGCTCTAAACATCTGTCTACTACGATGAATAGTCAAGAATAAAGCTCCAATACATGCCAACAGATAGCGTATCGCATGGCCCGCGGCGCGGAGAAGGGCATGACGGCACGGCGCATCGCGGTGGCGCACGATGGCTACGAGCAGACGCTGCCGAGCGCCGACCGCGCGCTGCTCGACGCGCTGCTGGAGCTGCGCGCGCGCGCCGTGCGCCCCGCCGCGCCGCCCGCCGACCCGCCGCGCCCCGCGCGCCTCTAC